>OY740788.1:49753643-50168643 GCA_963514005.1 Raja brachyura
GGGGCGCGAAGAGGAAAGAACATAGGACTTGCACTCTCCTGTAGTTGCATTGAAAAATACTATGAGAAAGGGAATGGGTGTTGGTATGGAATGTTGAGGAGGAAGCTGTCCCTTCAAAATATTGGGAGGGAGGAAATACTGGGACCACTATTGACATTTGGCCTGATGAGGATGTGGAGTGTATTGTGGGAGATAGTGATCAGAATAGAGAATAAATCAACAGGTTAAAATAAAAGGTTGCATAGAATAAGGGAGTATGGGAAGAGATTAAGATTACTTTGGGTAGAATATATAATCACAAACATTCCTAGCTTGGAAGAATTGCTGTTTTAGTTTTAACTTTAATGCAATTCTGCATGATCAGCAAATGTCCACTTAAACAAGACTCCTACCAAAAAAGTAATGCAAAAGTTTAAGGTGAGAGGGGTCTTGAGGGAAAGGTTTGGTGGGAACTTGGGGTGCAACTTTTGTTCACACAGAAAGTGGTGGATGTGTGACATGAGCTTCTGGAGGAAATGGTTGAAGCAGGTTCGTTGGGTAGCATTTAGAGGACATTTGGATAGGTGCATGGGTGGACGGGGAAGGATGGGCTGGAGGGTTGGAGTGATGTGGCCAGATGCTGGTTAATGGGGCATCTTCTGTGATGTATGACTGACACTAAATACAAAAACAGTGGGCCAATTAAAAGCTGGGAACAATTCAAAATATTAAAGCCTTAAACATTACCCATCCATGTTCTCCAGGGATGCTGCCTAACCCACTGAGTTACTCTAGCACCTTGTGTCCGTTTGTGTAAACCAGCATCTGCAGTTCCTTGTTTCCACAAGGTAAAATAGTTATTTATTATTGTCGCAGTAACAAAATGCAAACAAATCAAAGAAATAAGCAGGTATAATGCTTTCATATTTCATTTAAAAAGTAAAATAAATACCTATTTCAAATTCTTATGAAAAAGTTATGAAGTAATTAAATAGGTTCTAATTTTTAGTTGTGTTATTTTATCTTTCCCTTTTCTGTCTTAGCAGAGATCAGAGGTCACTTTAAATTTGTAAAGTAACCAGATTTAACCTTGACTTATATTGTTCAGAGTTGTTTAAAGCCCGACCATGTTTGCTAAAATAAAGAAGTACATCAAAATCAGCCACAAAATTGATTATCAGATGAAAATGAAATAAAAATAACACTATTTCTAAACTCTTTTTAACTCGCTGTTGATAATGTGGTCCTTATATCACGTGACCTACAATGCCACATGACAGTGAGGAGGTGGCATCTCATTGTGCTTCCAGTGCCCTTTCGTCCCCTCCCATCCCCAACATCACCAGCCAGTTTGATCCAGGCATTTCAGCAGCCATTTTGGGATTAAAACAACAGCTTGGAATTACTTAACCCTTTCAGTGCCATGCGGTGACAATAACATATTGATTGCCATTAAAACCAAAAAGTAAATTATCAAATACATCGTCTTATTACAATTGTTATGTTTATTTTGGACATAATTATAAGCAGTCATGGAAGCATTTCTGCACATTAGAAAAGATGCTTTGATAATAATACTGCTTAAAATTTATTGTGCTGTCATAAAGAATGAAAAATATTAAGATAAAACTAGGGTGAAATACAGTTCCCATTAAAAAAAAAGTCATAGTATATGAATTTGATAAAGGTTGTGGCAGATTTGGAGAGGGTCAACAGAAAAAAAGTTGATTGTTCAAGGCGTAAAGGAAACTGTGTAAGAAGGAACTGCAGATGCTGTTTAAACTGAAGATAGACACAAAAAGCTGGAGCAACTCAGTGGGACAGGCAGCATCTCTGGAGAGAAGGAATGGGTGATGTTTCGAGTCGAGAAACTTCTTCAGATTTTCAGGAAACTGATTTGAGGTGATGGGCAACAGTCACTTTCCATACATGAGAGATGTTATGAACTCGTTGCCCAAAAACAAAGTTGCAGTTAATAAAGACTTTCAAAAGGAAATTGATAGCTATTTGATTGAAATTAAGGGCAGGGCTATAGGAAGAGTACAGTATAATGGGGACTGTCTAGCTATACAAAGAATTGGCACGAATTGTAAGTCAAATGGCCCCTTCTGTACCCTTGCAAATCTGTAGCATAGCGTTAGTAAAGGGGCTGTCCCACTGCGGCGACCTAATCCGCGAGTTAAGATGAGTGTGTTCGACCTTCAAGCTCGAGGGCACTTGCCTGGAAAACCTCGAGCTGGATCGACCGTCCGCGTTGAAACCGCGAGCTGGATTGACCGATCGCACGCACTCACACACACACATCGCAAAGGCAGGGGCCAGGGAAATGCTAAAATTCACACCCGCGATGAAGAGGAAGGTAAAAGACGGCTGCCACAGTGTACGGTGATTCCTTTCGAGAGCGTTGTGGGGGGGGGAGAGAATGGGGTGAAGAAGGGGAGAGAACGGGGGAAGAAGGAGTGGAGACACTTTTAAGAAGTACTACACCAAGTGCAGACCCGCTGGGTCTGTTCCCCGAATGCGTGTTTACGAGGGGGTGGGGGGGGGGGGTGGTTACGGCATCACACTCGCACTAACCACCCCCAAAGGGGAGGGGTTAGTGCGGATGGGGAGGGGGGATGGGGAGTGGTAGAAGGGAGAGGGGTAGGGGGAAGGGGTGGGGAGAGAGGGGGGAGGGAGAGAGGTGGGGTGGGAGAGGGGTGGGGGAAGGGGGGAGAGAAGTGGAAGAGTGGGGGAGAGGGGTAGGGGGGAATTGTGGAAATGGGAGAGAGGGAGGGGGAGGGGGTAGATGGAGTGGTGGAAGAGGGGTAGAGGAAAGGGTCGGGGGGGAGGGGGTAGGGCAGAGTGGTGGAAGAGGGGTAGGGGAAAGCGTAGGGGAGAGAGGGTAGGGAGGGGAAGGGAGCGGGAGAGCGAGGGGTGGGGCAAGGAGGGAAGGTAGGGGAAAGGAGGGGGGAGAGAAGGGTGAGGGAGTGGGGTGGAGGAAGGGGGTGAGAAGTGGAAGAGTGGGGATGGAGGGGGAGAGGGATAGGCGGAGTGGCGGAAGAGGGACAAAAGGGATAGTGGAAGGGGCGGGGGAGAGAGGGAAGGGGGTGGTAGTAGGAGGGGAGGAGAGGGAGAGGGGTGAGAAGAGGGAGATGGAGAGGGGAAGGAGAGGGGTGGGGGAGGGGAGAGGGAGGGGAGGAAGTTGATTTAACATTTGATTTTTTAAAACATTTTGGGGGGGGAAGGATTTTATTAAAAATGTGTACATAAAAATGTCTAAATGTAATGAGGAGTGCATTAGTGAATGTAAAAGTGTAATGTCTAGTGAAATGGAAAAAATCTCGGAGTTTGAGCATATGGTTTTGGCAGACCATGGAATCCAAGGTCAAAAACCTCACTCACTCTCACATACACACACAGTGAGGCTGCGGGCCAGGCGTCCGCCATCAAGACGTCGTGCGACATCGAGACGCTGCGTATGGCCGTCGAGATGCTGCGTACAGCTGTAGTGACGTTGCGTACGGCCATCGTGACGCAGCGTACGACGGTCGAGACGCTGCATATGGCCATAGAGATGCAGCGTACGCCCTCAATGTGCCTGTGGGCCGACAGGCCATTGACGCGCCGGCTCTTTCACGCTGGCTGAAGGCAAAGATTGGCCATTTCCTCGCTGCTTTTCGCCGTCCATGGGAAGAGGCGATCTTTGGTTTGAGGCAGCATGATAGAGCTGAGCCGGGTTGGGGGGGGGGGGTGAATGTAAAATCGGCAGCGAAAATGTGTGTGTGTGTGTGTGTGTGTGTGTGTGTGTGGGGGGGGGTGGGAGGGGTGAGGGTGATGGGGGAGTGATGGGGGGTAGAAGAGGTGGGCGGCAGCAGCGAAAATCGCCAGCGAATGAAGGAGGAGAGCAGCAGCAGCAGCAGCAGCCGTTATGGGTGGGAGAGGGAGGGAGAGAGGGAGAGGGAGAGAGAGAGAGAGAGAGAGAATGTGTCCCAAACATCATGCACTTTAACCACATGTGATTTTGTTTCTATTACAAATCTCAAATTGTAGAGTACAGAGGCAAATAAATAAATGATGAGTCTTTGTCCCAAACATTATGGAGGGCACTGTACATGTAATGAACATGCAGTGTCCATGTCATGATACCTCTCTTAAAGTGTGCTTCATTACATCAGGTTTCGAGAATAAATAAATTGAGAATAAATTGGAAAATATGTTCCGTAAATGGATCTATGAATCTTCAAAATAACTGAAGAAATGCCAGGGTCATAAAGCTACAGTATTTGAGCTGGATAAAATACGGAAGACCTGCAATCTATTTAAGTTAAGGAGGAGGTGAACCAACCACAGATTATATCTTGTTTCCTTCATAATAAAATGGTTGACCCCCGGAATAAACTATAACATCAACCAGGTACTGATTTATGAAGGAACAGAACCAGTTCTCAGAGGTGGCACAAATCCCTGAATTACAGAGTGATTTTAGTTAGTGGCACTAGCTATGGTATCCTTTTAGGAATCAAAGGTGATATTTCTGAAAGTTTTATTTATCCAACCTGCAACATTTGTTTTTCCAGGCTATAAATTCAGAGTGTTTGTTTGGGTTAAACTGATTACCTCGTTCTTTAATCTCCTGTATGGTCCAAAACATTTCATGTCGGGTCCAAATAATCTAAAATATATAGCTTGTTTTAACACTATTTAATAACACTACTTAATAATTCAGGGCACACCTAAAAAAGTTTTAAATTGTGAAATCAATCATGATAGTCTTCAATGAATATGCAATAAATTTAAAAAACATTTTTTTGTTAAAATTGGTGAGTTGAGGATAGTGAAGAAGGGTGTGAAAGGATACAGCAGGATATACTTCAGTAACAGATTAGGCAGAGAATTAGCAGATGTAGCTTTATTCAAGAAGGTTTGAGGTGTTTAGTTTAGAGATGCAGCGTGGAAACAGGCCCTTTGTCTCTTAAAAGCAGAAAGCAACAAAATTGTTAAAGGTTAACCAAGTCAATCTTAAAACGATTCGTCAGACGGGAGTGGCGAGATCAACAAAGAGTACACGCGTTGCTCAGTGGTTTTCGGGCTCCACTCAAAGAACAAAGGAAAGTTAGTGTAATTTTACATTTTCTTATCAATAAAACACACCTTCTAAATCTGAGTGAAAGATCTGTAGCCCAAGGAAAACAAGGGAGGCTGGACCCATATATTTGCAATGTCAGCCTTATTCTCAAATCTTGGCACAGCTTCAGTACTGATGCCCATTCCAGAAGGACAACTAACTCCATTTTGGTTCCAGAATGGGCATCCGTCTGCGAACTAAAACAAGCTTTTAAGACTTGGATGAAAGCCACTACCTTGTCCTTAGCTGGGTCAGGCAGTTCAGCCAGATATCTAATATGGTGCTGTGCCCAGTCAATACATATCTATCTACATTGTTAATACATTGTTTCAATGATTAATATAAACTGAGCTTCTAAAATGTTCCCATACTTTATTCTGCGGGGAAAATTATCTTTTAAATTTGACTGATGTAACTTATGGTACCTCTAATAAATAAAGATATTAAAAAAAAAAAAAAATTGACTGCTTTCTGTTTTTTCAGCATATCTCCATTTTTAATTTACGGACCAAACTTGACCAAATTAAATGCTTTCATTCCCTCCTCTTTATCACATCATGATAGCATTCACTGTCCTTGGTAGATACAGAATGGTTGCAAGCATTTAATAATGACAATTTGGAGCAATAATTAACAAAAAGAATAAGCCATAATGGATCATGGTACCCCAAATTCCACCGACCCAATTGTAAGGCCACCAGTTCCCACATTCCTTACCATATCCATGCATGTCACTGCTAGCCTTAAGGAACCTTTTAATTTCTAGGGCATTTTGTGGGCAGCTAGGTCAGTGATATTAGAGGATTTATCAGGGATATAGGTGCAACACTCTTGCTCTATTATTGCACAGGTGTACCCTTTTTCTGCCAAGACAAGTCTAATGCCATACGATTTTGCAAGACCATAGTGCAGATGGCAACCATTTCGGTTGAAAGAGACATCATAGCTGTCTTTGCATCTGCTAGGGCTTCGACAATTGCATTTGCCATTGCTTCGATGGCAGAGGCCGTATTGAGCATCCCCTAGTTGACTTGGCTGTCTCGTACATGGGGAAAGCGATCATCCAAAACCTCTGTGCTTCTGAGATATCCATTTTAACTCTCAGGGTTCTAGTTATATCTGCAAGATCCTGGACCATCCTCATACCGGGAACAATATAGGCTAAATAGCAGCACCCATTCCAGTGATCGTTCTTTCCCCACCTCCTTTCCCAAGTGTTGTAGTCTCCCAGTGGCATCCCTGGCAACCATGGGTATACCCATAACCCACACACAAAGTATGTTCCATTCACTGATCGCAGTGGTCCCTGAAGAGAGATTGTGGTGCATGAGCTGTTTCCCAAATGTATCCCTTTTTCTGGGTAGTTGCAGTGACATGAGGTATTTACTGGTATACTGGGGGTTACTTGTTATTCTCAACCGGGGTATTTTCCATACCCTAGTTTCATTCACCTTCCACCCTGGTTCAAATGGGGGTGTGTACCATCCTTTAAAATTATTATACTTGTGTTCCCTGTGCTTAACAGTTCCATTCCCATGTGCTCGTGGGTTCATTTGGCAACGGCTAGACGCTGTGATGTTGCAAAAAGAGAATAGGGGTATTCCATTTCAGTCAGATTTAGGAGTATTGGCACTAGTGGTTCCCCTCCCCCACTGTTTTGCCAGACCTGAGTGCACACCCAACAGTTGCTGCCATTCCCCCTTCGAGCGAACTCATAACTCATAGACAAGAAGGTGTTAGTTCAGGTCATCTGGGTCATTCCCAGGACCAGCAGCATGATTGGTAGTGTTTGTATTTTTAAATTTTTTATTTAAGCCCAATATCTTTGCAATCGGTGAGATGTATCCAGCGAGAATTGTATTCGACTTTAACGGCAGTCGGTGTGGTTAGCTGTACTTGGTACATGACGCTTTCCAGTATTCGTCCAACTTTTTCCGATCCCAATTTCGCATCTGCACGTAGTCACTGGGCTGGACCTTTTTTTCTGAGTCTCCATCAGGTAATGGTCTCTGTGATTCCTTCACCTGTAAGTGTAAGGCTGACAGAATATGGGTTAATTGCTGCACATAGGTTATTATCTCATCATTCAATGCGTGTAAGTCTAATGTGCCTTCATGGGGTCTACTAGCTCCCCAAGGAGTTCTTAATGGTCTATCATAGACAATTTATGCATGTGATAGCTTTGCAGCACTGAGGGGAGTTACTCGCATCTCAAACAAGGTTAAAGGTAATACCTTAATCCAAGTCTGTCCCATTTCTCCCATTAAATTTGTAACCTTATTCTTGAGGGCTCCGTTAACTCTTTGCACCATACCCAAAGCCTGAGGATGATGTACGCAGTGAAATTGCTGACTAATGTTAAAATATGCACATAATTCTTTGTTGACAATAGCAATACAATTTGGGCCGATATCAGAACTTATAACAGTGGGTAGCCCGAATCTTGGAATAATTTATCTTAACAATAAGGTCACAGTAGTTTCAGCATTATTATTGGTGGTTGGTAGAGCTTCAATCCATCTGCTAAATAAATCCAGTATAACTAAGCAATATTTGTAGCCTTTGGCATTTCAATAAAATCAATCTGAATGCACTCAAACGGTCGTGCTGGCATCGGTGTTACCCCAGGGGGCATTTGAATGGATTTGCCTGGATTACTTTTCTGACAAATCCTGCATTCGGAGGCTTGTTTTAGAGCCTCCTGCCGAATTTTTGGATGTCACCGTGTCTCCTTCATCATTTAATCATTCCCTATCTTCCAGAATGTGTGAGGGAGTGTATATAGGTTAGGAGTCTGGGTAAGAATGCATCAGGTACACAAACTTGTCCAAGTGGGTTAGCCAAGTCCCGTGGTGGAATCAATGGGGCATCTCTCTTGTGTTTCCATTTTTGTCTTTCATGTTGAGAGGCGTCCCGCTGTAATTCTTGAACCTCCCTCATGTCTGGCAAGACTGTTTTATTTCCCAGCGCTGTATTCCCTGGGGGCACCAGGTTATGTAATCTATTGGCTGCATCCTTGGCGACCTGATCTGTGTGGGGATTGACGGGATTGTCTCCTCCAGTGTGGGCATTGCATTTTATAATAGCCAATTGCTTCGGTAACATGTGCCTTTAAAAGGTACTCTTAATCAGGGTGCCTGCGGCGGTGAGAAATCCTCTGTGCTGCCAAAGTGCTCCAAAATCATGGGCTACTTCGATAGCATACCTAGATTGATATTAGTGCATTTGTCTTTAGCTAATATACATGCTCTAGTCCGTGCAAATAATTCTGCCTGCTGTGCTGACAGAGGGTTTTGGAATCGTTCTTCTTCTAGGACCATCTGGGATTAATTTACAATGGAATAGCCTGAGGCTCGTTTACCATGGTAGAGCCATCCACAAACCATGTAGCCTGGACGTCTTCTAATGGCTCCAGAATGCCCTCCAGAATATTCACAAGCCACAGCATCAAACCCAACAGAGAAATAAGCCACTGGTCACTTAACATTGCCGTGGTGTTGTGCTAAAACCACAGATGCACAGTGTTGGATTATGGTGACATACAGCTTGAAGTGTCAGTCATAGAGTGGGTGTCCCAGAGCGGGTGCCGAAGCCAGTGCTTGTTTCAAAGCTGCAAAGGCTTTTGTCTGCTCCTCAGTAAGTGCGAACTGCCGTGCTGCTTTAGCGGAGGCTAATGGTGATAGATGCTTGATGTATAGAGCCACATCTGGGATCCATTGTCAGCAGAAATTTACTAACCCCAGGAATGCTCTCATTCGTTTAAAGGTCTCTGGTTTTGGATGGTGGCAGTCTGGCTGGGGTGAGGGCTCTTTCTGTGGCATTAATCAACACTCCGGGAAATTTTACTTTTTTCTGCCCCTTAGTGACTTTTCGCTTAGGTATCACATATCCCCATTTGTGTAAAGCTTTTAATAGAATGGTCGTGTCTTCAGAATAGCTAGCCTCATCAGTACTGGCCAATAGCAAGTCATCCAATACTGGACAATGGCTGAACCTTTTGCTAGGGCAAGAGTCTTTAAGGCCTGGGAGAAGATTGTAGGTGAATGTACAAAGCCCTGGGGTAACCGTGCCCATGTGTACTGCTGTCCTTCATACATAAAGGCAAAAAGGTGTTGGCAGTCGGGGTGCAGTGGTACTGCGAAGAAGGCGTGTTGTAGGACAATCACCGTGAATATGGCTGCCGATGTCGGAACCTGGTTGAATATGGTGGCTGGGTTGGGTACTACAGCATGCATTGGCGTAACAATTTAATTAGAAACATAGAAACATAGAAAACTAGGTGCAGGAGTAGGCCATTCGGCCCTTCGAGCCTGCACCGCCATTCAATGTGATCATGGCTGATCATCCAACTCAGTATCCCGTACCTGCCTTCTCTCCATATCCCCTGATCCCTTTAGCCACAAGTGCCACATCTAACGCCCTCTTAAATATAGCCAATTAACTGGCCTCAACTACCTTCTGTGGCAGAGAATTCCAGAGACTCACCACTCTCTGTGTAAAGAATGTTTTCCTCATCTCGGTCCTAAAGGAATTCCCCCTTATACTTAGACTGTGACCCCTTGTTCTGGACTCCCCCAACATCGGGAACAATCTTCCAGCATCTAGCTTGTCCAACCCCTTAAGAATTTTGTAAGTTTCTATAAGATCCCCCCTCAATCTTCTAAATTCCAGCGAGTACAAGCCGAGTCTATCCAATCTTTCCTCATATGAAAGTCCTGACATCCCAGGAATCAGTCTAGTGAATCTTCTCTGTACCCCCTCTATGGCAAGGATGTCTTTCCTCAGTTTTGGAGACCACGCAATACTCCATGTGTGGCCTCACCAAAACCCTGTACAACTGCAGTAGAACCTCCCTGCTCCTATACTCAAATCCTTTCGCTATGAATGCTAACATACCATTTGCTTTCTTCACTGCCTGCTGCACCCGCATGCCTATTTTCAATGACTGGTGTACCATGACACCCAGGTCTCGTTGCATCTCCCAGATGCACCATTCAGATAATAGTCTACTCTCATGTTTTTGCCACCAAAGTGGATAACCTCACATTTATCCACATTATACTGCATCTGCCATGCATCTGCCCATTCACTCAGCCTATCCAAATCACCCTGCAGCCTCCAAGCATCCTCCTCACACCTAAATAGACCCCCCAGCTTCGTGTCATCTGCAAATTTGGAGATGTTGCATTGAAGGCGTGTGAATCCTGAAGTAGTCGCCATTCGATGCGTCCTGGTTTTGACACTGGGAAGATGGGAGGTTGCAAGATGAGTGACAGCGTACGAGTATGCCCTGGTGCAGTAAGGACTGAACCAGCTGTCATGTCCCAGCAACAGCCTCTGGTTTTAAAGGGAGGTGGACATCCGGCTTAAGTGTAACCCTTACTGGAGTACAATTAGTTAGTCCTACCTTGTGCGGTGACGCCGACCATATCTGCTCCTTGTTCTCATTGTTGGGTTGTGGTTGATGTCTTCGGATTGTTCCTTCGATAGTCTGGCATTCTTCCCAATATTCCAAAGTACCTTGGGTGAAAAGTTGTGTATCCAACACATTATTTCTAACCTGGTTCCGCAATATATGTACAAGGTATCCCAATTCCTTTGCTGAATGTTCTGGTTTAACTGAAGTAGTGATGTGTGGGGCCACGTGGGAGGCATTCTGTTTCCACAGTCCCTCCACATTTCCTATCAGTCATACAGTTGTAGCTTTACCTTGCAGCGGCCCAAAGAAATCACTCATCTCAGCATTGCATCCAAAGAACCAAACTACGAACCAAACTTAACCAAGTTAAACTCTTTCACTTCGACCCACCGAGTCCACACTGACCTGCGATCCCTGCACGTTAACACTATGCTACCCACATTAGGGACAATATTACATTTATACCAAGCCAATTAACCTACAAACCAGTACATCTTTGGTGTGTAGGAGGAAACCGAAGATCTTGGAGCAAACCAACGCAGGGCACGGGGAGAATGTACAACCTCTGTACAGACGAACACCCGTAGTCAGGATCGAACCTGGATCTCTGGCGCTGTAACACAGTAGCTCTACCGCTGTGCTGTAAGGCAGTAGCTCTACCACAACCCTGTATTATGGGGGGAGGAGGTTTCAGGGAGACGGGGAGGTTATTTTCCTGTATTGCGATATCCCGTAATGTGAAGCTGCATCATTGATACATGCTTGTCCCAGATGTTTGAAGTAGATAATAGGTGATGAGGTTTGTTGATAGAGACAAAGCAAGGCAGTGGTCAGAGCGATGTCCTTGTCGGTCAATGCTATGATGAAACCTCTAGTTTTACAATATCATGCAAGATTGGGAGGTTAGGGAATAAATATGAGGGGGGGAATTTTAGTGGAAGGAGCCATTTAAAGCGTTTGTGGCAAACCATTTGGAACCATGTTGCACAGTTCAATCCTTATTTCATCTTCTCATCTAGTTTGCTCCAGAAGAAAGGGTTAGAATTATCCTTCTTGGCCTCATTAACCAACCTCCATTTAGCCCTCGTCACTTCTCGTCTGTGCTCTCCTGACTTCCACTCATTCACTACCTCCCATCAGCATCATTCTGTTCAAAGCTCTTGCCACCTATTTTACAGAAAATTCTGATGACTTTCAGACATGGTGACCGGCCGACTTTACTTGTTCGGACTTTGCTGGGTTTATCTTGTTCCAAGAATTATTATTCCATTATCATGTATCTATACATTGTAAATGGCTCAATTATAATCATGTATTGTCTTTCTGCTGACTGGATGGCACACAACAAAAGCTCTTCACTGTGCCTCGGTACATGTGACAATAAACTAAACTGAATATTACCAGTCATTCCCCTCCTTGTAAATGTGCATTATCTCTATCGGCACATGAGCTTCTAACTAAAAGTTGTCAAAGGATTTAGTTAAGGTTTTGCCGTACATTTTTGGTGTCTGTTGAAGATGTCAAATCTAACAGCAGCAGAGTAATTATTATATTTAGATCATTTTTGCGTCATATCGCGATGATGAATAAACAGTGCATGAACATGGACACTTCAACTTTCTGATCTATCTCTTTCCGAATTTCTTCGAGCAATTAGCATGACAGTGGGTGATTGATATTTTTACTCTTTCATTCTTTGGCTATTTGCTGTGATCAGATTGCTCTCGGTTCATGGACCTATAACAATTGGAATATCAGATCTTGGGCTGATAATAAAGAGATCATTGGCTACAGATTTGACCAGGAGTAACATGGTGCATATAGTAAAAGCCAGCCAGTAGGGTCTCAATGAAAATATGCCTTATGGCTTTGTTGGAAGGTACTTCAAATGTTGGTTTGTATTGAAGATAGTCACAAAATGCTGGAGTAACTCAGCGGGTCAGGAGAAAAGGAATAGATGATGTTTCAGGTCTGAACCCTTCCTCAGACTGATGGCTATTTGCTGTGATTAGATTTCAAGGATCCATGCATCTATAGCAATCTGAATATCGGACCTTGGGCAGACTGAAAGGTCAGACCCTGCTTATCCTTGTGACTACGATTAAGATTTTTCAATGCTTAACTCGTAATGGCGATTTGCATTTTGGACTTTGCTGGAAATTTAGTGTTCACAATTTATTTATCTGGAACTAAAGAGATTGTAATGAATGAAAAACCTTCCAGATAGATAGATATCATTGGTGAAAGTGTCCATTGCACACATTCCATGAAGTAACACATTGCTTCTACAATTGGAACATTCCATGATGTGCTGGAGTAACTCAGACAGCATCAGAGGCAGTTTGGTTGGCATCAACAAGTTGGGCTGAAAGGCCTGTTTCCATGCTGTGTAATCCTGAGATTCTACTTGCTTCTAACAGCCACATTAGCACATTTAGTCTTGCCTTATCAGAGACAGTCCTTTTCTTCAGTTTCAAATATCTTTTGTGTACTGGAAGCTTGTTTTCTCATGTAATGTAAATTCTGTTTTATTCCACAGATGCTGCTTGACCTGTTTAATATTCTTGGCGTTTTTTGTTTTCATTTCAGATTTTCAGCATCTGCAGTTTTAAAAATGTAATTTATTGAATTAAATTTGCCAATGTCAGTTAGGCAAAGCAGAATATACATTTTTGTCAAGTTTTTGAAAAGCTGTCGAATAAATACAAGAAACAATTTAAAACATCTTTGCAATGACTGTGTCCTGGTGCTCCACATTTATAGTTGGTGAATACTGGATTACAGTGAAAATGAATTTCTTTGTAACATCATGAAGATTTCTCATTCCAGCTGTGTAGAGTAGAGTAATGTTTATATTATTGCAGTTTAAATTTATGTGATCTATTGTTCAGAAATAAAATTTTCTCTATGCAATCAAATGTAACTGTTGTAACCCACCCCGAATGCTGCCTGAACCACTGAGTTAACTCCAGCACTTGGTGTGCACAACTGCGGCAATTCTTTTGAAAAAGCTTCTTATGTGTTAATATCTTATGTTTTTATTTTGTGCAGAGGAAATGGAAGAAGAACTGGAGACGACAAGTCTTTCAGACTTGACAGAAAAACAAAGACACCAACTTAAACACCGGGAGATATTTCTATCACGCCAATATGACTCGCTTCCAGCCACTCACATCAGGTAGGGAATTGTACTTCAGGGGAAATTTATGCAGCATGTGGAATTATACTGTTGTTTTAAAAAGCACCAAATATTCATCCTGTCACTGCAGTTTGAAACAAACCCAATGATTGTTAATGAAATATTGAAAATATTGGAAGTACTCTCGTAGGTGAGAGAGAGCAATGTGGTTTTCCCTTTGAAATCAGATATTCATTTGAATAGATAGATAGATATTAGGTTGAAGAGAAGGGGGATAGATGGAGGTAACAAAGGGAAAGTTTGTGATAGTGTGGAGACAAATAAATATTGAACAGTGTCAGCAAAAAAAATCTTGTTTGTCACTGGTGTTGTGAATGGCGGAGATTTACATAGAATGGATAAATGAGTAATAGGGAGAGGTGAGCATGCTGCAGCTATGAAATACAGAACGTAGAAATCAGAAACAAAAGGGAATATTGAAATACCCAGCTGTAGAAAGCATCTTGTCCGGCAACATCACAAACTGGTTTGGGAACAACTCTGCCCAGGACAGGAAGGCTCTGCTGACAGTAGTGCATTCGGCCGAACGCACTATAGGAACTACACTTGCCCCCCTGCAGGACCTATACACAAGGAGGTGTAGATCCAGAGCCAGCAACATTATGGGGGACCCCTACCACCCCAGCAACTGACTGTTCCAGCTGCAACAGTCAGGCAAACGCCTCCGCTGTCATGCCATGAAAACAGAGAGGATGAGACAGAGTTTCTTCCCACAGGCCATCAGGACTGTAAACTCTTATCTCACCAGGGACTAATTTACTGTACTAATTTACTGTTGTGTTGTGTCTTTTGTAAAAAAAATATTTTCTAACATGTAAATACTGATTATGTCCTATTCTGTCTGAGTTTTCTGCACAATCCGCAGGCATTGCCACTTTCATTTTACTGCACATCTTGTAGGTGTATGTGACAAATAAAGTTGACTTGACTTGTGGCAAGTTGACCTGACTTGTGTCAAGTCAGGCAGCATTTGTGAAGAGAGAAAAACTGAGTTAACATTACAGGCAAATATCTTTGCAGCATTTTCTGTTTTTATTTCTGCATTTATTGTCTCTCTTTCTTCACCCATCTCATTCTGTTCCCATTCCTCTGGATTGATAATCTATTAACAAATGTTCCGATTTCCCAACTGATCACCGATGCTATTGGTATTATTCAGTCTCTACTTGCCCTATCACACATGTTCCTTCTGCTTTGTATGTCTTTCTCTGCAACTTATAACGTGTATATTTTGCAATTGTGCCCAGTCCAAAATGTCAATTCTATTTCTTTGTCTGACAATACTGCCTGATCTATGAGTATCACAACATTTTTTAAATGTTCTATCATATTTCCAGCATCTGCATTTTTTTGTTGTTTGGTTGAGAGTTTATTACTATATTGATCCACTAAAATTACCATTGACACATATGGTTATGTACAATACCACAGATTATATTTAATTACATTAAATATTAAAGATAAATATTTGAATGTCTTTCAAATAGATTAGCTAAAGATTGGGTTTCCGCTGTGTATTGCATTTACAGTGCCCTCCATAATGTTTAGGACAAGACCATAATTTATTTATTTGCCTCTGTACTCCAAAATGTAGGATTTATGATGGAAAAAAAATCACATGTGGTTAAAGTGCACATTGTCAGATTTTAGTAAAGGGTGTTTTTATACATTTTGGTTTCATCATGTAGAAATTACAGCTGCGTTTATACATAGTCTGGGATGTTGGGGCACATGGCTTCACAGGCGTTTGTAACTGCTCAGGTGTGTTTAATTGTCCTTAATGCAGGTATAAGAGAGCTCTCAGCACTCAGTCTTTCCTCCAGTCTTTCCATTACCTTTGGAAACTTTTTATGTTGTTTATCAACATGAGGACCAAAGTTGTGCCAATGGCAGTTAAATAAGCCATTATGAGACTGAGAAACAAGAACTGTTAGAGACATCAGCCCAACCTTAGACTTACCAAAATCAACTGTTTGGAACATTATTAAAAAGAAAGAGAGCACTGGTGAGCTTACTAATCGCAAAGGGATTGGCAGGCCAAGGATGACCTCCACAGCTGATGACAGAATTCTCTCCATAATAAAGCACAATCCCAAAACACCTGTCCAATAGATCAGAAACACTCTTCAGGAGTCAGGTGTGGGTTTGTCAATGACCACTGTCTGCAGAAGACTTCATGAACAGAAATACAGAGGCTACACTGCAAGATGCAGACCACTGGTTAGCTGCAAAAATACGATGGCCAGGTTACAGTTTGCCAAGAAGTGCTCAAAAGAGCAACCACAGTTTTGGAAAAAGGTCTTCTGGATGGTTGAGACAAAGTTTAAATTATATCAGTGATAGCAAGAGCAAAGTATGGAGGAGAGAAGGAACTGCCCAAGATCCAAAGCATGCCACCTCATTTGTGAAACACAATGGTGGGGGTGTTATGGACTGGGCATGTATGGCTGTTGAAGGCACTAGCTCACTTACCTTCATGGATGATTTCAAAGCTAAATAATGGTTTGTTCTTGAGTGGCCAATCAATCACCCGATCTGAACCCAATTGGGCATGCCTTTTATATGCTAAAGAGAAAACTGAAGGGACTAGCCCCAAAAACAAGCATAAGCTAAAGATGGCTGCAATACAGGCCTGGGAAAGCATCACCCAGCAATTGGAGATGTCTATGAATCACAGTCTTTAAACAGTCATTGAATGCAAAAGATATGCAACAAAATACTAAACATGACTACTTTCATTTACATGACATTGCTGTGACCCAAACATTATGGTGCCCTGAAATGGGGGGACTGTGTATAAACACTGCTGTAATTTCTACATGGTGAAACCAAAATGTGTAAAAATGGCCTTTATTAAAATCTGACAATGCACTTTAACCACGTGTGATTTTTTTTCGATTACAAATCTCAAATTGTGGAATACAGAGGCAAATAAATAAATGTGTAAGCAAGAGTTCAAAGAACTTTGAACAATTTACCACTACATTATGATCGATTACACTTTATAGTGTGTAGACAGATAGTTTAACCCAGTCAAGTGATGAAATGCTCATTCTCCACATGTTATAGCGCATTTAACATTTTCTTTCCCTCCTAACAATGCATCCCTTTATATTGTCTTCACCCTATTATGCATTGCCTCCGCTTGGATGCATCATTTTTATCTGATTCATTAACTCCACATGCACACTGGCCACTCTCTCTTCTCCCCTCTCCTATCAGGCATAAGCTATAGAAGTGTGAAAACACACACCACCGGATTCAGGGACAGTTTTTTCCCAACTGCTATCAGGCAACTGAATCATCCTACCACACCAGAGAGCAGTGCTGAACTACTATCTACCTCTGATGTTCCTCGGGCTATCATTGATCGGACTTTGCTGGCTTTTCCTTGCACTAAACGTTATTCCCTTATGTATCTATACACTGTAAATTGATTGAGCTGACTGGTTAGCACACAACAAAAGCTGTTCATTGTACCTCGGATCATGTGACAATAAACTAAACTGAAATTAACATGAAGGCAAGACCTCTGTTCTCACAGCACTCTCTATAAAGTATTTCCAATAAGACCTTCTGTTTGTTTGCAGCTAATTTGCAGCTAATCCCCACTGTTCTGATTCTTCCTTGAATAGAAGGCACCTCTTTTGGACCCCTTTAACTTTCAAGGAATTATGTAAGTTTTCTTTATCCCCTCAGTAATTGTGAAGCTCAATCTCTTTAAGATTCACAGACATCAACAAAATCTGAAGCCATGTTGTATTCAATTCCATGGCATCTTCACCCCCTTGATCCCTCTGCTATTTCTGTATATTCATACTGCTCATCTGACAAATATTGGGAAGAACAAAACCATTCTCTTCATGTTAGTAACCCTCTGCTCCTCACCCATTGAATTATTTGCACCCAATAGAGTTGATAGAGACCCTGGTTCAATCCTGACAATGCATGCTGCCTGTATGGAGTTTGCACGTTCTCCCTGTGACCATCTGGGTTTCCTCCGGGTGATCCAAATTCCTCCCACATTCCAAAGATGCGCAGGTTTGTTGGTTAATTGGCTTCTGTAAAATTGGCATGTTAGCCAATTAGAATGCTCTGTAATTATAAGCCCGCCTAATTATAACATTCGTAGTGCAAGATCCTACCCACTGTCTACCAGCAGTAGCAGTGTGAATGTGTGATGACCTGCTTAGTAGTTAATGACCTGAACGATAAAGATCCTTGTGTTTCAACCTGTGTGTGTTTGGACTCTTTACATGGTGTCAGAAAATCGGGTTTACCCCATGTCTGTTTATCGCAATTTATTTTGTTTACCAGTTTTTATTTGCATGTTTTTTTAATGACTTGAGGACATGGCTAACTCGTGTCGAAAGCCCAGCCTGTTAGTGTTTGATTCTGATATCGCCGAGCTATGGCAAATGTTTGAGAAGGATTACTCTCATTATATCCGCCTCGTTCACCGAAACGATCCCGACGATTTGAAGGCTTCGCTACGGTTGAATTTACGGTTGGATTATGATCTGCGCTGACTCGTTCGAATTTGCACCTACTCAACTGGATGGTAATGGCCAGGTATTGGGGCCAGCTGAATCTATTGACAACTCTATGGTGTTGCTGAGGAAGTTTAGAGAACTGTGTGACCTGCCGTCTAACAAATTTTGAGAGAACACGATTTTTTGCTCGGATGGAACAGGCTGACGAGCCTGTGGAACGATTGATCAGTGATCTGAGACACAACAGCTCTCGATGTAGATTTGGTGAGTTGACAAATGAACTAGTTCGCAATAAAATTGTGGGAGGAATGAGCGACCGCAAGCTGCGAGCCGAACTGCTGCGGAATTTAGAACTGACTTTAGAGCAAGCAGTTCATGCTTGTTCGAAGGCTGAGACTGGCTGACTGATTTTGATAGCGCGAATGCTAATCAACAGTTGAATGTGAATTTGGCTAGTTACTCTCTGCAAAGATTTCTCAATGTGTCCAGCAAAGGTCAGAACATGCCTAACATGAGGTGCACAACCTGTAACTATTTCCAGGGGGCGCCAATTTTGCGTGGCCCATGGGAAAGTATGTCATAATTGCAAAAAGCTCAACCACTTTGCTAATTGTTGTCGATCCAGTGGGAGTACAGCTCCATGAATGAAGCTGCACCTGATTCAACAAGACCTGTCTGATTCTGATTCCCATGAACAAGACGAATCTTCCCACGGGAACGACTCTGATAACACAGACACTGAGTCTACCGTACTTTCCCTAAACCTGCGCACCCCAGGCAAAGTGACTGATCCTGCTGTGACCATGACAATCAATAACAAACCGCTGATAGCCAAAGTCGGTACCGGTGCCCGCGTGAACGTCATGTCACTCAAAGTGTTCAACAAGATAAGAACCACTGAACTCATGAAAAAAGACTCCTCCACTCTACATGCTTATGGAGGAGAAATTCTTCACCTGCTGGGTAAAGCTGACTTTAAATGTACCATCAATGACCAGACCACAGACTTGCTATTTTACATCGTTCAGCCAAGTTCTGAAACCCTGCTTGGCATCGATGCATGCCATGACCTGGGTTTGGTCTATTTCGGGCATGCTGTCCACAAAATCTGTTTGACAGAGGAACCAACCAGACAGATGCTATCCAACTCCAAAGATTTGTTTGACAACAAACTCGGCAAACTACCCACAACATACAAGATCATTGTTGACCATACAGTCACCCCAATCGTGCGTGCCCCTCACCGCGTCCCACATGGTATGCGTGAGCAAATACATGATGAACTGAAACGTATGGTCTCCATCGGAGGTCTTGCCCAAGTCAGTGAACCCTCCGACTGGGTCTCCACTATGGTTGTCACCACAAAGAAAGACAAGGAGTTACGCATCTGCATCAATCCTAAAGATTTGAACACCGCAATCAAACGCCAACACTACCCGATGAGGACCACTGAAGACGTAGCGGCGCAAATTGGTAATGCAACGGTGTTCTCAGTCTTGGATGCCAAAACCTCTGGCAAATCCCGTTCGACCGTGCCTCATCGGCATTAACAACCTTCGCCACCCCGTATGGATGTTACCGATTCCTAAGCATGCCCTTTGGCATCAACTCTGCCAGCAAAGTTTTCCAGCGTGCAATGGAACAACAGTTTGCAGAATTCCCCTGTGCCATCATTATTGACGACATCCTAATTTATGGCCGCGATACCATCGAACACGATGCCAACCTACTTAAATACTGGACAGTGCCAGAGACATCAATATAAAACTGAACCCTCTGAAGTGCAAGTTCAGGGTTCCCAAAGTCACCTACATAGGTCATGTGTTCACCAGCAATGGGCTAAAACTTGATCCGCTGAAGACTGCCGCAATCAACGACGTACCAACTGACGTCAACAGCCTACAATGATTTCTAGGCATGGTCAACTACCTGGGAAAATTTATCCTCAATCTCAGCGAATTGTCAGCCCCCCTGCGTCAACTAACCCACAAGGACAACACCTGGTCTTGGTACCCAAACCACCAGCGAGCTTTCAAAACTTTAAAGCTACAGCTCGCCAGTGCTCCAACTCTGTCTTACTTCAATATTGACATGCCAGTCACAATTACCTGCCATGCATCCCATTGTGGACTAGGCGCACCATGTCTGCAGACCTCTTTTAACGGCTATGTCATGCTGGTATCCTACACTTCACAAACCCTGATGGACACCGAACAGCGCTATGCACAGATAGAGAAAAAACTGCTCGATGTAGTTTTTGCCTGCTCCAAATTTAAAGACTTTGTTATCGGCAAAACTTTCACGTTAGATACTAATCACCAGCCATTGGTCACCATCCTGAGCAAGCTGATCCATGCAGCCCCAGCAAGGCTTAATGCATGGTGATGCAGCTACAACGGTTTGATTTTTGCATTGTCTACAAAAAAGGTAAAGAGATGCACATCGCAGCCACTCTATCTTGAGCACCACCAGCAAACAACACCCATTCGAACAAGAAGAATTCTCTGTTCTGAAAGTTTCCTTTGTTCTAACTGACCGCCTGCGCCGCCTTGCCGAACACACTGTCACAGATAAAACCTCCCAGCTGGTAACCTCAATCATTAAACAAGCAGTCCAACACTCTCACTGAACTATGACCTTACTTTTTGGTCCATGACAAACTGGTGCTACAGGACGGTGTGATAGTGAAGGGTCACAGGACGGTCACCCCCCCCCCACCCCCCCCCCCCCCCCCCCCAACTCAGCGAAACAAATATTATGAGGGGATCCATGGTGGCCACCCAGGCATTGAAGCCACCCTAAAGGACGTTAAAGAAATTATCTGTTGGCCTGGAATGACCAAGTACATTCGGGAGAAAACAGAATCATGTGCGATCTGTGACAGACACCACACCAGCAAAAACAACCGATGATGTTCCAACATACACCCTCTTTACCTTGGTTGTCCGTGGCTGCCAATATCTTCGACTGGCACGGGAAGCACTATATCGTGTTAGTGGACTCGTACTCGAGTTGGTTCGAAATTGATTTTCTGCCAACCATCTCCTCAGAAATAGTCGGCCAGAAACTCCGACAAGACTTCTCCGTTCATGGCATTCCAGCCCGCCTTCAGACTGATGACGGGATGCAATTCACCAGCCAAAAGTTCAGAGACTTTGCCAAACCTGTTACCAGCAGCCCAGAATACACACAGTCCAATGGACTTGCCGAACGCGCTGTTTGAAGTGCTAAACAACTCATGGAACACTCCTATCTGGCTAAATCTGACATCTACCTGGACCTGTTGAACTTGAGAAATATAGCCAGAGACAATGTTCTAGGCTCTCCAGCCCAGCGACTGATGTCCCGCCGGACAAGACCTCCACTGCCAGTGACACAGGATCACTTAAGCCGAAAGTTTTCAGTCCTGCTGTAGTTCAAAAGCGCGTGTAATCCAACCGAGATGCGCATAAACGTGCCTACGACAAATCCAACAAGCCACTTAAGCCACTAATCCAAGGCAAAGTGGTTTGGTTATAGACAGACAAAGGACATACTAAACTGGTATCCATGGTCCGCAAAGGAACCACGTTCCTACCTTGTCGATGTCGGTGTTACCATCTACAGACACACACGTCAACACTTCCTTCCAGTGAAGGAACGATGTCTGGCACTCCAGGGTCCTGACGCTCCTCCACTGAACTTTAAAGTGATTGCTGTTCCAGCAGTTCCAGTACCTGCTGCTGCTACTTCCCACCACTCCCCGCGTCGATCTGCTCCCCTGTCCCCTTTTGTAACCGGTTCACTGGTACCCCGCGACGGTCTTCCCCTATGGTCTCACCCCAGAGCCCCTCGAGCTCACCCAAACATGCCCTCAACTTTTCGGAAGAAAAGGTTGATGAGGCAGCTCCTTACCATACGAGGACCGGGCGGATTAGCAAGCCACCTGTTAGATATGGCGACTATGTTTAATCAATGTTTAACCAATTATGTTTAGCCAATATTATTAGATATGGTATTTTGCATGTAACAATTTATGTACTCATCATAGTGATAACGCTCCACCTACTTTTCAGTTATAGAAGAAGAGATGTAGATTGGCTATAGCCAATTAGAATGCTTAGTAATTATAACCCCGCCTAATTATAACATTCATAGTGTAAGATCCTACCAGTCAGAGTAGCAGTGTGAACATGTGATGACCTGAACAATAAAGATGCTTGTGTTTCAACCTGGGTGAGTTTGGACTCTTTACAGAACTAGTGTATGGGTGATCACTGGTCAGCACCGACTCAGTGGGCAGATGGGCCTCCTTTCATGCTGTATCTCTAAAACAAAAAAACCCTAAAACCTCTGGATTTTCCATTTCCAGTGCTCCCGTGGTTGACTCGAATCTCCATGAATTTATCTCCTACCACAATCTGCAATAAATCACAAAATCATGTTCAACTATGGCTCTAATCTCACTGACCTATTCTGGCTTCTCATTAAGAAAGGCCTTGATTTTAAAATTGTGCTCCTTATTTTAAAATCCGTCATGGTCTTGCTCATTGCTATCCTTGTGAACTAATCAAACTTCTGAGATCGCTGGGTGTCTTCACTATTCCCTTCGTGTGCTTCCTTAATTGTAATTGCTTCAACGATGGTCGCCCTGTGTTCATCTGCCAATAATTCTTTCCCTGGAGCCAGGAGATAATTATTGGCAGATGAATACAGGCTGGCCATTTCAATTTCACTGGACTAACTTTTAAAATGTATAACTTTCAATATTTGTTTTGTTATTTGTACTTGTATTCTGTTTTGGTTTAGTGTCCAATGTTGATTCACAATACTGCATAAAGTACAGGAGGCCATTTTACTACTTTGAAAGATGCTAAGTATACACAAGTCGTTACTTTTGACGACAAACAGATTTACCCCAATGCAACATTATTTTGAAAGTAGTCTCTCTATTTTTTGACCAGCGAGGAGGTTCCTAAATTGCCGCACCTTAAGCTGTCCAAAGCCAAGTCCTTCTTCACACTCACAGCACTTCTTGGTATTTTATTTTGGTTCCATCAATGTCCAGTGATCTGGAGTTGAATGTGATTTTGTGCTATTTTCTATGCTGTGTTTCAACACATCCAATTAAATTCATATCTCCCCAATGAAATTTCCTTTCATGTGAAGGAAGGAACAGCAGATGCTGATTTATACCGAAGATAGACACAACATGCTGGAATAAATCAGTGGGTCAGGTAGCATCTGGAGAAAAAGAATAAGACATTTTCCCGAGATGCTACCTGACCCTCTGAGTTATTCCAGCATTTTGTATTTGTCTTCGAGATTTCATTTCATTTCACTCACATTAATCAGCTTTGTATCCCTACAATTTAGACACCCCAATCACTATTTGGCCCCTAAGGATTAATTCCTACCACATTTTCCTAATGATCGCTCCACATTATATAACAAAATAAGATGCTTTAGAACTCTATGCCATGTATTTTCCTGTACAAAGACAGCTGCCTATCCCAATTTCGGTGGACTCCCTGTACTCCACTAATTTCAATTTAACATAATTTCTGCAGGGGTTCATGGAAGTCAGAATTTTTATTTCGATGTTTAAGTTTGCTTTATTCATGGAAAACAACCATTCATTCCTTCTGGTCTTTCTCTCTGGAATTCTCTTTTCGAAACACTGTTTCTTTTCATCTCCCTTCAATTTTCAAATTTCTCCATCAAAGGCCTTCCTTTCATCTGTAATTTTAACACCATAGCCACTGAATGGTTCTTCCTTCCTGTTCCTCGTTTTCCTCTTCAAACATTGCAAAATATGTTTTGTTGTTTGAGGAAAGTGCAGCAAAATCGCAGCTTAGAGGAAAATGCCATGCACAGAACCAAACTTCTAACGTGAATCATGCTTATAATTCAGCAGCACACAGAGATTAACTAACGTTATAGCGCTGATGATTATGTGTCTTCCTATTTTTACAGTCAGTTGAACTGAAAGAGAATTAGTACATATAAATACAATTTTACTTCGGAGTCACGTGAGTGATTCTGTGAAGAACCCCGCCAATGCGCATGTGCGTCAGTACGTCAGCCACATTGGTGCGAGCACCAGACTGGCAGGGCATCGCTCCTGCCAGCGGTAAGTTAAACCTAGTAGGTAAGTTCGTTTTTACTCACCAGGGTTTTTTTCAAGCAGGAGCCTCTCTTCACAGAGGTTTTCCTGCCAGTTTAACAGCCCGACGAATGAGCCGGTTATAGACTATGGGGAAACCCCGGTCAGACCGCGGAAGCGGATAACCGGCAAAAGATCGGGTTGTGAGATAAGCAGCCGCTGACAAAGCAGTCAGCGGCTTCCAGCCTGTGGGGATGCCGTGGAGTAGCAAGGAAGTAATGCCAGAGTCGCTAACAGTGCGGTCAGCGGCTCACAGACATCGGTCCCCAGGCAGGGAGTAAAATTGGTGGAGATTGGACTCGGGTGAGTCGAGCTGCAAGGGGTTTTTCTAATAATAAAGTTTACATGTATGTTATAGTGTCTTTCTTAAAGTCAAAAGTTAAAGTCAAAGTTAAAAGTCAAAAAAGTTTATTGTCATGTCTCCCTGACAATGAAATTCTTTCTTGTTTAGCACAAGTTGCTGTGGTAGCACAGGTAAAGCTCTACACTAAAAATTTGATTTAGTGAGTCTACACTGTAATAGCACGGGCCTATGGGACAGGCCGCGCCAGCAGCGCCTTGGATAGGGCTGCTTCATGTGTAATAGCATGGGCCTATGGGACAGGCTGCACCAGCAGTGCCTGGCAGGGCTGCTTCATGTATGAAAGCACCGGCCTACGGGAGAGCCGCTCCCGCAGTGCCTGGGACAGTGCTGTTTCATGTCAAAAAGCACCAGCCTCTATGAATGGCGGGGCCAGCAACGCCTGGGACAGGGTTGCTGAAAGTAACACATAAATCTGCTAGGCCCACGGAATTGGGGGAAGATTCCCCGCCGCGGCTGGATAGCAAAATATAAGGCCCACGGAGTCGGGGGATGATTCCTCACCGGGGCTGGATAGTGCGTTTGAAACGACTATCCCAAATACAGCAACTATTGCATACAGTGCAACAGCAGGGCACACGCCAGCAGGAGGAGTGTCAGCGCCACCCTGAACAAAAAAGCGCCAGCAGCACCTAGTAGAGAGCTGTTTGATAACACCCTCATGGATGAGGAGGCGCGAGCCGTGGGTCATCTTAGTTCTGACCCTGACTCGGATGGTAAGGTTGAGCCAGATGTTCCACCTCTGCAGGCCACAGCAGCAGCGCCAGTTGACAGAGCTGCTACAGGTCTCCCTCTTGGAGGCAGAGGCCAAGACAGGTCATTATCTGCTGAGTCTCAGGGCATGGCTGTGGGGCATACCCCAAGGGATGAAAGGCACGTGTTAGAGGTACCTTTTCCTGACAACAAAGTTGCCATCCCAGCAGAATGTTTTATTCGGGTATAGGTCCAATGGGTTCATATCAGCATAGGTATCCTGCGGCCTGTGGCAGCGCCTGTTTAGGGCTGCCGACGAATTGCCCCCTCTGAGGAGGGGAGTGTGAAAGATCAAGATATAACTGACTCCAGGCTCTAAAGAAGTCGATGGAACATACTGAAGCACATATGTGCCGGCAGTGAACAGCGCCAACAGGGGGATGTGAGAGCCAGCCGCCGAATCTGTTATTCAGGTAGGCCTATTCAACAGGGGAGAAAAACCTGGCAGACGAATCAATTAAGGCCAACGGCGGGCAAAGGTCATCGTTTCAGAACGTACCCCAGGCGCTCATCGGCAGCAGGTGGTTCACTGGAGCTGGGGGCAGCATGATAGCTCAGAAATTCCATGCAGCCTCCCAACCCTACTCAACAAAGTGGGTCTGGCACTTCCAAAACATGGGTCAGTGCACCATTCACAAGTTGTAATATTTACATTTGTTTGTCCAACACACAAAGGATAAAAAGCATTCCAAGCAAGTTTGGATTATGGCCAGGCTTGTCTTTGAAGATAAGGTTCAGAAATCGGGCCGGAGTTCTCATGCAAAACACCCATGGAATAATGGCAGGAGTGGCATTTATTATGAAAAATGGAGAGTGTCGGGCATATGAACTTTCCGAATATGAAAACTTATTTTCCTGACTAACAACAGATTCATAAGGGTCTCAAAGATCCATTCTAGGCAGTTCCCATTACAGAGGTTATCAAAGACTGTACTAATAACAGTAAAACATTGGGGAATGGGATAAACTGTTTGATGGTCATTGGGATTTACCTTTAACTATTAATTAGCCTATGAGTTCGCCCTGTGGCAAGAGATTGGAGTTAATAGCAACCAGTTATAAAACTGACTTTTATTTCATCAAGAGTAATTGGCAATATAGTAGCTGTGCTTCAGCTGAGCAAATCAAGGAACTAATATCGTGCAAAGTAGCGACCTCTCAAAGGACATGTAGACCATTGTTAACAACCTTATGCTATTATCAGCTGAAGCTACCTCAGTCACAATGATGAACAAACAGTATTCAGCATTGCTCCAGTAGTTTGGTCGGTCGAAATCAGTTATTACAAACTGATGCCAAGGGCTCTAAGGTGAGAAGTTCCGAATACGATCTCTAGTTGGAGGTAGTGGAGATTTGCATGAGTTACCAATTCTTCAGTTGTTGGTATCAACTAAATATATACACTAGATGCACCCCATGGGTAAGGGGCTATTGAGCGAATATACACGTTCTACATGCTCAACTTCAAGTTGCTACACTACAGTGGTGGCATATGTTAGTCACATGGCAATCAAGTAAAAGTATCCTGTAATAATTTACCTAATCTCCTTTTCCACTGGTGTATCATCCAGTTCAGATCGATGACAGCACAGAATAGGTATTGGATCTCAAAGTATTATGAAAGTATGGTTCAATGCTACATCGAATATCGACATGTTGGTTTCATGTTTATTCACTGATTGCAAAAGTATGTGGCACAACAGTGCGGAGAAATACATTCTCGCTACAAAAGGGGGAATGTTCTTTTATGTCTTCCTCCATTTTACCTCATTAGTCGGGTCTTAAAACAGTCAGCAAGAATTCGCTTTGGGTTTCGTACTGTCGGACTGTCTAAGCAGCCATGTTTCATGCTTTCTTTTTTTTTTAATTAAAAAAAAAATTACAAGCAAGTAGAAACAGATAGCAAAATAAATAAAGGACAGAGATGAGAAGCTAAAAAGATTGAAAGAAAAGGAGAAAGTTGAGAAAAGAGATATTAGGAGAGATCTACCTATTTCGTATTTTTGCCCATCTGTCACCCGGTTCTAAACCATTTAATTTCTAAGATTATGTTATGTTGCACCATATGCTTGTAAAAAGTTGATAAAAGGAGACCAAGTCTTTAAGAATTGGTCTACTTTGCCTAGTAGGAGGAATCTCATTTCTGCAAGATGTAGCGTTTCCGACATATTTGAAATCCACATTTTGAATGTTGGCGTGGTTGCGTTTTTCCAAAATGTTTGCGGGATGAGGGATTACGTGAAGAAGCCCCGCCAGGCGCATGCTCGGCATACTTCATAGCAGCGGCGTGAAAAACACAGAACCATTAGCCGAAGTAAGATAGTAAGGCTCACACAAGACTAGAACTACCAGATGATCATTTAGATTATGAGGGTCGGGAGCGGAGGGCACGTAATCCCTTCAGAGTCACGTGAGTGACTACGTGAAGATTTTGAAGCTCTGTGATTTTCATGCCGTAGATTCATTTGATACGACACACTGCTTAGTAGTGAGTAAATAATATTATTGAACATTGCTTGATTAATGCAATAAGCATTTTAATATTAATAATAAAAGAAAGAAAAGTAATACCCTTCTATCATAAGGGAAATTACAACAAAAGATATGAATCATTATATAAAAGAAAGCAAATAATCAAACAGATCCCAACACTGCATGTCCAAACTCTGGCACCGTGATAATAGGTTTATTGTAAAACTTCTTTACACCATCCTGCGGCCCCTAAATTTTGGTCGAACGGCACGTCCTGTGCCATCGCCGCGGACGTGGACGCTGCCCTGGTGGAGTGAGATTTAAACACATCAGTGTCTACTCCAGCTAAATCCAAAACCTGTTTTAACCATCTAGAAATAGTTTGTACTGACACTTTTTTGTCTTTTTTTATGGGCAATAAGCATTGTTGTCTCACAACCTCAGAGACTCTTGGTTACTTCAATATATAGAGTCAGATGCTTAACCACACACAATGTTTGGTCCACAGGATATGCTCTAAAGATTACCTTGGTTCCAGACTTCCCCGATCGGCTTTGTTTGATTAGATCATAAACATAAAAAGTAATGTTATCTGCAGACAAGTGCATACAATCTAAACGTAACTTTTGCAATGTTTGTACTCGTTATGCTGACACTAATGCCATAAGCATTACTACTTTAAATGTTAATTTCTGAAAAGACAGTGACGTAATTGGAGCCCATTGCCGAAGCAATGTGAGAACTATACTAACATCCCAAATTTCTGTATATCTGGGTTTGGGAGGATTTTTATTAAAAATCCCTCTCATAAATCGGGAGATTAATGGATGAGACCCGATAGATATATGTTCTGAAAATTATCGATAATAGGAAGACAGAGCACTACGAGCACTGTTAATGGCACTATAACTAAGGTGCTGATCAAAATGCAACATAGCAAGGAACTCCAATACATCTGATATGTTTGCAGTATAAGATATATCTGACTGAATACAAAAAGCTTCACATTTCTTTATGTGAGACATATATTGTTTCTATCTGTGCTATATATTGTGCTATCTCTCCAAGCTGACGTTATGACATCCATGGTCCTATCCGACAGTCCAAGCCCTTGTAATGGTCTGGTCAGAACCTGCAGATTAACAAATTTATATGATCATGCAATGGATGAACTTGTTCTGTCACTGGTTGTACCAACAAATCCCTGGAGCTGGGAATCGTCATAAATGGTTCAATTATCATTCTAAGCATCAATGGGAACCATGGCTGTGTAGGCCAGTTTGGAACCACCAAAATCCCGTGGCAGAGTCTTGCTCTGTTTTACTGAGACATTGCCTAATCAGGCAAAATGGGGAAAAGCATAGAAAAACATATTTCCCCAATGTAGCGAATGCATCCAACGCTACAGCTCCTGGATCAGGCTCCCATGACACGTATTTAGGCAGTTGGTGATTTAATCTGGACGCAAACAGATTAATGTCTGGTACACCATACCGATTGACAATTTTTTGGAAAATTTGTTGATTTAACATCCATTCTGTATTGTCTTTAAACTCCCGTGATCTGTTGTCTGCCACAACATTGTCTTTCCCTGGGAGATAGATAGCTGAAAGCCAGATATTCCTAGATACACACCAATTCCACATCAGATTGACCAGATGATCACATGATACTGATCTTACTCCAGCCATGTGATTGATATATGCGACAGCTGTGGTATTGTCTACTTGTAATTGAACATGCAAGTTCTCCATTGTAGACCAATAAGCTTTTAATCCTGCCTCTGCTTGTTCCTGCTCCTGAATCAAACCCCCTTCTCATCCAGCCAGATGTCTCCTTTGACCAAATATTAAAGGTTTTATGAGGCTGATAGTCTTTGCCTCCTCATCGATATCTTTAATTTGTTTAGGCAGGTTTTCTCTGGAGGTTGAACATTGCTTGATTTACACAAACCAGCAAATCTTGGGTGCAGGATGGGCCGAATGGCGATTTTTCTCATACAATTAATCTCAAAATAAGAGTCACAAAACAATGCCAACATGTCTTTTTGGAGTTTGGACATAGCATGCCCTTCCAACTGCCTCCCAAAAGCAATAATGCCAGCTGCAATGAGCTTGAGGACCCTCTGGAATCTTATCTCCTGTCCTCGCATTGTTGAAGTCATGGGTGTCCAAATAGCTGGATTCACCGTCGGCACCCTCAGTGATGCACAATTAACAGCTGTTTTATAGAAGTCTGCTGTCTCAATCATGACAGTCTCCTGAAGCTGGTGAGAAACCAAATAATTAATGTTGGACGCCAGCCTTTCTTCCATGACCTCACCGCTTCCCTCTGGTATAGCAAAGGATTGTGCTACATCTGGTACACCTGTAGTTTGACTTTTGTGTTGTGGTGGGTATTCAAGACCAGAAACACCACCTTCAGGGTCAATCTCCTGCCGCCCTGGTACTCCTGAGGCTTGCTCAAAGGAGACTTCTTCCAGACCTAAACAAGGCTCTGGAGGTTCACATTCCCATGTTGTAAAGGCACCATATTCATGATATGTAACCCCCTCAGGGGCTGCCTGAGAATATTCTGGGTCTTTTGACCCTTGGTTAATAATTGTTTGAAGCATTTTCTCCACTTGGTCCATCCTGAGCCGCAGGGCTTGTTTGCCTGGCCCAGCCTCTTCTTCATCAGATTTATCTGATATTACAGGCTTAGCAGACTTTCTTTTATTTTTCCTTTCCACTGGAGTACCCTCTGTGGCCTGTTGCTGTGGAACGTCTATAGGCTGAACTATGGCAGGGTCAACGGCTACCGGTATCGGAACCAGCTCCGTACTAATCTGTGGTCCCAATCTTAATTGTGTTTCCACCCGGGATGCGCGCTTTCCCCGCGCCGGTTTTTTCACCGTGTCCATTTTTAAAAAAAACTTCCCAAACTCCTCCTGGCTATTCCAGCCAGCGTCACGGAGTTTCTACCCAGGAAGGAATTTCAACCCACTTACCTGCGGGCCTGTTATTCACCGCTGGTGGAGCTGCGATCTGCAGCCCGTTCCTTACCGACATGCGTCGACGTAATGCCGAGCATGCGCCTGGCAGGGCTTCTTCACGTAGTCACTCACGTGACTCCAAAGTAAAATCCGTTCTGTATTGGGGTTCAATTTTGTGTTAAGTAGTTTTGTAAAAATTCCAAACATTTCTTTCCAAAATGTATGCAGTTTTGTACAAGAGACAAAGGAATGTGCTGTAGTGACATTTTGAGTTTGACATTTGTCACAGATGGGGGAAACATTTGAAAATATTTTATTCAGTCTAGTTTTTGAATAATATAATCTATGTAAAATTTTAAATTGAATTCGGTTATGTCTTACATTAATTGAACATTTATTTACATATAATAGATTTTTTTCCCATCTATCGTTCGGAATTTTTATCAATAACTCTTGTTCCCAGTCCCTTCTAATTGCCTCTGTCGTTGGTGTTTTACTACATTTGCTACATGAAAACATACAGCATGCCTCATACTAAATTGTAGAGGATATAGTAAACACATAGCTTTTAAGATCTTAATAAATTAGCTATTAAAATGACTTGTTGCATTCCTTTGTTCTGCAAATATCAGTACAGATGACAATGGGCAAGTCCCTTACTCTAACATTTGCTTACAAAAAGATTCTTGCATCTCTGGTCCATGCATTAACTTTTTTGAAATCATTTGAAACAATAGACAATAGGTGCAGGAGTAGGCCATTTGGCCCTTCGAGCCAGCACCGCTATTCAATGTGATCATGGCTGATCATCCCCAATCAGTACCCCGTTCCTGCTTTCTCCCCATATCCCCTGACTCCACTATTTTTAAGAGCCCTATCTAGCTCTCTCTTGAAAGGATCCAGAGTACTTGTCTCCACCGCCCTCTGAGGCAGTGAATTCCACAGACTCACCACTCTCTGTGAGAAAAAGTGTTTCCTCATTTCCGTTCTAAATGGCTTACTCCTTATTCTTAAACTGTGGCCCCTGGTTCTGTACTCCCCCAACATCGGGAACATGTTTCCTGCCTCTAGCGTGTCCAAGCCCTTACCAATCTTATATGTTTCAATGAGATATCCTCTCATCCTTCTGAACTCCAGAGTGTACAAGCCCAGCTGCTCCATTCTCTCAGCATATGACAGTCCCGCCATCCCGGGAATTAACCTTGTAAACATATGCTGCACTCCCTCAATAGCAAGAATGTTCTTCCTCAAATTAGGGGACCAAAACTGCACACAAAACATTTCCAATTGATTCCAGTGATGTTAACTGAATCGGTAAGAGACGCATGAGTACATTGAGAGAAAACAGGTATTCACTTGTGCTCATGTGTACCTTTCAGAAGAATCTAATATCCTTTTTTAAATGTTATTACTGCAACTTTTTAATTTACTCTGTGAATTGTAATTTTTTTTTAAAGGACCTTGTGATATTGCCAGTGTACAACGATCTGTGCAGAAGTTATGTGTTGAAATTTGCATTGTAACTGACACTGACTCTAAATGTATTCTACAAATACAAAAATGATTTTCCTACAAATGTGGGTAAATGTTGTCTTGTCTTTTGTGACACCTATAAAATTTCATTGCTTTGATTCAATTGAGCAAATGGAACTAATTTATATAATCTTGTGTAATCTTTTAGTTTAGTTTAGAAATGCAGCGCAGAAACAGGCCCTTTGGCCCACCGAGTCTGCACTGACCAATGATCAACCATGCACTAGCTCTATTCTACACTCCAGGGACTATTTACAATTTTTAAATCTGGGACACATCATACGAGGGACAACCTACAATTTTACCAAAACCAATTAACCTACAAACCTGCACGCCTTTGAAACCGGGGAAACCGGAGCACCCGGGGAAAACCCATGCAGTTACGGGGAGAACGTACAAACTTTGTAAAGACTGCATCCTTAGTCAGGATCGAATCTGGGTCTCCGGCATTGTCAGGCAGCAACTCTACTGCTCCACCACTGTGCCTCCCCTAATCTGTCTTGCCTTTAGGTACACATATACAATTTCTCTACATTGATTTAATTGAGCAAAATGAATAGGCTTGTGTAATCTGGTGTTCTTGTGGTTTTTGCCTAATTATACAGTAACTGGCCTAGTTTCAGTTCTCCTTTAAGTGTTCTGTGATATCGGTCAATATTGGTGCTTTCTTCAGATGCAATTAAGGGAATTGCCATAGTATCATTGATGTCTGATAATAGTCTTCAGTCTAAGTAGCCTTAAATGATTAGAAGATAATAAAATGTTGTTTTCTCTGATTAGATCAAACATACTTGGTCCCCTTTGAACTATTTTCAAAATGTTAATGGGAAATGTTGTACATTTTACTTTTGCTTATCCACATTTCTGTTGACATGGTCAACATTTTTCTAATGATGTGTGCAAACACACAGAAGAAGGGATTTGTCAAATTTTACAAATTGATTACCTGCATGTATAAAATTAAGAAAATAAGATGCATTTGACAAATAAGTACGTGAACATATTTCACGAATTGGTTGTACTTTTCCGCTTGTTTGTGTATTTCTCGACTGGTTTTCCAAAAACAGCAAAGCCATCAAGTTGCTGATTACCACAAATCACATTGCTTAATGGTTAACATAGCCCTACTATATTTCTTGGAGAGCTCTGATAGATGTTTTTCAATGAAGCCTTGTGTTGTTAACCCAATGTTGTAAATTTAGTATCATAGTAAACAAACTTACTTCGTATAAGTGTCTCAAAATAACTTTTATTGAATACAAACACTGTACTCTTAAATATTAGTCATGTAAAAAATACAAATTTTGCAGAGCTGGACAAATATTTCTGATGCCAGAAAGTAATATAACTTACAGCAATCTCACATTTGTTCAGTTTATTTTGAAGATGTGTGGTTTCTGACCAAGTACAAATAAAGGTGGGCTTTGGAAAATAATGCAAGAATTAGACTGAATTCTTTGTTTTAATGGGTTTTTAGTTGGTTTTCCCCACATACTCTGGTTTCCTCCCCCACTCCAAAGTTGTACAGGTTTGTAGCTTAATTGGCTTTGGTAAAAATTGTAAATTATCCATTCTGTGTATAGGATTGTGCTAGTGTACATGGATTGCTGGTCAGTGGACCAAAAGGCCTGTTTCAGCACTGTATCTCTAAACTAAACTGAACTAAACTAAAACATATGTGCTAATGTGATGTTACTCATGGATAACATACAAATGATCTCTTCCTACAAGTATTTTTAACTTTTAATATATAACTAGTTGTCTCCCTGGATTTGTATGGCTTTCAATTGTAGAATTGTGTGGCTTTCACTAATTGTAGAATTATGGAAATTTACTGCACAGAAAGGAAATAATTTGGTCCACTGTTTCCTTGTGGACTAGTAGAAGGGCCAATTAGAGTGATTCTATTTCCCATCTCAAGATTTGCCGTTTGGTAGATAATGGTTCTTTGTGTGCTCATTTGAATATTTACAAATGTGGTAGGATTTTCTGCGATGTACCACACTCTGGACATTAAATTCCAGTTTGTCATTGATCTTTGGGATGAATTCCTTTTTCTTTAAATTCACACTAGTCCTTTAAACAATTAACCTAAATCCATGTACCCTGATTATTGGCTTGTCTGCTAAGAAAATAAGATCTTGAATAGAATAGAATAGAATAGCAAATGTCCATCTAAGAGAGCATAAAAGACATCTGCTGTACTACCTTCATGGATCTGCATTTCTGTCTGCTAAAATCTATTTTTCTACATTTTTTCCAATTCAACAAAATACCAATATGTTGCTATTTAAAATATAATTAGTTACATATAAATCACAAAAGGCAAGTGCCCAAGTACTGAATTATTTAAAACCTGCATCATCTGGCCCTTGAGTCACTAAATCTTTCTTCAGTCATTTTCATTATTTCCCACTGAGCCAATTTTTAATCCAATTTGTCACATTTTCTTGGATTTCATGGGTCTTTACTTTTTCACATTTACTATATGGAACTTCGTTTAACAGCTTGTTAAAATCCACATGGATGACATTAAATATGTCTCTGGAATCTGACATTTGAAGGGAGAATAGGATTGAAGACCCAACAGGTTGCACCTAATCTTTCTGCAGCACCTAGCCAAACTAGCAGATTGTCCTCTCTGTAGTTGTTCTTCAAGTCATCAGTCGGAGGAGTGAAGCTATATGGCAGGCATGGGATATAGTTCAATGGTAAATGGGTATCATTAAAATGTGGTTAGAGCGTCTGCCACATCACCCTTTTAGGCAGCTAGTTTCAGACCATAAGTATGGCTTCACTCAAAACATTTTATCTCCCAAATTTGCCTTCCCCCTCCCCCCAATCCAAAGACGTACAGGTTTGTAGGTTAATTGGCTTGTTATAAATGTATATAGAAACATAGAAACAAAGAAAATAGGTGCAGGAGTAGGCCATTCGGCCCTTCGAGCCTGCACCGCCATTCAGTATGATCATGGCTGATCATCCAACTCAGCATCCTGTACCTGCCTTCTCGCCATACCCCCTGATCCCTTTAGCCACAAGGGCCACATCTAACCCTCTTAAATATAGCCAATGAACTGACCTCAACTACCTTCTGTGCAGAGAATTCCACAGATTCACCACTCTCTGTGTGAAAAATGTTTTCCCATCTCGGTCCTAAAATACTTTCCCCTTCTCTGTAAACTGTGACCCCTTGTTCTGGACTTCCCCAACATCGGGAAAAATCTTCCTGCATTTAGCCTGTCCAACCCCTTAAGAATTTTGTAAGTTTCTATAAGATCCCCCCCTCAATCTTCTAAATTCTAGCGAGTACAAGCCGAGTCTATCCAGTCTTTCTTCATTTTAAAGTCCTGACATCCCAGGAATCAGTCTAGTGAACCTTCTCTGTACCCCCTCTATGGCAATAATGTCTTTCCTCAGATTTGGAGACCAAAACTGTTACCAATACTCCAGGTGTGGTCTCACCAAGACCCTGTACAACTGCAGTAGTACCTCCCTGCTCCTATACTTAAATCCTTTTGCTATGAATGCTAACATACCATTCGCTTTCTTCACTGCCTGCTGCACCTGTATGCCTACTTTCAATGACTGGTGCACCATGACACCCAAGTCTCGTTGCATCTCCCCTTTTCCTAATCGGCCACCATTCAGATAATAGTCTACTTTCCTATTTTTGCCGCGAAAGTTGATAACCTCACAATTATCCACATTATACTGTATCTGCCATGCATTTGCCCACTCACCGAACCTATCCAAGTAATCTTGCATCCTCTTAGCATCCTCCTCACAGCTAACACTGCCCCCCAGCTTCGTGTCATCCGCAAACTTGGAAATGTTGCATTCAATTCCCTCGTCCATATTGTATATATTGTAAATAGCTGGTGTCCCAGCACTGAGACTTGCGGTAACCCACTAATCACTGCCTGCTATTCTGAAAAGGACCCGTTTACTTCTACTCTTTGCTTCCTGTCTACTAGCCAGTTCTCTATCCACATCAATACTAAACCCCCAATACCATGTACTTTATGTTTGCATACTAATCTCTTATGTGGGACCTTGTCGAAAGCCTTCAGAAAGACCAGATAAAACACATCCACTGGTTCTCCCTTATCCACTCTACTAGTTACATCCTCAAAAAATTCTATACGATTCGTCAGACATGATTTACCTTTCATAAATCCATGCTGACATCATCCAATGATATCACCACTTTCCAAATGTGCTGCTATCCCATCTTTAATAACTGACTCTAGCATTTCCCCCACTGCCGATGTGAGACTAACTGTTCTGTAATTCCCCGTTTTCTCTCTCCCTCCCTTTTTAAAAAGTGGGGTTACATCAGCTACCCTCCAATCCTCAGGAACTACTCCAGAATCTAAAGAGTTTTGAAAAATTATCACTAATGCATCCACTATTTCGGGGGCTACTTCCTTAAGTACTCTGGAATGTAGCCTATCTGGCCCTGGGAATTTATCGGCCTTTAATCCAATAAATTTACCCAACACCACTTCCTGGCTAACCTGGATTTCACTCAGTTCCTCAATCTCATTTGACCCCTGGTCCCCTGCTATTTCCGGCATATTATTTATGTCTTCCTTAGTGAAGACAGAACCAAAGTAGTTATTCAATTGGTCTGCCATGTCCTTGTACCCCATGATCAATTCACCTGTTTCTGATTGCAAGGGACTTACATTTGTTTTAACTACTCTTTTTCTCTTCACATATCTATAAAAACTTTTGCAGTTAGTTTCTATGTTCCCTGCCAGTTTTCTTTCATAATCTATTTTCCATTTCCTAATTAAGCCATTTGTCCTCCTCTGTTGGACTCTGAATTTCTCCCTCTGGTAGGCTGCTTTTTCTGGCTAATTTGTATGCTTCATCTTTTGTTTTGATACTATCCCTGATTTCCCTTGTTATCCACAGAATCACTACCTTGCCAAAATGGGATGAACAATTGTTGTAGTTCATCCATGCAGCCTTTAAATGCCTTCCATTGCATATCCACCGTCAACCCTTTAAGAATCAATTGCCAGTCTATCTCGGCCAATTCACGTCTCATACCCTCAAAGTTACCTTTCTTTAAGTTCAGAACCCTTGTTTCTGAATTAACAATGTCACTCTCCATCCTAATGAAGAACTCAGCCATATTATGGTCACTCTTGCCCAAGGGTCCACGCACAACAATACTGCTAACTAACCCTTCTTCATTACTCAATACCCAGTCTAGAATAGCCTGTTCTCTCGTTGGTTCCTGTACATGTTGGTTAATATTCTCCCTAGTGTGTAGGATAGTGTTAGTGTGTGGCGATCATTGGTCGGCGCGCAGTGGGTGGGCCAAAGCCCCTGTTTCCATGCTGTATCACTAAACTAAACTAAACTAATGGTGCTCTTTTTGTCATATGTACAGCGTGCAAACGTGCAGTGAGATTATTTGGTTACAATCAGTCTAGTAGAATATTGTCATTCCTAAGCACATCCCCGATTAGCAATTGTACAGAAACAGTCTACTGATCCGCAAGCCTGCAACAGTGTAGAGGTACATGATAAAGGGAATAATGTTTAGTGCAAGGTAAAGTCTAATTAAAGATAGACTGAGGGTCTTCAATGAGATAGATAGTAGCTCAGGACTGCTCTCTAGTTGTTGGTAGAATGCTAGTCCATGGGATTCAAGTGAAAGTGGGAAATTGAATTAAGAATTTGGTCGCTGATAGAAAATATTTGTGACAGAAGGACTTTATACAATGGAGTTCCACAGGGCTTATTACGATGATCCTTGCACTTTGTGATATATGAGTGGCCACTATTAATAAGTTAATAGTGGTATCAAAATTGCAAGGCTGTTGACAGTACAAATGGATTGGGGGGGGAGAGGGTGAATTTTGGTGGAAAAATAGTTTCAATGAAGCCATACTTGTCTGAAATAAGCTGCCTAACAGGGTGATGGGGCAGATATTCTAAGCATATTTTAGTGGTACCCAAATGCTGAGGCAGCCTTGATTGTTGTTGAATTATAACTTAAAATGCTAAAGTACATTTATGGCTCTCTTTGACCCTTTAATAAAGTGTTTTTATAACTCTTCCATTGGCCACTTTTCTAAAGTCTAACCTTTTATTTTTATTTTTTCGGTATACTGAAATAATTGTCTATTAAAAATACGATGTTCTTTTATGCTGAAAGAAATATATAATTCCTTCAAAACCACTTTTGAAATCCCCTTTGCTCATTTAATTTGAAGCTGTATGTATGCAATCAACAATTTTTTTAGTAACAGAAAAAGCATTGAAAAATGGAAGCAGGAATAAGCTATTCAGCCCTTTAGTATGAGTCCTTTGTCTCAATGCCAATTTCCTGCTCTCTCATCGTACCACCAGAGCTTTTGTGTCCAGCAATCTATCTGTTTCTTTAATGTCCAGCATCTTGGCCTCCACAAATTTCCGTGGTAGTGAATTCCACAGGTTTACTAACCGTTGAGTGAAGAAATCTTTATCTCTTCTCTGTTTTAAATACTTTGCCTGGTATGCTGAGAATATCATTCAAGATCTTTGATTAACCTCCCCCCCCCCTCAGCCTGTGAAAATATCCACCTTCCAATCTCTCTGAAATAATTTCATGCATTTTTCTAAACTCTAGTAAATACAGATCTAGTCAACCCAATCACCCATCAGTTGAAAGGTTCACTGTCCCAGGTAAATTTCCGTTTCATTACCTCAAAATCCATCCTCTGGCAAGGAGACTTGCTCTCAGCCACCATTTGGTTTTCCAAGCGTTGTCTCGGCAATGCTCTCTATAATTGCCATTAGACAAAATGTGTAGCAAGGAACTGCAGATGCTAGATTACACCGAAGATAGACACAAAACACTAGAGTAACTCAGCAACCATCCATTGTTACTTTCCTCACAACCCACTGCTATGAAGGCCATCATACCATTTGTCTTCATAGCTGCTCAAGGCACCTGCAGGTTTGCTCCCAATAAATGATGTATAATGACATCTGAATCCCTTTTTGATCTATTTGTGCGGTACTCTGCCTTTCTGTTATTACCACCAAAATAAATTACTTCACATTTATCCCTGTCATACTGTGTAAGCCATGTATTTTCCATCCATTCAACTTGTCAAAGTTGTCTTGAAACCTTCTCACTGGTTGGATTCCTACCACTTTCACGTTGACAGCAAGTACAAGGATCTCAAATCCCCCAGTACAACATATTATCTCTCTATTTAAGTCATGTATTTCCAACCTGAGTCAAGAATCTCATGGCCACGTAGATTATATTCCATCTTCAACATTTTTCACCTGCTCACTGACCTTTGCAGATTATTTGTGTTCTTGCAATTTGCTTTCCTTCCTATCTTTATATCACCGGGAAATTTGGCTGCAATGCGCCCGGTGCCTTCTCCATAAACCCTGAATGCTCATCTGAGCAGTCATGATTCAGAGATTTCCAGCAGGTTGTGGGGATGTTGAATTTCTTAAGCACCCATTGAGCACATTTTGAATCTTCTCCTATTTCCATCAGGTCACCTCATTACAAAGCTCATGTTGGAACATATGTTCAGGGCATCTGGTGTCAGGCATGCTCACCAAAGTGGATGACCGAGTGTAACCAGGACCTCAGTACTGGGCATGTTGGCGGGAAGAAGATTCCGATGTTTGTTTGCTTGCTCTTCCAGTGAATTTGGAACATTTTGTGGAAAGAGCATTGGTAGTCCTTTCCCATTATCATGAGATGCCTGTGCTGTCAGTAATCTAGGGCTGAGAAGCAGATCATGGATCACTGCTGTGCAGTAGACTCAGCTTTGTGCCAGCGTTTAATTATGGTCTGCAAAATGTTCCCGTGATGGATGGCAACTTAAAATGATTAATAGTTTCATGATTTCTTTCTGTTTCCTTCCTTCAATAGAAGTGTCACATTTGTAAAATCAGGGGCAGAGATGCACCAGCATCAACACTGGTGATGTATAGTGATCAAGAAAGAATGTTTCAAAAGACTGCTGGATGTGTGGGGGTCAACCCCTTGTTTGTGAAAGATGAAAAATTGAAACAAGGGACTTGACATCAGTCGTTACAAAACTTCTAGAGTCTATAATTTAAGGATAGGGCTCCTGAAAAACATGAACGTTTGGGGGGGGGGGGGGGGGGGGAGGGGGGGGGGCTGAAGGGGGAAGAGAGAGAGAGAGAGCTGATGAAGGAGATGGTACTTTATTGTTACAATTGTGAAGTGCAGACACACAGTCAAATAATTTTCTTACAAACAGTCCAGTAGAGTATTACCATGCCACCCCAATTAGAAATAGTCTACTGAACCCACACCATTTTCCATGTCCAGTCCACGCTCCAGTTGTAATGAGCGGTGCCCAATTCAGGCAAACTCCAGGCTGGCGTGGGGTCTCCAGCCATTACCTTCCCTTGGTTGACCTGCAACTGAAATCCTCTCCTCGATCATCAACCTTTGTTTCCCAGGGAATCCTCCCGCAAACGACCTCTAGGGCACGGTAGATCAGACCCTGGTTCCCTCTCCTCTCCTAACAACCTCTCTCCTCTCCCATTGTGTGTCCGTCGTCGCTGGCTCCATCCTCCCGGTCCTTGGCCTTCGTGGGACGAGCAGTGGCGGCGGTTCAGCATGCTCCCCTCCAGGCCGTGGTCCATCGGGTCCTCAGAGCATGGAAAAACAGAGAGAGTGCAGGAAGCATCCAGCATCCATGGGAAGGGAAAAATGCAGTGGTTCACGTTCACAGATTCTTTGTTAGATGGCAAGTTAACTCGGGTCCTGACCGGCTGAGTGCTTCCTGCATTTTCTCTTCTGATCTCAGATTCCCAGTCATAGAGTCTTAAGGGCCTGTCCCACTTACGTGTCCTTGGCATGCAAATTACGTGACCTCGTCGTCGCGTTGAGGCGCACGGGCATCGTGTGGCCGCACGGGGCCGGTCCCACCTAGAAGCTAGGAGGGGTATGTGGTTGTGCACGGTATCGCGCGGCGTTCCGAAATTTTGTACCAAACAAAATTTTTGCGCGCCAACAGCGTGTTGCGTAACTGATGGCCAAAGTGTGACCCTGGCACAACGCAACGTCCAACAGCAGCAGAAGCAGGTAACCGATCGCCGAGCTCAGCCTGGGGCTCACGGATGTTGTGGTCCGGATCCGCCCCCACTTCTACTCCCAGGGCGGGGCCAAGAAAATTGAAGATAGACACAAAATGCTGGAGTAACTGAGCGGCCCCGGCAGCATCTCTGGAGGGAAGCAATGGGTGACGTTTCGGCTCAAGACCCTTCTTTCAGACTGAAGAAGAGTCTCGACCCGAAACATCACCAATTCCTTTTCTCCAGTGATGCTGTCGGTCCCACTGAGTTATTCCTGCATTTTGTGTCCATCTTCAAATGACGTCACGCGCTCCAGACGGCTGTGCGGACGCATAAAATCGCGCGCGACCTTTGCGGGACCGTCACGCCTCAAGGCGACCACGAGGTCGCGTAATTAGCATGCCAAGGACACGTAAGTGGGACAGGGGCTTAAGATTGATACAGTGTGGAAACATTCCCTTCGGCCCAACTTGCCCACACCGGCCAACAATGTGCCAGCTACATTAGTCCCACTTGCCTGCGTTTGGTTCATATCCCTCCAAACGTGTCCTATCCATTTTATCCTTTTATGCTCCATGCCTTATCCATAAACTTTCCTTCAGTCTGAAGAAGATTCTGACCCAAAATGTTATCCAACCTTCTTATCCAGAGTTGCTGACTGATAGGCTATGTGCCGAGCATCAAAAATGTGTCTAGAAATCCATTTTCGTGACCCACGTCACGGAACTACACTAAACTTTTCACTGATTTCGATGAAATATAATTGAGAAGGATGTCATAACTCGTCAGTTCCAAAAGTTGCACATTAATTAATTAAACTAATTAGAAAATGAGATTGGGAAAGTAAACGCCATCTAACGGCCAATGCCCGCATTACACAATGGGCAGCGTATTTCTGTGTTGCAGTCCATTTAAACTATATATTATTATTATTATTATTATTATTATTATTATTATTATTATTATTATTATTATATTATTATATATTATTATGCCTATATATATTTATATTGTCATGTTTTCTTGCATGAACAGTATGTTAATTCCAGCAAGGTGCTTGGGGTTGGAGGAAAATCACCCCATATATTTCATATATGTATATATGACTTGTAAATATGACTGTAATCATATATAATTAAGTATAATTATATTATATAAAAATAATATGATGAATATAATTGTGTGTGTTTTTTTAATGAGACTTTCGCCGAGGTCCTGCTCCTGAACCAGCCTAATTAACGGGTGAGGGCAGTTCCTGTGGGTTCCTCCCTTTACTGAACCCCACTGACCGCCAGTGTGCAGAGTGGGGGGTCATGGCCATAGTGGGACTGGGGCCGTTCCAGGCTGGGGGACTGTCCTGCAAGGCATCTTCCAGTCGCATTCATAGGAAATTTAATGAGACTGCAGCAGGGATCCGAGGTTTTAAGGGCTCATGAACCTGCCTAATTAAAGGGTCAGGACAGATGTATGTGTGAATGGATGTATGTGTGCATGTGTGTGTGGATGTGTGTATGGATGTATATGTGTGCATGGATGTGAACATGTATGTCTACGTGTGTGTGGATGTGTGTGTGGATGTGTGGATGTATGTGTGCATGTATGTGTATGCATGGAAGTGTGCGTACGGATGTGTGTATGTATGTGTGGATCGGTGAGTGGACTGTCGCACTGTCATTCACCAGCACGCCATTATCACAAGTAATTCACTCATAATTTGACCAAATAAACAGTGACACGATCGACATAACAATAAAACTATATATTATCATTTATTTCCCCAATTTATTTGTTTACATTACATCTGATTTTCATCTGAATATTCTTCATCAGATTCCAAGTCTTTTGCAGTAATAGAGTTTCTGCAGTCAACACACTTACATAAATCTGTACATGGCACACCATGCTGTTGACATGAGCATCTTCGTTTCCCTGCACTTGATTTCTCAGTTTGTTTTCTTGCATGAACAGTATGTTAATTCCAGCAAGGTGCTTGGGGCTGGAGGAAGATCACCCCAGTGAATGTGCAATTAACCACCCACAATTTTCCACCCATGTCCATTTGGACTGGGAATTTGTGGAAACTGTTCACAACATTTTGAATGTATAGCAGCAGCCTGGTGATTTGCTCTCAGGGCATGCTTTCTGAGCGAGTCTGCGAGCCTCTGATTTTGTTAACATAAGGAACAGGTTGTATCTAGCTTCATCTACTTTCTCACAGCCCTGCCCATATAACGTGCAAACAAATCTTTCTACACCTTTCACCAATTCATCACTGACTGTGAATGAGCTTCCCATTTCATGAAAGGTGGCCTGGGTAGCTGTGTCACTTGCAAGCAACTTGAAGGCATTGGATTTGGATTTTCCATGAAATTAGCTAACTGAATTGCACCTGTGAAACAGTGCAAAGACACCAAAGCTTTGGTGACAGTTGGTCCCAGATGTGAGCTAATCTTTGATAGACTCATACTCCTTCTACTGTTGCCTTTTCCAGTGTGCAATAATAAGTCTGCTCCAATATGTTGTGACACAGAGACTCCAATCATAAACACATCTGTGTCAGGACTCCTGATTAGGATTGGGTATCTAGCTGTATCTGTTGAAGTTGATGGTTGATGACTAGCAGCATACTGACAATGAAGGAAAAGACAAGTGTCTGCTTCTTCATGGTTGCACTCCAGCTTTGGTACCAAGCGAGCATTCATTTGCCCTTTGTCATCTGTCAACTCGGGACATTCCCCATCATGAGCAACAAAAATTGTCACATTCTTCAGGCATGCAGGTGGTTTGTTCTGCCAAGTCTGAAAAAGGAACCTGATAAGCTCTGATTTGTTATCACCACATGCAAGAATTTTTTTCCATTGGTGAGGTACTTGCTGGTCTCCACTGTAGATTTCGGTGATTAGCTTCCAGCAACAGAGCATCTCTCTCTCTCTCTCAGCATTCTTGATGCTATCTTTCCTGTAAGTATCAACAACAAAGTGGATAACATTACTCCGGACACCGAGGGCCAACTCAACCAGTTGTTTCAGAAGGTGATCAGCTAGCTTGCCAAATGTTGATGGAACACTTCTCAGGGACAGTTCTTGCACCATAGCCATGCCGTCTGCAATCCAGATGGTCCCTGGCAGAATGTCAACTTGTGGAGTTGGTTGTACTAGCGATTCGATGTAGTGCAGCAAGGATAATTTTGTTGTTTTGTTAAGTGACCCATCTGGATGTGCAAATGAGAGAGGAAGAGGGCGCAAGTTGTATGTCAGCATGTTACGACACATTAGCAATGATCACTGGTCTGTGGAACAGATTTCTGTCAGCCTTTAACACCACTTCCTTTCCTTTGATTTTAGACTGAGTTGACTTATTCATTGACAGGAAGGTCTTTGGTTTCTCCTTCTTTAGCGGCTTGAACATATCTTCACTGCCCTGGAGACGATGTTTGGAGTATGTGATGAAAGCTGCATCTCCCTTCTCCCACGCAGTGATGTAAGCCTCAGTTACATCCTTGGAAGCAACACATCCAGATGCTATGTGGACCAATTGGATGTCATCAAAGGGATTAATGACTGACTCAAGGACAGATATAACCTTGCAGATATCCTCTTCATCTCTCTTTATTCGCAACTGCTGCAAGTCCTTGCGACCCTTGTCATCTGGTCTTTTCCTGCCATTTCTTCACATTTCCAGGAAATAGCGGCTCTTTCTGGCTGGGACAAAATCCATCTTGAGACAGCACCTTTGCGAGTTGTGAATCCCACTATTGCCTCCTTTTGTTTCCGTGTCTCGGTTGCAGGTCTGCTCTATGGCTTGACCACAGGCTACTTGTGAAAATCCATGATCAGCCTGCCTCTCTCTGTACAGCAAAATGACCTTTCATGAACTCTTGGTGGACAACAGGATGAAGATGATGGGAGTTTGCACATCTCAAGCCAAAAGGCAGGCAGGTAACAGGCATAGTTCATGAGATCATAGGGAAACAACCATGGAATAAATGACCTCACAGCTGAGAGATGCAAGCTCCACTTCCCTTCCCTGGTTGCTCTGAGGAACAGTAGCATCACTTCTACCATCACTTCTACCATTGAATGGTGGATTATTCGCCCGACTGTTGACAAACTCATCATACATTGTAGTAATCTTGTGAAATTCATCTGACGATACAAGTTCTGTGAAAGCCTCTTTTGGAAAGGATGCATGCAGCCGGCTCATCAATGTTTGTGCATGATGTTTATCCTCTTCTGTAAGGGATTCAAGGAAGCTCTGCTAGCGGACACGCTCCATTGCTTCCACCAAACACTTGTGCATGCGGACACTTCGATTGTAGTGATGCCCGTTCATTGCGCCTTTCAAAGATCCCTGTGTCACAATCCCGGCTTCTACCACCAAGTTCTCAAGACCTGCATCTCTGAATTGTTTGCAGATACAAGCTAACATGGTTAAATAAGTGTGAAAGGCACCAAGATGGAGAACTATCCGATGAGAAAATCTCTCATTACTCCATCTGACCTGCTGTGCTTTAGAGTACATGGCTTGATTAAACACTACAACCACCTGTTCTTGCTTCAAGGCAACAGCAATTTGAAGAGACTTCTCAAGAAAGGTGAAGACTGTGTCATACTCAGTTGGACTAGCATCTATAATTGGTAGATAGCTGATCTTACACATTCCTGGAATATCATTCTGTAGAAGAGTGTTGCAGCCTGTCCGTCCAGGGAAGATCCTCTCAGATGAATCCACCAATTTCAGCACACGAAGCGCCAGGTCAAGTGTTCTTGCAGAACTTTGGACTGAACGATAATGCCTGCCCACAAGATCAACCTTATCGCCGTAAGCTTTTGGTCCAATTTTTTTGCTCCCAAGATATTTCTTGATGTTAGGAGATGGCGGCTGGACAGATCGTCGTCTATCTCTTGCACTGAGCACTGACTGCGATGACTGGGTTGATCAGAGGTGGTAGAGGTGGTAGATGGGCTCCACTGAAGAAACATACAAACATCGAAAACATGTGCAGTAGGCCATTGGGCCCTTTGAGCCAGCACCGCCATTCATTGTGATCATGGCTGATCATCCCCTATCAATAATCCGTGCCTGCCCTCCCCACATCCCTTGACTCCACTAGCCCCTAGAGCTCTATCTAACTCTCTCTTAAATCCATCCAGTGACTTGGCCTCCACTGCCCTCTGTGGAAGGGAATTCCATAAAATCCCAACTCTCTGGGTGAAAAAGTTTTTCTCACCTCAGTCTTAAATGATCTCCCCTTTATTCTAAGACTGTGCCCCCTGGTTCTGGACTCACCCAACATTGGGAACATTTTTCCTGCATCTAGCTTGTCCAATCCTTTTATAATTTTATATGTTTCTATAAGATATCCCCTCATCCTTCTAAACTCCAGTGAATACAAGCCTAGTCTTTTCAATCTTTCCTCATATGACAGTCCCGCCATCCCAGGGATCAATCTTGTGAACCTACGCTTCACAGCCTCAATCACAAGGATGTCCTTCCTCAAATTAGGAGACCAAAACTGTACACAATACTCCAGATGTGGTCTCACCAGAGCCCTATACAACTGCAGAAGAACCTATTTACTCCTATACTGAAATCCTCTTGTTATGAAGGCCAACATTCTATTAGCTTCCAAGAAGAATGCCATTCATATTGTGTGTGGTTTCCTTTCCACTTATTGTTTCTTCCCCAAAATCATTGCTGTCCCATACAAACGCGGTGAAGGTTTTTTGAGCCTCAGCTGGAAGTAGGCCAATCCCCTGTTTTATCTGCCTCTTTGCCAGTGCAGTGTCATGTTCTAAGGTAAAATAATTTGATGAACAATGGCCAAATCCATTGAGCAGCCCAATTAACCTTGCTGAGCCTGTTAAATATCTGACTGCCATGGAGAGGGCTGTGTGTTTTGGAAAGAGTATCCTTCCTTCGGCTTTCAGGTACATGATATCCTGGGCAATTGACAGCGGACGGTGATGCATCTCATCAGGCACATCAACTTTACCACATTCTTTTGGCTCATTGCTTGCTCCAGTGGTCCATGCCCAAAAGTTGCAAAGTTCATCTGGGACAGTCTGTTTGGCTGTATGTAATGTAGTATCTTCAGAAGTTGGGGGCCATTGGATGTGGTTTGTTGAATTGACGTTGCTATTCTGAACTATCAGGGCTGCGTGAAACATGTATCTGAGGTGATGGGACAATGATCCTCCTTGTTGATTGTCACCGACAATTATGCTGCTGTCACTGTCCTCAGTTGAATTATCTTCCACAACACCTTCCACCAGCTCTTCAACAACAAGTGATTCCACAAATACAATTTCACTTTCTACTTGCCTAAATGGCCTTGTGAAACATAAGAGAGGATGGGATCTCTTCAACCTTGCCTTCAGGCGGCCTCTTGTGAGATGATGTATCCAAGCCCTCAACTTCTCGTACCTCACTTATGAAAAGACTTAAGTTTAGCAAGTCTTAAGATTGCTTTGCCATGGATGATTCTCTTCTCGATGACTATTTTGCAGAAACTAGAGTAGGACTTCTCATACACCTGCTGCTGATTATCTTGTTTACAATCTTGAGCAAAATCAGACAAACTTTGGTGTATCTCTGGCAGCATGATTTATGGTATCTCGCTTCAAGAGCTACAAGGTCTCTATCTCTTATGTGTAACAGCAATGCCTCATCTTTCTTCATGGTTGCAGCAGTCATTAAATGGCCACCTTGTTTTGTTTCACATTGCATTAATTTCTCCACTTTTCTTTTTCCCTTGTTTTTTTCTTTTGTGTAATTTGAACCTTTACAAATGATGCAATGCACTGGTAGGACATGCCTGTGGTCAGGGTGCTCGACAGTTGCTGTATGTTGACTATCACCTGTCAGGGATTGAAGCAGTCTCTTTGGGACCAGCTCATCTGCTTCACCATCAAGAACTGCCTTTTGAGGTGATTGACCTGCTTCAGGCTTTTCAGCATCTTGAACTCAATTGAAAGAGGAAAAAGAAAACAGAAAAGGAATGAAAAGTAAAATAAATCAACATCCTCAAATATATCTTTTCATTTTTCAAAGTAACATCATATGACCATAAATACAAAGAATTGTTGTTTGAGTCCTATCATTACCTTTTTTCCTTCTAGACCTTGCTATAGCTCGATTTATTGATGTTATGTTGCAGAAGTGACTATAGCACTCTGCATGATAATCCAGGATACACTGCTGCCTCCTAATAATAGAAGATAAAATGTGTCAGGGAGTATTTTACATCTTTTCATATTTTATATTATGTAAGACAATATCGACATCATTGAGGAAATTAAACATGTCCGTTAGTCCAGGTAGATGGGATGGCAAGTCTGCAAATGATCAAATTAGTGTTTATTATGGCACAGTGCCAACAGTGCATGTCCACACAAAACACTTTTGTGTGGACAGGCTCTGAAGAGTGGAGGGGCAGAAGCTGCAGAAAAAAAAATCTCATAGTACTTAGGTCTGCATGGACTTCAATTCATAAAATGTCAATCTCTTCTTGATGTGAATGAGACTTGCACTGTAATTTACTGCCATAGATAAGTTAGTTCAAGTTCAAGTGAAGGGGCAGAGGCTGCAGAATAGCTAGAGAAAGAAACATCTCATAGTACTTAGGTATGCATGGACTTCAATTCATAAAATGGCAATCTCTTCTTGATGTGAATGAGACTTACACTGTAATTTACTGCCATAGATAAGTTAGTTCAAGTTCAAGTGAAGGGGCAGAGGCTGCAGAATAGCTAGAGAAAGAAACATCTCATAGTACTTAGGTATGCATGGACTTCAATTCATAAAATGGCAATCTCTTCTTAATGTCAATGAGACTTACACTGTAATTTATTGCCATAGATAAGTTAGTTCAAGTTCAAGTGGAGGGGTAGAGGCTGCAGAATAGCGAGAGAAAGAAACATCTCATAGTACATAGGTCTGCATGGACTTCAATTCATAAAATATCAATCTCTTGTTAATGTTACTGAGAATAACACTAGGTTACTACCATAGATAAATTAGTTCAAGTTCAAGTTCACATACACCAATTCATTTCTACATAAACATCAACCATTTCTGCCCATTTCTCACTCCAATGGAAGCCTATAAAGTGCAGTCAATATTCCTCCTGTGGTCGAGGCCTGGAAACGGCCGCTACGGACAGGCACTATGTACAGCCTCCCCCCCGTGGAAATGATCCAACCACACTCCGCGGCTTGGCGTTCGCGAATCGGCCGCTTCTTAACGGAGACCGCGGCTTTACTATGTTAAGTAACTAGGCCCCACGGTCGGAGCACTTTTTCTCCGGTAAGTGATCGCAGGCAGCTCCGAGATTAGATGTTAAAGACTTATTAGACTACAACAAGCTGGCATTGGTGAAAATGTTTAATAGTAAGATTAAACAAGAACTTACCAGTTTGAAGTTTGAGCATTATTTTATGAGGAGTTACGATGAGCGATTACGTGAAGAAGCCCACCAGTTCGCATGTGCGTCAATCTTCAAATGAGCGGTGTTAAATCACAGATAACAGTAGTCAAAGTGACATAGTAAGATTAGAGAAGCCTAGAACTATCAGATGACCTTTATGATACGAGGCTTGGGAGCGGAGGGCACGTAATCGCTCATCGTGACTCCTCATAAAATAAAGATCAAACTTCAAACTGGTAAGTTCTCATTTAATCTTACTATTTTACTTCGGAGTCACGTGAGTGATACCGTGAAGATTTCAAAGCTCTGTGATTTCATGCCGTGGATATGAGTCCATGCGACACACTGCCTCAGTTGACACAGGATGAGTAATTATAAATAATGCATTCAAACATGATACAGACTTCAACATGTTGATGCTTTAATTAGCAAAAAAGAAAACAATAGCGACCCCGCTCTCTCAGGGGGAAGCTATAAAACAGAATTTAAAATGGAGTGGGCAAATACCCCCGGCGTGGCAAGAGTTTTATTATAGAACCTTTGAAACGTCAGTTCATTGGACCATCCTGCGGCCGCGAGGATTTGGTCGAGAGGGATGTCCAGTGCCCTCGCTGCTGACGTTGATGGCACCCTGGTGGAGTGAGATTTGAAAATGTCAGTGTCCACTCCGGCACAAGCCAGAACCTGTTTCAGCCACCTTGAAATGGTCTGTACCGACATCTTTTTATGAGGCTTTTTGTGACTGATGAAAAACGTTAATTCGGAGCCTCTGAGGAACTTGGTGACATTGACATTGATATACTGCTGCAAGTGTGTAAATACACATAGGCGAAGGTCTATGGGGTATGCCATAAAAATAAGTTTAAGCGCTGACGTCCCTGGCCTGCTCTGCTTAAGTAAATCATAAACATAAAAATGTGTTATTTACAGATGAAACCATCCTGTCCAGTTGCAGCTTCTGCAACGTCTGGACGTGTTGCACTGAAACCAGCGCCATGACCGCTTGAAGAATGAATCTGGGCAAAGACAGGGATGTTGCTGGAGCCCATTGGCGAAGGAGCGTGAGAACCACGCTCACATCCCAAGTCTCCGTGTACCTGCGGGGATTACAGTAAAAAATACCCTTCAGGATCCAGGATATTAAAGGGTGAGACCCAACAGAGTGTTGTCCCGATCGCTGCCACAGGTAGGATGATAAGGCACTCCTGGAACTGTTGATGGCACTATAGCTCAGTTGCTCATGAAAATATAGTGTGGACAGAAATTCCAACATATCCAGTATGCTTGCCGTGTGATATGATATGTTCGACTGCAAGCAGAACACCTCCCATTTCTTGATATGAGAGATGTACTGTTTTTTGTACTATCCCTCCAGGCCGCAGTAATCACATCCACCGTATGACCTGATAGTCTGAGCCCCAGGAACGGTCTCGTCAGAATCTCAACAGATTAATATGGTCATAAAGTGGATGGTGTTCCCCAGTCACAGGGTGAACCAGCCGGTTACTGCATTTGGGGACAGCCATAAAAGGCTGTGTTATTAGTCTCAGAATGAGTGGGAACCATGGCTGTGTAGGCCAGTCGGGAACTACCAAAACGCCTGAGGCGGAGTCCTGCTTGATCTTAAGCAAGCACCGACTGATGAGGCAAAATGGGGGAAATGCATATAAAAACATTCCACCCCAGTGTAGCGAGAATGCATCTACCGCTACTGCCCCTGGGTCTGGTTCCCATGAAACATACTTTGGTAGCTGGTGATTTAGTCTGGATGCAAACAGATCAATATCTGGTTTGCCATACTGAGCGACAATATCATTGAATATTGCATGATTCAACATCCATTCTGTGTTGTCATTGAATTTTCGTGACCTGGTGGCTGCCACCAAGTTAAATCTACCTGGTAAGTAGATAACTGAAATCCAGATGTTCCTTGTAATACACCAGTGCCAAATAAAGTTAGCCAATTTATCACATGATACCAACTTGATTCCCCCCATGTGATTAACGTATGCTACTGCTATAGTGTTGTCATTCTGAAGCTGAACATGCAAGTCATGCATACTAGTACAATACGCCTTTAAGCTATAGAGTGCTCCCAACAACTATAAATAGTTAATACCATGTGATTGAAGGGTTAATGCCTCATGCATATTCCATCTGCCAATGCAGCTAGAGATGGTATCAGTAGCTTCCCATCCTAGACCACTAACATCAGTTTTTCTGGAGCAATGCCAAATATTCGCTATCCACCACTGTATCTCAGCAATGGCTTCAGTTGTTAACCCCATGGGCCTATTGAAATAACCTGCATGTCATTTCAGTGCCTGTTCCTTTGCACGTTGTAAATTTTGATAATCTAAAGGCCCAAACTGGAAAAAAACAGCTGCTAATTTGCCAATTATACTAGCCACCCGCCGAATAGAAGATTGTTGCTCCTCAACAAGCTTGTTACAAGCTTCTATTAACTCTGATCTCTTGCCTCTAGGCAGAGTCACAGACATGCGAGTTGAATTAATGGTGAATCCCAAATAATCAATGAATCTAGATGGTATCAATTTGGATTTAACTGGATGGATGAGCAACCCCAACCTCTAACCATGAGTTTTTTTAGCTGAAACAAATAATTCAGCTGCTTTTTGAGTCTTGCCTATAATTAGGACATCATCCAAATAGACCATTACAATATGATTCTGAGCCAGGAGTAGGCCCAACACCGGTTTTAACAACTTTGTAAATAATCTAAGAGCCGAACCATTAGGCAATGCTTTGTACTGCCATAGATACCTCATCCAGCTAAACTTCAAATATCTCCGGTGACTGTAAAGAATGGGTACTGAATAATATGAGGTCTATGCATGCCATATACCATCTTTTGGAAACCAGTTGTTTAGCAGTAACAAAAGTTTCCATTTTGAAATGTTTATACTGCACATACGAGTTAAGTCGAGTTAGATCAAGAATGATTTGACACCCACCATCCTTCTTTTGTCTAGGAAATATATTAGACACAAATTGGTGAGATTGATGAAACGACTTCTCAATTACCCCTTTTTTAGATAATGTTTCAATTTCAGCTTGTATATCTAAAGACTTGTTTTGAAAAAAAATGTCCGGCTTGGTGTATGCTGTGTAGGTGGACGCAATTTGAAAAGGAATTCTATTCAAAACCCTTGTATACTGTGCAGTATAAACAAATCTGATGTTATGCAACACCATTCATTGAAAAACAAGTGTAATCTCCCACCAACTTGTAACTGACATACATGACATGGTCTGAAAAGACCCAGATCCACCTTCCTCCATGGTTGTCGGTGGAAACTTCTGCCCCCGAGTTCTGGAAGGGAAGAATGTTGGAGTGCGCCAATTGCGCATGGGTGGCAAAGGCCGGCTTGGTCCTTGCCCTGAACCTGCTTTAGCGAATCGCTTGTAGGGGTGCTGCCGCCGAAGCGGAATCTTGCTAGTCGGTTGGGCTTTTATGAAGCTGAGCATTTTCGCCTCGTCATTCAATTCTCTGACCCATTTTGATATGTCATCACTGAACCTTAGATTTGGCAATTGCTCATTGCTAGACTTGCACAGTGCCGCAAACTTGGGATTCAGAGTAGGGCAGGTAGCACTCTTTCTGAGACAGTTTACTCCAAAAGCTTTAGTATCTTTTGGAGCCTCACTTCCTGCGCTCTGATACCAACACCCATGTGACCCCAGATAGTGTGGTTCACAGTTGGCACTTTGATTGATGCACAATTGGCGGGTGTCTCGTATTTTTTGGAAGTTTCTTCCATAGTGAGGTCTTGCAGCTGGTGTGAGGCCATGTAGTTTATAGTCCTCATCCAGCGGTTCCCCAGTTCCGGTCGGCATAGCAAATTTAGATGCCATACTTGGCACCCCTGGTTCGCGGCCTTCTTGCCTTGGGGTATGTTCACCGGCTATACCTCCGACCTCGGAGTCAGAACAATACTGACCCCGTATGCTCTCCTCCTCCAAGAGGGAGACATTATGCAACCCTTCTACAGGTGCCGCAGCCACTGGCCCCCGGAGGAGACCCGCGGATATAAAGCTCCTCTTGCTGGAACATATCGTGATGGAGCATCCTCTCCATCAGGAGCTCCATCCTGGACAAACGTCCGAAGATGCTATCCATTGTGTGAGGGGAACCCTACTGGCCCGACTCATCCGAATCAATGGGCTTTACTGACTTTTTAGTGGCTTTCTGTCCCACCGGAGTAGACACGGTGCTTTCAGCCGGCACCAAGTCGGAAGCCACTTGCCGTGCCGCCAGTGAAGGCGAGATGGATGGCCGCCCGCTACCCACACTGCCGTGGTCTTCTATAGCTGCTCTCCCGGCAACCCGCCTCGACCTTCCCTTAATCATTTTCTCCATGGTCCGACTTGCTCCTGCAACAAGTCTTACCGACCGCAGAAAACGACCTCAACTAATTTTTCAAAACTTACCTGAGGGTTTTTAAAACTCACTGCTGGTGGAGCTACACGCCTGCCAGCCCATCGTTGCACCATGTATCGGACGTAATGATGCGCATGCGGATTGGCGGGCTTCTTCATGGAATCACTCACGTGACTCCGAAGTACAATGTACTTTGTTATGGATACACATAGTTTAGGCCCTCAACTTCATGAATGAATGAATGAATTAGTGAATGAATGAATGAGTGAATGTACAGCCTCCAAATCTCATTTTCTCACATTATAAATGGGTGCAATTAAATTAATTAAAGTCAATACAGATTAATTTTCATAAATTCAGACTTTAGATCTTACCTTTCAGTTCCAGTTGATTCACAAAGTTGCACTGATTTCACGACTTGGCTGTCCTCTTTGTGTTGCAGCACCTTAGCAGCGACTTTGGTTTCAAGGCTTTGTTGCACTTCTATCCACTTAGCTGCACATTCTTCAGACTTCTTAATGCTTTTCTCACTAAATTCAATTACCCTGCTGCAAGTTTCCACAACATGTATTCCACAGAACAACAAAGAACCTTCATCAGAATCTCCAGTAAAACTGGCATCAGTAGAGCACTCTCAGCCATGATGTGTGCTCCCTGCCTAGCTAGCCTGAAGCAAAGCGCATGATTGGCCAACTGGCGTCCGACTCAATGTTAAACGTGCTTTGATTGGACTAAAAATAGCCGCAAATTTTCTGTTTTTTCTCTAATTTTATAAAAATGTGCTTTTGTTCTTGATGAGTTTCAGGGATGATTTATATAATATTTTTACACAATATGTAAAAATTTAATGTAGTTCTGTGAGTTGGGCCACGATACTGCACAAAAAAGCTCCCCGGCCCACAGCCTATGACCCACTGAATTGCTGCAACACTTTATGTCGCAACAAAAGTTTTTCACTGTACCTCGGTCCAAGTGACAATAAACTAAACTAAACTGTCAACCTTCCTAATTACTTGCTTTACCTGCATGCTTGTACTTTTGTTTTGTGTACTAGCACCCCAAATCTTTCTACTGCAATTAAGTATTTTACTTCGGAGTCACGTGAGTGACTACGTGAAGAAGCCCCGCCTGGCGCTGGATCGGCATTACGTCGGCGCTATCAGCAGAGGAAGAGCTGCAGAGCGCAGCTCCAACACAGCGGTAAGTAAAATTATTTTACTTCCAGGGTGTTTTCTAAAAACTCCGTAGGCTGGTAGGTAAACCAGGAGGAGTTAAAATAAAAATAAAAATGTTTTAAAAAATCGCGGGTAAAACGTGCGTCCCGGGGTGTAGAAAAGTCGGGACAGCAGATTATTGCGGAGCGGGTTCCGATACCGGTGGCCGTTGAAATACCCATTAGTGAGCCTTTGGTTGCTCCTCAAACAAAAACTTTGAAAACCCAGTGCCTAAAATGTAAAAGAAAGAAGCTTGAAAGGCCTGAGGTTCTGAAAGATCCTGAAAGGAAAGCCTTTGGCTAAGTATGGATCTAATGGAGAAAATACTCCAAACAATATCAACCAACGGTCTAAGTACCCAGAATATTCCCAGGCAGCCCCTGAGGGGGTTCCATATACATGAATATGGTGCCAGTTTGAATTGGGAATTGAAACTCCAGTGCCTGGATTGGGCTGGAGGAAGTCTCCTTGAACAAGTTTCAGGAGTACCAGGGCTGTATGAGACTGACCCTGAAAGTGGTGTTTGTGGTCAGAAGTACCCACCACAATACAAATCCAGGTGTGATGATGGGGCACAAAGTTTACTATACCTGGAGGAGGCGGTGAGGCCATGGAAGGAAACCTGGCGGCCAATGTTAATTATATGGCCTCTCACCTGCCTCAAAAAAGCTGTTATGGTTGAGACAGCAAATTTGGATTTAAACACCTATTTATTGTGGTCAGAAGTACCCACCACAATACAAATACAGGTGTGTCTGATGGGGCACAAAGTTACTATACCTGGAGGAGGCGGTGAGGCCATGGAATGAAACCTGGCGGCCAATGTTAATTATATGGTCTCTCACCTGCCTCAAAAAAGCTGTTATGATTGAGACAGCAGATCGGATTAAAACACCTATTATTGTACCTCAAAGAAGGTACCTATGGTGAATCCGGCTTTTTTGGGCGCCAATGTCAGCAATAATGCGGGCGCTGGAATTACGATTCAAAGAATCCTCAAGCTAATTTTGGCATCACTGTCTTTTGGAAGACAAGCTGGAAGGTTGTGGAATGACCAAAGTTCAGAATAAAAAACATATGTTGGGCTTATTCTGCAACTCATTTTGAGATAAAATATATAAAATGGAAGATTGCCATTCGGCCTCTTTTACATCCAAGATTTTCAGGGTTGTGCAGGGCAAGCAATGTTCAAGCTCTTGGTTATTTGTTCAGAGGAAGTCTAAACAAATTAAAGAAATGGATGAAGGGGAAAAAACTGTTGGCCTTGTGAAACCCTTCAGTTTGGCCAGAAAGGCTGGTCATATGAGAAGGGGATTTGATTTTGGAGCTGAACGAGCCGAGGAGAGTATGATAAGGAAGAATTACCAGCCAGCACAGCCGAATGTACACCCATTTATTGGGAAAGGAGATCAATTTGTCCAGTTGGAGAGGTACAAAAACTTTATCCTATTAAAGAAGGATGTTTGGATGATCCTCAGATTGGTGGTAGACTCCGAATGTTTATAATGAAAGGGAGGTATGGATCCATTGGGACACAATAAGCCTAATCATTCTTTGATGTTCAGTCTTGAAAGTATTCAAATTGACAAAAGAGGTTAAGTATTTGTGTGAGAAAGGAGTTATTGAGAAAACAGGAGAGGATCCACAACAATTGTATCAAATATTTTCACCAGACCGAAGAAAGATGGGGGTTGTAGAATCAATTTAGATCTCACACAATTGAATACATTTGTCCAGTATAAACATTTTAAAATGGACACATTCAACACTGCAATGCAGCTGGTATAGACAGGTTGTTATATGGCTACAATAGATTGAAGGATGCATATTTTCGGTCCCAATTCACCATAGTTTCGCATGTAATTAAAGTTTATGGATGGGACAGCTGTGGCAATACAAAGCTTTGCCTAATGGATTAAGCCAGCACTTGCACTGCTAAGGGCACAAAAAATAAACACATCGTTATGGCTTATCTAGATGACATTTTAATTGTCAATGCTAATCAGGAGTCAGCTGGAAAAACAGTCTCAGCAACCACAAGTTTGTTTGAGAAGTTGGGTTCCTGATCCATCCAACAAATCTAAGTTACAGTCATCCCAAACCATTGAATATCTTGGGTTTGTGATTAACTCAGTTACCATGTTGGTAACTTTACCAATGGATAAGGAGTTGGATTTGACAAATGTGTGTCAGAACCTGATTAACAAACCTTATCCCTCCATCCGAGAGGTTGCCAAGGTTATTGGTAAATTGGTAGCAGCATTTCCAGCAGTAGAGTTGGTCGTCTACATTACCAAAATCTTCAAAGGGCAAAAATTCAAGCGCTTATTCAGCGAGCAGGCCATTTTGTTAGGCCAATGCAATTGCCTAAGGAAACTTATCAGAATTACATTGGTGGATTGAGTATGTTCCATAAGCTGCTAAGAACATTTAGTTCATCAGCCAGCAGTGTTTTTGCAAACTAAAAAAGACGCAAGTTCTCCCGAATGGGGGGCTACGGATAATGAGACCAGCTGTGGATCTTTTGCTCCAAACATATGGTATTAAATATTTGGAGCTACTGGGAGCATTTATGGATTAAAAGCTTATTGCTCTTCATTAAAAGACTTGCATGTCCAAGTACAAATAGATAATACCACAGCTGTGGTATATATCAATCACATGGGTGGAGTCAGATCAATATGATGTGATCATCTGGTAAACCAGATGTGGCAATGGTGTATGGCAAAAAAAAGAAAAAATATTGGCTTTCAGCTATTTATCTCTCGGGGAGAGAATGTTGTGGCAGACAAAAGATCACGAATATTTAAAGACAATACAGAATGGATGTTAAATCCACAAATTTCAAAATATTGTCAGTCGGTATGGAGTGCCGGACATTGATCTGTTTGCATTTAGATTTAATCACCAATTGCCCAAATACGTGTCTTGGGAACACGATCCAGGGGCAGTAGCGGTGGATGCTTTCTCGCTACACTGGGGGAATACGTTCTTTTCTGCTTTTCCCCATTCTGTCTGATTGGGCAATGTCTCAAGAAAATAGCGCAAGACGCTGCCAAAGGCATTTTGGTGGTGCCAAATTGGCCCACGCAGTCATGGTTCCCATTGATGCTAAAATGATTATTGAACCATGTATGACAATTCCCAGTTGCGACAATCTGTTGACACAACCAGTAACAAAAGAAATTCATCCATTGCATGATCATGTGAATTTGTAAATCTGCAGGTTCTGACCAGACCGTTGCAAGAGTTTGAACTGTCGGACAGGACCATGGATGTTATAGATGCAGCTTGGAGGAATAGCACTAAAAAACAATATATGTCGCATATAAGGAAATGGGAAGTTTTTGTACACAGTCAAAGATATCGTATCATACGGCAAACATTTCAAATGTATTGGAGTTCCTTGCTGGGTTACACTTTGATGAGCATTTGAGTTATAGTGCCATTAATTGCGCTCGTAGTGCATTGTCATCCTATTTAGGACAAATTTTGGATCGGGATTCAGTTGGGTCTCACCCATTAGTATCCCGATTCATGAAAGGAATTTTCAATAAAAATCCTCCCAAGCCCAGATATACAGAAATTTGGGATGTTAGCATTGTTCTCACTTTGGACAATGGACTCCAATTAATTCAATGTCTTGCAGAAATTAACATTCAAGGTGGTAATGTTAGTGGCATTGGTAACAGCTCAAAGAGTACAAACTTTGCAATTGTTACGGTTGGATTGCATGCATGTGACTACAGATAACATTGTGTTTTATGTTTATAACTTGATCAAACAAAGCAGACCAGGAAGAACTGGAATGAAGGTAATGTTTAAAGCATATCCTATTGATGAAACATTGTGTGTAGTTAAGCATTTAACTCAATACATTGAGGTAACCAAAAATCTCAGAGGTTCTGAGAAAGCGTTATTGATAACACACAAAAAGCCACATACAAAAGTTTCAGTTCAAACTATTTCTAGATGGTTAAAACAGGTTTTGGGTCTAGCAGGAATAGACACTGATGTGTTTAAATCTCACTCCACTAGGGCGGCAGCTACGTCCGTGGCAAAGGTACAGGACGTACCACTCGATCAAATTTTAAAGGCCGCAGGGTGGTCTAGAGAAGAGATTTTTTCAAAGTTCTACAATAAACCTGTTGTCACGGTACCAGGATTTGGACACGCAGTACTGAGTTCTCTTTAAATGCTTGCTTTGTTTTATATTATCGATTTATATTATCGATTTATGTTACCATTGACATCATTCATGAATTTATTTTGTAATTTTCCCCTGCGATAGAGGGGTTATTATTAAAAAGTTGTTATTTTTATGATTAAAGGACTTATTACATAAATTGTAACAATGTCTTAAAATACTATTTACTCACAACTGTTTTGACTAAACAGAGAGTCGTATGAAATGAATTCACGACATAAAAAACACAGAGCTTTAAAATCTTCACGTAGTCACTCACGTGACTCCGAAGTAAAATAGTGAGATTAAATGAGAACTTACCTGTTCGAAGTTTGATCTTTATTTTATGAGGAGTTACGATGAGGGATTACGTGCCCTCCACTCCCAACCCTCATAATGTAAATGATCATCTGGTAGTTCTAGTCTATTTTGAGCCTTACTATTTTACTTCGGCTATTGGTTCTGTGTTTTTCATGCCGCTGCTTTGAAGTATGCCGATCCAGCGCCAGGCGGGGCTTCTTCACGTAATCCCTCATCGTAACTCCTCATAAAATAAAGATCAAACTTCGAACAGGTAAGTTCTCGTTTAATCTCACTATTAATCATTCAATCCTCAGATAACAGTGTGAAGAAGCTATTCCTGAATCTGGTAATATGTGCTTTCAAGCTTTTGTACCTTCTGCCCTATATGAGAGGGGAGAAAAGAGAATGAGTGGGATGAAAAAGGTCCATGATTATGTTGGTTGCTTTTCTGAGTCAGTGTGAAGTGCAGATGGAGTTGATGGTGGGGAGGTTGGTCTGTGTGATGAAATACATCCATAACTCTCTGCAATTTCTTGCTACTTGGGCAGAGCTGTTGCCAAACCCAGCTGTGATGCATCCCACTAGGAAGTATTTTATGGTGCATCTGGAGAAATTGGTAGGAGTAATTGGCGACATGCCAAACGTCCTTCTGAGGAAATAAAGACAGTGGGGTCGTTTCTTGGCTGCACTTTCCATGTGGTTGTTTCAGTACAAATTGTTTGTGGTATTCATGCATCGGAACTTGAAGCTCTCGATCATCTCCACTTCACCAAACTTGATGCTGATGGGAGTGTTTGCTCCATCTCACTGCATGAAATCACTAACTACTTCCCTCGTCTTCCTGACATTAAGGCAGAGATTGTTGCCTTGACACCACGTTACTAAGCTATCCTGTGCTTTGTCTCGTCATTGTTTGAGATCTGCCCAGTAGAGTAGGTACCTTCCAATCCACTTAGGTCCTTTCACCCACTTTTTTCATTCCATATTTATAATCACAGAAGTGGATCTGGAATCGCGCATTACAAGTGCTCCATTCTTTTAAATTTCAATTCTGTACACTGTGGATGGCTCGATTTTGATCATGTATTGTCTTTCTGCTGACTGGTTAGCACACAACAAAAGATGTCCACTGTACCTCGGAACACGTGACAATAAACTCAACTAAACTCTATTGGAGTTTACTGGAGCAGATCCGTTTCCATTGCCAGCATCTGGGGCCAACTTTGCGGCCCAGTATCTTGGCCCCTTGGCAGCCAAGGAGGACCAATCTGGTAGTAAAGGAACTGCAGATGCTGGTTTAAACCAAAGATAGACACAAAATGCTGGGTAACCCAGTGGGACAGGCAGCATCTCTGGAGAGAAGGAATGGATGACATTTCGGGTTGAGTACCTTCTTCAGACTGATGCTCCACTCTTTAAATCTCAACTATATACACTGTGGATGGCTCGATTTTAATCATGTATTGTCTTTCCGGTGACTGGTTAGCACGCAACAATAGCTTTTCACTGTACCTCGGTCAGTCTATAGAAAGTTCTCGACCTGTAACATCACCCATTCCTGTTCTCCAGAGATGCTGTCTGTCTTGCTGTTACTCCAGCATTTTGTGTCTATCTTTGGACCAATTCGGTACCATTCGACTCCTCTCGGCTAGGCTCAGGAACCAAGGTTGCTGGGAAATCCATGGTAGACCAGTATAACTAAACTAGACTAAGTGGGACCTGTTGGGTCCCATGTTCATACGGGAGGGCTGGTCCACCAATGCAATATTCCACCTCTCCACCAATTCCAATACTGGTGGCCAGTGGGTGGGGGGGGGGGGGGGGGGGGGGCTTTCTGGAGTGCTAGTATGGGTGTTGTGGGCTGAAGGGTCTGGTTTCCAGAGGGCTAGTATCGACATTGTGTGCCAAATGGATTCTTGGGGTGGCACTGAAGCCTGATGTGCTGGCAGCTCACTCACGGCTGGTGGGCTGGCAGTTGACTCACGGCTATTCCTTGAAATTCCATTTCAAGCAGGGTGCAAGGCCACCAAATTCAAATGCAGTTTCCTACCACTTCAAGCAGGGTGCAAGGCCACCGAATTCAAGTGCAGTTTCCTACCACTTCAAGCAGGGTGCAAGGCCAATGAATTCAAGTGCAGTTTCATACCACTTCAAGCCAGGTGCAAGGCCAACAAATTCAAGTGCAGTTTCATGCCACTTCAAGCAGGGTGCAAGGCCACCAAATTCAAGTGCCGTTTCATACCATTTCAAGCAGGGTGCAAGGCCACCAAATTCAAGTGCAGTTTCCTACCACTTCAAGCAGGGTGCAAGGCCACCAAATTCAAGTGCAGTTTCATACCACTTCAAGTAGGGTGCAAGGCCACCAAATTCAAATGCAGTTTCATACCATTTCAAGCAGGGCGAAACCACCATAAAACCACACAAAACACCATATAAACACCACACTCGCAACTCAGTAGAAATTCAGTGTGTTCAGTTGATTCACAACTCAGAGAGAGTCGTGACCTCTCCCATCTTGCAGAGACTGAGCCACACCCACAATTTTGTGCTTTATAATCCCTCCCCCCTCCCACTGGGAGGGGCGTGGCCTTCATGGTGTGATTAACAGGCGACAGATTCTCAACATTTTTTTAACACTAATAACACTTTTAATTTTCATTGACGGGAAGAATCCTCTGCACCTGATGAGCGGAGGGGGACTGGGTAAGATGGCCATTAATCCCAACCATAAGTGGTAGCGTTTTATCTAAAATCAATATACAGTGCAAACAGGAAGTTGTCAATTTTAGACTTTTAATCATTTACCATTTCAAACCAACCACCACCAACCATTTGCTGTGCTTTATTTCAAACCAACCACCACCAACCATTTAATGTACTTTATTTCAAACCAACCACCACCAATCATTTGCTGTGCTTTATTTCAAACCAACCACCACCAACCATTTGCTGTGCTTTATTTCAAACCAACCACCACCAACCATTTGCTGTGCTTTATTTCAAACCAACCACCACCAACCATTTGCGGTGCTTTATTTCAAACCAACCACATTTTCATTTTTAAACTACATTAAGGGCACTCAAGGTCAGTTAAACCACACTCACAGTTTAGTATACATGTTTTCAGTGTTATTCACAGCTCAGACTGAGAGACGTGACCCTCTCGCTTCCCCATCTTGCAGAGACTAACTGAGGCACTCAACACCTCCGGGTTTTATAGTCCCTCCAGAAGGGGCATGGCCTTCAGGAGAGAGAATCTCAACATTTTTTAAACACTCTTTTATTTTTAATCGATGGGAAAATCCTCTTGTCCTGCACAGCGGAGGGGGACTCTGAGTAAGATGGCCACAAATCACAGCCGTAAGTGGCAGCGTTATTTCTAAAATCAATATACAGAACAACAAGAAGTGGTCAAGATCAGACTTTTAGTAATATAGATTTAAACTGGGTGGCATTGGATATATCCATTGTGGTTGTGTTTTAGTGTAAAGAAGAAGAATGTTACCCGAAGGTTTGGTTCTGAAGGAAAATTCAATTTAACTTGCACCGTAGAATCATAGGCTTAATAAAATATGTAAGTGCTACAAACAGTCATAATTCTGAAATAGCATTGCCTATTGGTACATTTTTGTGGAACATATAAGATCGGTGGGACATTTTTATTATATCATATAGTTACATTTTAAAGTTGCTGCTTCAGGTGACGGAGAAACTGCAAATAACAATTTAAGTTGTTTAAAAGCACGGAATTAAAGGGATTCATGATCACTAAAACACTGTCCTAAAATCATAGTTGTAATGTATGGGTACAGAGCAGTAAATGTGTGGAAGATTTCAAAATTCAGAAATAAAATAATCTTTTTTTCCCATACAAGAGATAGACACAAAAGGTTGAAGTAACTCAACGAGCCAAGCAGCATCTCTGGAGAAAATGGATAGGTGACATAATATCCTGACATTTTCACCATCACTAGCCACATCTTCCCATCTCCACCCCTTTCCACTTTCGGCAGAGACCATTCCCTCCGCAACTACCTGAATAATTCATCACTTCCCACCTAAACCAACCCCTCCCCAGGTACTTTCCCCAGCTACCCCAGGAGATGCACCAGTCCCTATACCTCCTCCCTCGACTCCATCTAAGGACACCGACAGCATTTGCAGTTCTTTCCTACACAGGTAGTATTTTGCGTCTGCCTGACCTGCTGATTTACTCTGCCATTTTCTGTCTATCATTGGTATAAACCAGCATCTGCAGTTCATTTTTAAATATTTTATATACTTTTTTATGCTGCAACATTTTAGTGAAACTGTACTGAAGTGTCGCCTTGGATTATTACTTCAACTGCGCAGCGGAGTTTGAACTAAAAACTATTTGATGAGCAAAGGCTTCAGGAAAATTGGTTCTGACATCAGTTGCACTGTACCATTTGGACATCATATTAGATTTGGTACTCTTGGGTTGGGGCAAGGGCTATTCTGAGTCCTATTCTATAAGTGTTCTATTCTGTTATCCAGTGATTATTTTTGGAGAGATCACCGTATATAAGTGGTTGAAGGCACATAGGGCTATGTTGTAGTAACTTTGTTGTTTAAACGCCTGCTGCGTTATACCTGGACATAATCACCTGACCAATTCATAGGAAATTATTCATGCATACAGATACTCCCAGATTTATGTAATAAGTACTTTACAAAAACTCGCACTTCTTTAAGCAATTCTTTAAACCGACTGCCGCCCATGTGGTCTCTGCGTCGGAGCTCCCACATAGTCGCAGTAGCACTTCCGTTTCTGACTTGCGTAACACCCACTTTATGCAAGGGTCCACAGGGCCGTACCCTTGCCGAAGTCAGGGAGCGTCTGTACTGCCTTCAGGCAAGACAGGTGAAGATCGAGGCAAAAAAAAAACTAGGGATTATTAGAAGCAGGTTATTACACAGGCGATACATGGCAGATGCTGAAAATCTGAAACTGAATCTACTGCAAGTTGTTATATATTAACTTAGTGCCTGTGAAAAGTGAAATGAATAATACTAATGAGGCATGGTGAATGAAGGAAAAGTGCTCCAATGAGGAAAAAATGACAACATTATTTTCTATAAACATTTTGTTACCATTGAGATCTTGCATTGAACTTTTACATTTGTCAGGACACTTGTAATGTTAGATCCCTTCAGAAGGGGTTAAAGCTCCACATGCTCTTGATTGCACAGTGCATTTTTTACATAAACTCGACATATGTCAGCAATTCTTCAAGGCCACTGACCTCCACATGGTCCCCTCGTCAAAGTTCCCACGTGGTTTCTAATTGTGGGAAGGGGAAGGCATTCCATATCTCATTCCACCAACTTTGAATAGTTGGGTCAGGAATTTACATCGAAAGAAGCAGGTGGATTGTCTAAGAGGAGCAACCTAATGTAGCATCATGTTTTGTAGGATCTGCTGGCTAAGGAAACAATAGCAGCATTGGACAAAGCAGGCAGTTTGGGTGTCATGAGTAGTCATCAGATAAAAAAAATAATGAGTGTGGATAGTCACAAAATGCTGGAGTAACTCAGCGGGTCAGGCAGCATCTCTGGAGAAAAAGGATGGGTGATGTTTTGGATCGGGAGGCTTCTTCAGACTCTAAAGTCTAAAGCAAATTCTAAGTCTAAAGTCTCAAAATTCAGAGTCCAAATAAGGGTCCCGACCAAAAATGGTACCCATCCTTTTTCTCCAGAGATGCTGCCTGACCCGCTGAGTTACTCCAGCACTTTCAGTCTATCTTCAGTATAAACCTCCATCTGCATTTCCTTTCCACAAATTGGGTACATGTCTTTAGTTTTAGATTGCTTATTTGACTGAAATCTATTTGGTTCTGAAGGAAAATTCAATTTAACTTGCACCGTAGAATCATAGGCTTAATAAAATATGTAAGTGCTACAAACAGTCATAATTCTGAAATAGCATTGCCTATTGGTACATTTGTGTGGAACATATAAGATCGGTGGGACATTTTTATTATATCATGTAGTTACATTTTAAAGTTGCTGCTTCAGGTGACGGAGAAACTGCACATAACAATTTAAGTTGTTTAAAATCACGGAATTAAAGGGATTCATGATCACTAAAACACTGTCCTAAAATCATAGTTGTAATGTATGGGTACAGAGCAGTAAATGTGTGGAAGATTTCAAAATTCAGAAATAAAATAATCTTTTTTTCCCATACAAGAGATAGACACAAAAGGTTGAAGTAACTCAACGAGCCAAGCAGCATCTCTGGAGAAAATGGATAGGTGACATAATATCCTGACATTTTCACCATCACTAGCCACATCTTCCCATCTCCACCCCTTTCCACTTTCGGCAGAGACCATTCCCTCCGCAACTACCTGAATAACTCATCACTTCCCACCTAAACCAACCCCTCCCCAGGTACTTTCCCCAGCTACCCCAGGAGATGCACCAGTCCCAATACCTCCTCCCTCGACTCCGTCACAAATTGAGTACATGTCTTTAGTTTTAGATTGCTTATTTGACTGAAATCTATTCATTTGGTGTTTTGTTGAACTGAATATATTTCTCCCTTTAGGGGCAAATGCAGTGTTTCACTGTTGAACGAAACAGGATCAATGGCCGGCTATTTGGAAAAGGAGGTAAAGTATAGACTAATATTTTTGATATTGTTATGACTGACATTAGCAAATACAGTCCTACATGATCTTCCTGTGGGTGCTGGGATTTGGCCTGTAGTACCCTTGTTTACTGTCTTTTCCATATAAAATGTGACATCTCTGGAGGTGTATAAGATTATGAGAGGAATAGATTGGGTAGATGCGCAGTGTCTCTTGCCCAGAGTAGATGAATCGAGGACCATAGGTTTAAGGTGAAGGGGAAAAGATTTAATTGGAATCTGAGGGGTACATTTTTCACACAAGGGTTGGTGGGTGTATGGAACAAGCTGCCAAAGGATGTATTTGAGGCAGGGACTATCCCAACATTTAAGAAGCAGTTAGGCAGGTATATGGATAGGACAGGTTTGGAGGGATTTGAACCAAATTCAGGCAGGTGGGACGTGCAGCTGGGACATGTTGGCTGGTGTGGGCAGGTTGGGCCTGTTTCCACACTGTATCTTTCTATGACTCTATCTCAGCTTCTGGAAATAGTGAGACGCTTGAGTCAAAAGGTGCAGTACCTATCCCGCTGTGACACCATAATTAGTAATGTTGTGATTAAAAACCCTGATGTATTTTTCCCAACAACTCAGTGGGTAGACTTTATTTGCAAAGGGCAAGACGGGTGGTAACTGCTTTCATTAAAAAGAACTGTTGAAGCATTTAAGTCACGTCCACAGAAACATTACTGAAACTTTAAAACCACTGAGTCCAAACAGTAAGCAACAAGGATGAGAAATTACAGCTGCACCAGAACTAGTTCTTTTGAAATGGAAATAGTTAAGAGGTGCATTAATATTTTAAGCATGATAAGATTTGCTTCAGTGAAAAGGGGAAGACTTTTAATTATGGAGTCTTTAATGTGTGATCATCTGTTTGAAATTGTCATAAAAATACAGAGATTGGGAAAATTGTTTTTGCCCCATGTTTTGAGCTTTGCCTTAAGAAGTCATTGAGGTATAGATCAATCCATCAAGAAAGAATTTAATATATATTTGAAGCACTGAAAGATACAAGGTCCTGGAGACAGCACAATTATTGCTGATGCAAACACGATGGACCAAATGATTTATTTCCATCCTATAAATTACTGTTAAAACTCCATTCTAATCAGTAATTGCACCAAAATGTGTGCAAATGTATCATCATTTCTGTACTTGTGTGTCCTATGCCCCATTTATATAACCTGGAATAGCGTCACCTACTTTTATAATCTCTCAACCTGTTCTCTCCTTGCCTGCCTCTGTATTTCCATTTCCATTAAGTCCATGTCTATTCTTCATTTTCTCTTTCTGTATTAAATTGCACCTGTCATCTCATCTGTTGATTTTACCAGTCTCTCTTCTGATGTAACTCCTCTCCTTTGAAACACCCTGCGTTTGTACAAGTTCAAAGTGGAGAAGTTTAAGAGTAAGAAAGAGCATTTAGTTTCTGTTTATTTAGGTTATTTTGATGTTCATACATGTTAGGCTTGCTGATGAAACATCAAAACAATCTAACTATGCGGAGACCAAATGCACCCTGCACTTTATTGATCCCGAACCCCAGGCAATTTGAACACCTATTTATCTTCCTCGAATGATTCTCACTGCATCATCCAGTAATTATGATGGTTCCTTTGTAAATTATTGGGTATTTTGTAAATAGTTTTCGTAATACCATTTTTATTAATTTATTAATTTGATTTTACTTCGGAGTCACGTGAGTGACTACGTGAAGAAGGCCGTCCCCATGCATACGCGACATTACATCTGACGCGTTGCGCTCGGACTGACTGGTGGGCGTGCGGCTCCTGCCAGCGGTACGTTTTTGAACCTAGAAGGTAAGTTTTAACATATTTCTAGGGCTGCTTTTTGTTTTGCAGGATTGCCTGCTGAATTCGGGGCGAAGTTGGACGGGCCGCGGGAAACCGGCTATGGACTGTGGGTAAATCCCGGTCCGGACCGCGGTATCGCGGGTAGCCGGCGGCCCTTGGGTTTGTTCCCTAGTCGCTAGGAGGGGAATGCGAGTGGGGGTTCTCCCAGTATGGGCTCCCAGGCCGCTATGGTCCCCCAGAGAACGGGGTTAGACTGGCACCAAGCCGGTCTAGCTACCCCAGTCTCGGACAATGGGGTCAGCAACCCCCAGACCGCATAGGTCTTCCCAGATAAAGCGGTTAGACTGGCTGTAAGCTGGTCATGCTACTGCAGTCGCTGACAATGGGGTCAGCAGCTCCCAGACCGTTTAGGTCTTCCTAAATAAGGGGAAAACTGGCAGTAAGCTGGTCTCGAGCAAGGGGTTAAACCATGAGGAAACCGGTCAGGCCTTGGGACTCGGTCGAGTCGGGCCAGGGGTATGGGTAGCGTCTGTGAACGCCTAAAACCCACCTGGAAAAAGGCACCTAGTGGAGGTTGCTCCAGAGAGATATGCTCCAGAAGAGAACTATCTGAGCCCGGGTATTATGAAAACCCCGCTGGCAGTGGCACCTGTTAGGGCTGCACAATGTCTCCCTCTCTGAGGAGGAGAGCATTAAGGGTCAGTTTCGCTGTGACCCAGACTCATATTCTGATATAGGTCCGAGGGGCCATGTCAGCGCAGGTATCCAAAGGGGCCTGCGGCAGCACCTGTCAGGGCTGCACAATGTCTCCCTCTCGGTGGAGGGGAGTGTGAGGACATATTCGCAAGGGATGAGGCAAAAAACCTGGCAGGGGCCAGATTCCCTGACGCTACAAGTGCAGGCAGTGCACAGAGCGATCAAATGAAACCGTCATGTCGGCGATGACACCTCACGCCTCAACGGCAGTGGCAGTTCGCTGAAGTTGATGGGCGCTTGAAAGCTGGGCCAAGCTGGTCTCTGGAAGGAAATCAAGGATGGGAATGGAACCCACATCAAGGGCCTTTGGGCTTACCATAAGACCACCAGTAGCCACGGAGGTAGGTGGGTCTGGTTTGTTCAAAACATGGGGTAAGTGGACCATTTACAAGTTTGTAATATTTACACTTGTTTTGTACAAATTAAAATGTTAACATGTGATAGGTAATTATTACACAGTATACAAGGGTACCAAGCATGGCTTGGAATTGGGGCCAGAGTCAGTAATATGGCCAGAGTTCTCTCGCTCGAGGCTGACTCAGAATGCCGGAGCAGCTGTAAGGCAGGTCAGTAGTATGGCCAGAGCTGCAATCAAGGCAGGCACGGAATGATGGTGTGGCTTGTTTCTTGTGAAAGATGGAGAGATGCCGGTTCATATTTCACTTACTCCCATGTGCAAGATAGCTTTTCAGTATATGGAATTTCTCTACTGTCTAATTACTTATTTCCTTAGGATCTTTATGGCATGCATCGGTTTCATAGATGCAGACTGTTTAGGACCCTTTCACAGGAGGTCACCAGAGACATTTCAATTTGATCTGGAGGATATTTCTTACACTGTGTTTTGCTTAAATCAATTGTTTCAGCCATGCATTCAAATTTAAGTTTGTTTTTTTTCCACTTTAGTTTTTATTGCTTTTATGTATACACAAATAAAACACAAATATAACAACGAAACATACAACATTACAGTGAAACGTACACCAGTTTAGCGGGGGGTTCAGTTTACAATTAATGATGAAGTATACAGAACTATTTTCATATTAAAACATTTTCCAATAACTTACATTATTGTCTATAAAATTATACAGTGTTGATGTCTTTATTTCTATACCTAATCCATTTTTCCCATTTTCTATTAAACTCGTCTTCTTTCACTCTTAGAGAATATGTCATTAAGAGTAATTGGCTATAGCAGCTGTGTTTCAGCTGTGCAATTGAGTCTTGCATTATTAGAACTTTCAACGTGCAAGTATTAACCTCTCAAGTGCCATATAGGTCATTGTTAACAGACCTATCTATTATCAGCTGAAGCTACCATAGTCACAATGGTGGCCGAACTACATTCTGTATTGCTCCAGTAGTTTTGTCATGTTATCTTCATTTATATTACTTACACGTGCTAGAACTAAGATGAACAATCACGAATGCCATCTCCAGTAACGAAAGCGGATGGAATTTGCATGAATCATCAATTCTTCAGTTATTGGTATTAACTACCTATAGACACTAGGTGTATACTATGGGCTAAAGGGTTATTGTGCGAATATGCAAAACCTACATGCTTAGTTCCAAGTTGATACACTGCGGTGGTGGCAAATGTTAGTCACATGGATGCAATAAAGTCAAAGTATCCTGTCATAATTTACCCAACCTTTTTTGGCGCTGGTGTATCATCCTGCAAAGTCAATGACAACACAGTATGGATGTTGGATCACAAAGCATTTTAGGATCTATGGCTCGGTGGCACCCACTAGCGCTATGTTTGCGTGCAGGCTTATTCTCGCTACACAGGGGAGGAATGTTCTTTTATGTGGTTCTCCATTTTGCCTCATCAGTCGGGGCTTGCAATATTCAGCAAGATCCGGCATTCAGGTTTCTCGTACTGTCTGACTGGCCAATGCAGCCATGGTTTCCCGCAAATGTTGGGATTAATATAGAACCTTATATGGGGTTCTAAACATAAAACTTTGCTGGTTCAGCCTGTGATTTGGGGAAGCAGCCTCTACATGATTAATCAATTAATTGTTTTACAGAATCTGAGAAGACCGCTCCTGCAGCGCGGGCTGTCAGACTGATCCATGTGTGTCTCACTGCAGAATGCAAGGATAGCAACCAAAAAAGCAGTACTTTGCCTCTTCAGGAGATGGGAAGTGTTTTTTCTGTTAAATGTTATGTTACAAATAGTAAGGCACGGACACTGACGTCTTAGAGTTTATTTCCATGGGTCTTTGACAATAAATTAAGTTATAGTCCCATTAGCTGTACCCAACGTGCTTCTCCTCATAGTTGCTGCAGCAAGTGGGACCCGCTCTCTCGGGTTTCACCATCAGGTGTCCAGTATTTAGGATATCATTAACACCAGTTCTTCCAGACCGAAGTACACGGAAGTATCGGATATTGACATTGTGTTAACATTTATTCACCATGGGGCTCCAGCTATATCTCTATCTTAGGTTCGGCTCTCATAGGTAGTTTTTTCCATGGTGCTGCCCTCAGCGCACGGGTCCAGTCATTACATAAATTGCGAATGGACAGGATTATTACACCTGCAATATCATAATTCATGTCTACATATCCCATGCAACTTCGGTTACATGTGGTCACACGTTTACATCGTTACGTCAAGATCATCTAGAGCCTTAAAGGGTCTGATACTAGTTCAGACCATCTCCAGGTGGTTATGTAAGATTTGGCTTATACAGGAGTAGATACTGATTTCTAATCTCACTCCACCAGGGCAGCTACAAAACCAGCAGCAAGGGTTATGTGCGGTCCTCTGGACTATCCTGTCCTGTCCTGTCAACTGCAGGATGGTCTAACAAACGAGGTATCAAACATTTATTTTAACCCATTGCCAGACCAGGGGTATTTGCCAACTCTATGTTGGTTCAATTTATAGTTCCCCTCGGTTGAGAGGGGTTACTGTTATTATTGTTTGTTCTTTTATCAGCATCAGCATATTTTTAAACCTATGTCATGTATGTATGCATTATGATGTTTCCCTCATCTATGGTCAACTGATGCAGTCGTGATTGTGTGGACTCGTTTTTCCACGGCATGAAATCACTGACCTTCAAAGTCTTCACGTAGTCATTCTCGTGACTCCGAAGTAAAATAGTAAGATTAAATGAGAACTTATCAGTTTGTAGTTTGATTGTTACTTTATGAGGAGTTACGATGAGGGATTACGTGCCCTCCGCTCCCTATCCTCGTAACTTAACGATCATCTGATAGTTCTAGTCATCTATAATCTTACTATGTTAGTTCAACAACTGTTATCTGTGATTTCACACCGCTGTTTTGAAAATTGACGCGCATGTTGGGGACAGCCTTCTTCAAGTAATCCCTCATCGTAACTCCACATAAAATAATGATCAACCTTCAAACTGGTAAGTTCTCATTTAATCTTACTATTACTTTCTATAGAATTAAAATGTCAAAGAAATCCACAGTACAATTTGTTTTTACTTACGTCGAACAACGAAAGAATGCTAATGTTTCTTTTCTTTGAAACTTTGTGAGAAATACTGCTCTCTGCATCGCCAGAATGCAATATTTCTCTTTCAGCAGGTTTGATGGTTTTATACTGAAGTCCCTTTTCCACAATAGATTAGTAATTGTAAAAATCCAACAAAATTTCAAAATTTTGTACGCAAATGCCATTCAGCTTTCCTCCTGTGTGTTCAAAAATATTTTCAATGTTTCAAACAAAAGCTCCTTTGAATTTGCCTCACGGTGGCTTCTCTGTTGCTACCCTTTCTAGATACTGCTTCCACGTATAGGAATATATTTTAAAAAAAGATTATAAAGGATTCTGTAAAATAGAAAGCAATTGAAGGCAGCACAGTGGCACAGCTAGTAGAGATGTCGCCTCACCACCAGAGACCTAATCTAACACATCACAACTCTTGTTGTCTTGGGCTTCCTCAATAAAAACGGATGGGAGTATTAATTTACTATCGTCCCTATTCACAATGATGGCCAAGCTGATCTTTAAGGAGCCCTATTCTTTCTCCAGACATCCTTTTAATCTTAATATACTTGTAGAATGCAGAATTTTCTTTAACCTTGCCTGACAGCTCCATTTCATGTCCTGTTTTTGCCCTCCTGATTACCTTCATCAGCATATTCATGGAGAAATTGGCTCCATCTCAACTGCCCCAATCTGATATATGCCTCCTTCTTCCTGCTTGTTTCCAGTAGTGTGAGATTCAAAGGACCGGAGGGCACAGCCTCAGCATAAAAGGATGTACCTTTAGAATGGAGATGAGGAGGAATTTATTTAGCTAGAGCGTGGTAAATCTGTGGAATTTGTTGCCACAGATTGCGGTGGAGGCCGTTATTGGGTATTTTAAAAACTGAGATTGCTAGGTTCTTATTTAGTAAGGGTGTCAAAGGTTACGTGGAAAAGACAGGGGGATGGGTCATAAGATCACAAGGTCATAAGGAATAGGAGTAGAATTAGGCCATTCAGCCCATCAAGTATACTCCGCCATTCAATCATGGCTGATCTATTTCTCCCTCCTAACCCCATTCTCCTGCCTTCTCCGCATAACCTCTGACATTTGTACTAATCAAAAATCTATCTGCCTTAAAAATATCCACTGACTTGGCCTCCACAGTCTTCTGTGGCAAAAAAATCCACAGATTCACCACCCTCTGACTAAAGAAATATCTCTATCTCCTTCCTAAAAGAATGTTCTTTAATTCTGAGGTTATGACCTCTACTCCTAGACTCTCCCACTAGTAGACACATCTTCTCCACATCCAGTCTATCCAAGCCTTTCACTATGCTGTATGCTTCAATTAGCTCCCCCCCCCTCTATTATTTTAAACTCAAGCGATTGCAGGCCAATTAGAAGGTTTACCATCATAGGTTTACCTACTAATTCCTGGGATCATTCTTGTAAACTCCTATGGACCCTCTCTGGAGCCAGTCCATCCTACCTCTGATATGGTGCCCAAAATTGCTCACAATATTCCACTAGGACATTCTATCCTGCATGAGGGACAATCAGCCATAGTTTAATGGCAGAGCAGACTTGATGGGCAGAATGGCCTATTTCTGCTCCTATATCTTATGGTCTAAACTTCCATACTCAATTCCCTGACTGATGAAATCGAATGTACCGAAAACCTTCTTTACCACCCTATCTATGTGTGACTCGACTGTCGGGGAGCTATGTACCTGTACTCCAAGAGCCTTCTGCTCCACACCACTCCATATTCACTATAAAGGGTTTGCTCTTTTTCTTTCAGTCCTGCATTGTTTTTTTCATTACTGCGCTAGTTTCTCAAATGCAACATCTCACACTTATCTACTTTAGCCATTAGCCATTCCTCAGCTGATTTGCCCAGCTGATTAAGATCCTGCTGTAATTTTTGATAACCATCCTCACAGTCTACAATACCACCCACTTCAGTGTCATTTGCAAATTTACTAATCATTCTCATTGAAATTGTTGACAATAGACAATAGACAATAGGTGCAGGAGTAGGCCATTCCGCCCTTTGAGCCAGCACCGCTATTCAATGTGATCATGGCTGATCATCCCCAATCAGTAACCCGTTCTTGCCTTCTCCCCATTTCCCCTGACTCCACTATTTTTAAGAGCCTTATCTAGCTCTCTCTTGAATGCATCCAGAGAACCTGCCTCCACTGCCCTCTGAGGCAGAGGTGTGAGAAAACGTGTTTCCTCGTCTCCGTTCTAAATGGCTTACTCCTTATTCTTAAACTTTGGCCCCTGGTTCTGGTCTCCCCCAACATCGGGGACGTGTTTCCTGCCTCAAGCGTGTCCAAGCCCTTAACAATCTTATTTGTTTCAATGTGATCCCCTCTCATCCTTCTAAACTCCAGAGTGTACAAGCCCAGCTGCTCCATTCTCTCAGCTATAATTTTGATATAAACCGCAAACAGCAATAGGCCCAGCACGAATCCCTGAGACATGCCACTCGTCACAGGCCTCCGGTCCACCACTCACCTTTCCACCACTGTGCCTTGCTTCCTTCATCAAGCCAATTCTGTACTCAATTACCTAGCTCTCCCTGGATGCCATATGATCTAACCTTCCAGAGCAGCCGACTGTGTGGAACTGTTTCAGCCTTGCTGAAGTCCATATAGACAATTTCTGCAGCTTCAGATTCAGATTTACCTTTATTATCATTCAGACCTTTCGGTCTGAACGAAATTTCAGCAGAGATTCGCCAGAGAGGGCTTTGCCTTTGACAACCTTTTTGATTGCCTCTTCAAATAACTCAATCAAATTCATAAGAAACGATCCTATGTACAAAACCATGCTGTATCCCTAATCCCTAACCTGTCCATCCAAATGCATGTATATCTTATCCCTCAGAATCCTCTCCAGTAACTAACTTACTGCAGATGTTAGGCTCACTGGTTGATAGCTTCCTTGCCTGCATCTCTGTATATTATAACAAGCTATTTTTTTCGGCAAAGTATTTGTTCTAAAAGTTTGTACTTTCAATGGAGTTTTCTAAGTTCTTCAGTGGGGATTGAAGCCATTGATTCTATCAATATCCTCCATGGTTTAGTGTTACGTTGCCAGGTAAGAAGGTGTTCTGTCATTCATCAGCAATTTGAATCGCTGTATTTCTGCCATTAATTTCCACTTCATCTTCAGTACCAGCTCTGTGATGTTTGGCCATTTTATGTTCGAACTGTTAGCTCTTGTGAAATGTCATGGACTGATAAGGCAGGTAAATGCAATAAATAATTGCACAATGACTGACGTGGGTAACTGCACAGATTAAGTGCATTCTGTGCCTGAACCTAGTTCCAGGGTTTGATTTCGGCTTCTAGATATCAATTGTTAATATCCACCCTCTGCCCTTCTGTGGGAAATTAAATGTGATGGTAACTTCGATTAGTTTTGAGATAAAATGTGGAAACAGGCTGTAAAGCATATCCGACTTGCCATAGAGGGAGTATAGAGAAGGTTCACCAGACTGATTCCTGGGATGTCAGGACTTTCATATGAAGAAAGACTGGATAGACTCGGCATGTACTCGCTAGAATTTAGAAGATTGAGGGGGGATCTTATAGAAACTTACAAAATTCTTAAGGGGTTGGACAGGCTAGATGCAGGAAGATTGTTCCCGATGTTGGGGAAGTCCAGGACAAGGGATCACAGTTTAAGGGTAAGGGGGAAGTCTTTTAGGACCGAGATGAGAAAAACATTTTTCACACAGAGAGTGGTGAATCTCTGGAATTCTCTGCCACAGAATGTAGTTGAGGCCAGTTAATTGGCTATATTTAAGAGGGAGTTAGATGTGGCCCTTGTGGCTAATGGGATCAGGGGGTATGGAGAGAAGGCAGTTAAGGGATACTGAGTTGGATGATCAGCCATGATCATATTGAATGGCGGGTACACAAAATGCTGGAGAAACTCAGCGGGTGCAGCAGCACCTATGGAGCGAAGGAGATAGGTAACGTTTCGGGCCTAAATCCTTCTTCAGACTGATAGGGGGTGGGGGAAGGCGGGGGGAAGAAAGGAAAGAGGAGGAGGAGGAGGAGGAGCCCGAGGGCTGAGGGAGAGGTGGGAAGGGGAGGAGACAGCAAGCGTCAACAGAATTGAGAGAATGCAATGTTGACAACAAGGGTCAACAGAATTTTGTGTACCCTCGATTTTCCAGCATCTGCAGTTCCTTCTTTAACATATTGAATGGTGGTGCAGGCTCGAAGGGACGAATGGCCTACTCCTGCACCTATTTTCTATGTTTCTATGACTGGCGATCACCCATACACAAGTTCTATTCTGCACACTAGGGACAATTTATCAAAGCCAATTAACTTAAAAACCTGCACATCTTTGCAATGTTGGAGGAAACCTGAGCACCCTGGATAAGACCCCACAGGATCACAAGGAGAACGTACAGTGCCATCCATAATGTTTGGGACAAAGATCCATCATTTATTTATTTGTCGCTGTACTCTGTGGCGACATCTGGTGGTCAAGCCACTTATTGCTAGAACCCTTTTCAGGAGAGCTGGGACTATCATGCAACAGGATTTTGGTGGGAGTTGGTGATGCCCCATAACAACAGCAGGAACTTTACTCAAGTCTTTACTAAATGCGCATGTGTGCAAAAACTGTATTTGTTAATAAAGACACTAATTTGTTCGCAACGTTTGGCTCCACAATATGATATTTGTAATAGAAAAAAAATCGCATATGGTTAAAGTGCACATTGTCAGATTTTAATAAAGGCCACTTTTATACATTTTGGTTTGTCCATTTAGAAATTACAGCAGTGTTTATACATTGTCCGCAGGCAGGGGCTCAAGATGGAGCCTGCCTGCGGCGACTTTTGCGGAGCACCAGAACAGAAAAGGCTCACCTAAAACTTCTATCAACTCACCTGGATCAGGGAAACAGCAGTAATCGGTGCCGTTTCATACAAGCTGCTTGGGCAGCTGAAAGCGCTGGCAATTTCGCGATCTCCCGCAGCTGCAGGAGCCCTGGAGTTTAAATTTTCCCACGCTGGCTGTGAAACACCCGATCCGACTGAGGATCCCAGGTACGGTACTTGTGAACCCCGGGATGACCTCCAGAGCCAACGGGCTGTATCTCCCAGAAACAATGAAGCTGGAGCTGCCGACTTTGGGGGAACCCCCGTTCGTTACGGAGCTGGAGCTGCCGTCTGTGAGGGAATTCCCGTTCCAGCGCAGGTCCGCAAAAACAGCAGGTACAGTCAACCCAGTGCCTGGAACCAAAGGGGAAGCCTCCATTGTGTCCGGAAATGTGGTCGACGGGCAGGACTTCAGATCAGACTGAAGCGCATGGGACTTTGGCCCCCTTTCCCTACTATCCTACTGGCCAACGTGCAGTCCGTTGAAAATAAAGTGGAGGAATGAAGGGCAAGGCTGCTTTATCAAAGGGAGCTGAGGGAATGCTCTGTGTTCTGTTTCACAGAGAAATGGCTCACCCCTAGTTCCCCAGACTCAGCGGTCCAGCCTGAAGGGTTCTTCCATCCATCGTATGGACCGTACACTGGCATCTGGGAAAGGGAGAGGAGGGGGCGTCTGCCTCATGGTCAACTCTGCGTGTGCTCAGACGTGGCAGTCCTGTCCAACTCCTGCTCTCCACACCTGGAACATCTGGCGGTGAAGTGCCGTCCCTTTTACCGCCCAAGGGAATTCACCTCCATCATCCTTACCGCGGTCTACATTCCACCCCAGGCAGATGTCCGTCTGGCACTGGAGGAGCTGCACGCCGTGGTTGACAAACACCAGACGTCTTACCCCGAGGTATTTACCACCATTGCTGGGGGCTTCAATAACGCAAACCACAAGAAATCACTCCCTAACTTCCACCAACATGTCTTCTGCTGCACCAGTGGACCAAACACCCTCGACCACTGCTACAGCACCATCAAGAATGCCTATCGTTCTATCCCTCACCCTCACTTTGGTAAATCCAACCATACTGCGGTGCTGCTTCTTCCTGCCTACAGGCAGCAATTGAAGAGCGCACCTCCAGAGGTGAGGACAGTACAGAGCTGGTCGGGGGGGGGGGGGGGGCAGAGGAATAACTCCAGGGCAGTTTGGAGTCTGTAGACTGAGCAATGTTCAAGAACTTGGCAACAGACTTGAATTAATACACCACAATCAAAAACCTTGGATGAACTTTGAGATCTGAACTCTTCTGAAGTCCAGACACCGGGCATTCACGTCCGATGATACAGTGGCCTACAAGAAGTCCAGATACGACCTTGGTAAGGCCATCAAAATGGCCAAAAGGGACCAAACCGGAGGATGAGACAGATGTTCGGCAGCTGTGATGGGGCTTGAATACAATCACCTCCTACAAGGCGAAACCAGGAGGCAGCTCGAATGTTGGCGAAACATCATTCCCTGACAAGCTCAATACGTTCTACGCACGCTTTGATAGGGAGAACACTGATGTGCCTTCCTGAGCCCCCATTCGCTGTGATGGTATTACACTCTCAGTCACAGAGGCCGACGTCAGGATGAGTCAGAGTATAGAAGAGAGATCGAGCAACTGTCCATATGGTGTCAGCACAATACCCTGGCCCTCAACACCAGCAAAACCAAGGAACTGATTGTGGACTTTGGAAGGAGTAGGATGGGGACCCACAGTCCCGTTTATATCAACGGGTCGATAGTTGAAAGGGTCAAGAGCTTCAAATTTCTGGGCGTGCACATCTCTGAAGATCTTTCCTGCTCCGAGAACACAAATGCAATTATCAAGAAAGCACATCAGCGCCTCTACTTCCTGAGAAGATTGCGGAGAGTCGGTTTGTCCAGGAGGACTCTCTCTAACTTCTATATGTGCACAGTAGAGAGCATGCTGACTGGTTGTATTGTGGCTTGGTTCGGCAACTTGAGCACCCTGGAGAGGAAAATACTACAAAAAGTAGTAAACAATGCCCAGTCCATCATCGGCTCTGACCTTCCTTCCATCGAACCTGAAGACTGCAACAACCAGATTCAGGAATAGCTACTTCCCCACTTCCATCAGGCTATTAAACCTGGCTCGGACAAAACTCTAATCATCAATAACCCATTATCTGTTATTTGCACTTTATCAGTTTATTTATTCATGTGTGTATATGTTTATATAATGGTATATGGACATACTGATTTGTTTTGTAGTAAATGCCTACTATGTTCTGTGTGCTGAAGCAAAGCATGAATTTCTTTGTCCTATCGGGGACACATGACAATAAACTCACTTGAACTTGAACTTGTCCCCCCATTTCAGGGCACAATAATGTTTGGGACACAGCAATGTCATGTAAATGAAAGTAGTCATGTTTAGTATTTTACTTCGGAGTCACGTGAGTGACTACGTGAAGAAGCCCCGCCAGGTGCATGTTCGGCATTACATCGACGCATGTGGCACTGACAGGGTGCAGAACGCAGCTCCCACCAGCGGTAAGTTTAACCCGCAGGTAAGTCAGTGTTGAACTTCTTGCGAGTGTTTTTTAAACTCTGTAAGTCTGCAGAGCCAGCTAGAGTGTATATGTATTGTGGAATTTTTTTAAAAAACTCTATAAATCTGGCTTGAAAATACGGAGCCAGCTGGAGTATAAGTATTTAAACTGCGGTAATTGAATGGAACGCACTGAAACCGTAGTTTCCGATTTAGATCAATTCGGGAGATAAGGCTGATTTAAAAGCCGGTTCCCACTATTTACCGCTATTTAGATCGGGTTTGGAGATAACGGCTGCGCTAAATGCCGGCTCCAAATACCCACAATGGTAAACTAAAGACTGCTCTGTGTATATGTTACCAGATGCAGTTTTCCTTTATGGAAATGTATATAGCCCTGTGTAATACTGAGGTTAATACTAATATTCTGCAAGCAGAATGTGCCTCTCAGAATTATAATTTTAAAGGTATATGATTTATGCACAAATACAAAACAGTAAAGAAAGTAACTCTCCTCCAAGGGAGGACAAGAATGAGGGGAAGGCTGGAAATGGAGAAAATGCTCCACACTTGACTTAGTCAAGGGTTCTAAGACCCATGTATGTCTTCCTGTAAGGCAAGCTCCAAAGGAGTTTCCATACGCTGAGTATGGTGCCTATGAAAATGGAATTCTGATTCTCCAGTACCTTGGTTAGGTGTGGATGAGGTCACTAGAGCAAGATAAAATGCTCAAAATTCAAATCAGTCAAGGATTTTAAAGACCCATGAGATTCTAAGGCAGGCTCCGTGGGAGTTTCCATACACTAAGTATGGTGCCTATAAAGAATGAGAATCTCGTTCACCAGTGCCTTGCATAGGTCTGGATGAAGTCCTTAGAGCAAGATAAAATGCTCAAAACTCTAAACAATTAAGGGTTTTAAGACCCATGAGATTCTAAGGCAGGCTCCGAAAGAGTTTCCATACAATGAGTATGGTGCCTATGAAGAATGAGAATCTCATTCATCAGTGCCTTGTATAGGTCTGGATGAAGTCTCCCTAGAGCAAGACTCGGGAGTACCAGGGCAGGATGAAACTGACCCTGAAGCTGGTGTCCCTACTTATGTGTATACACCAGAGCACAATAGAAATATTCCGGGTGTTCCCGATGTAGCACCAATTTTTGCTATATTGGTATGGACTGGTGAGGCTATGGATGAACCTGGCGGCCATCATTATTTGGTTTCTCACCTACTCCAAGATACTGTTATGACTGAAACAGTAAATAATATATAAAAACATATAAAACACCCGTCTATTGTGCTTTGCTCAGGGTGCGAACAGTAACTCAGTAATTAGGCACTCATGAGTCAATGATGCGAGGACAGGAAATGTGTTCCAGTATGTCCTCTAGCTGATATTCAGTTGGCATCATTGTATTTTGGGAAGACATACATGGGTTGATAATGTCCAATACTTTTAAGACATGCTTGCATTACTCTGCAATGCATATTCGAAACCAATTGTATGATGCAAATTGCCATTTGGCTAGCATTATCCCCAAAAAATGCAGGATTATGTGGGCAAGCTATAACCAGATTTATGATTGATGAAAACGAACCCCTATATTAAGAAGAAGGAGATCTTCTGGTTCATTTACGGAAGTACAGAAACGTCATTCCATTACACATGGAATTTCTGGGGAAACAACCTCTGGTTCGCTAATATTACAATTGTTTTGTAATTCTGCATTAATCTGATCGGCTTGGTGTTTGAATGTACCAGAAACTCGTCAGGTAGAGATAATATATCCCAGACACAAGTATGGGGGTTGTAGAGTCATTCTAGGACTCACAAACTTAAATTTATAGTTCAGTATGAACATTTAAAAAAGTACACTTCAGCATTATAAAGAAGTTGTTATCACAAGGCTGCTATGTGGTTATTTTTTAGATTTTAAAAATATTTTTTAGATTTAAAAAATATGCCTTATTATTCAGGTACTTCAATTAATTGGATTGGTCAGCTGAAGGAATTACCTAATGGGTTAAATTCAGCGCTCAAATTGCACACACAATTATTGAATCCAGCACTGGTGTTAATGAGGGCTCAGAATCACATTGTAATGACTTATCTAGAGGATATGTTAATTGTAAATGGGAGACAGCTGAAGAACTGAGTTCAGCAACAATAAACGTATTGAAAGGCTAAGGTTCTGTACATCCAAACAACATGGAAGTTACAGGCATCCCAAACAATTGATTATTTGGGATGTGTCTTTAATACTGTTGATATGTGAGTAACTATCAACAAATTAAGGTTGGGGATGTTACAAATGCCTGTATTTGTCTTGGGGAAAAAACATTATCCCACCATCCAAGAAGTAGCTATGGTTACTGGTAAAGTGATAGCAGAATTCCTGCTGTCAAATTGGGACCTCTGCATGATCAAACTCTGCAAAGACCAGAGTATAAGAGTAAAAAGTGTGCAGGTTATTGATTAGGTCCATGCAGTTACCAACTAAAGGTTGAGTTGAATTCAATGATGGATTCTCAATGTTGCACAAGTTACTAGAAGTAAAAATGTGCTTGTTCAGAAGTCTTCAGTGTTACAGACTGATGAGAGTGCTCTCGGATGGGGAGCTTAGGACAGCGACACCAGTTGTGGTGGTCGATAGACTGTCCAAGATGATTAATTCTCCAAATACATGGTTGAATTCTCCAGTGGTCTAAATGTGTCTCGTGGGAGTCAGACCCAGGAGCATTAGCGGTGGATGCATTCTCGCTACATTGGGAAAGTATAGTCTTTTATGTTTTCCCCTTTTTGTCTGATTAGACAATGTGTCACCAAAATAGAGCAAGGCTCCGCCGCAGGCGTTTGGTGGTTGAAATTGGTATTGTTCTCGGCCTTTTGGCTAAGATCAAGTGTAGTATCTGTTCTTATCAGTTAATATCAGATACGTCCCTTATCTAGGGACCATTGCTACACAGCCATTGTTCCCATTGGTGCTCAGAATAATGATTCAGACATTCATGACAAATACCAGGTGCAGTAATTGTTCGTACATCCAGTAACAGCAGAAGTCATCCATTTCATGACTGTATTAATTGTTAATCTGCAGGTTCTGATGGAATGTTGGATAGGACCATGGATGTCATAACTGCAGCTTGGAGAGATAGCACTAAGAAACAATAAATGTGTCATATCAGGAATGGGAACATTTTTTTTGTATACAGTCAGATATATTTTATCATACTGCAAATATATCAGATGTATTGGATTTCCTTGTTATGTTGCACCTAAGTTATAGTACCATGAATGGAGCTCGGAGTGTTTTGTCCTCCTATTTAGGACTATTTCAGAATCAACAACTATCGGTCTCATCTGTTAATGTCCCAATTTATGAGAGGAATTTTTAATAAAATCCTACCAAACCCAGATATCAGAAATCTGGGATGTCAGTATAGTTCTCACATTGCTTCAGCAATGGACTCCAATTACAACGCTGTCTTTTCAGAAGTTAATATTTAAAGTGGTTATGTTCATACCATTAATATCAGCACAATTAGTACAAACATTACAAATGTTGTGGTTAGATTGTATACAGTTGTCTGTAGATAAAATAACATTTTATGTCAATGATCTAAGCAAGCAAAGCAAGCCAAGAAAGGCTGGAATCAATGTAATCTTTAAGACATACGCTGTCAACTAAATATTGTGTGTGGTTAAGCATCTGAATTAATATATATTGAATTAAGAGTCTCCGAGATTGTGAGACACCAATGTTCATTACCCACAAGAAACATATAAAAGCGACAGTACAAACTATTTCTAGATGGATAAACAGGTTCTGGATTAACTGGAGTGGACACTGATGTGTATAAATCTCACTCCACAAGGGCGGTATCAATGTCCACGGCGAAGGTGCAGGACGTGCCGCTCGATCAAATTCTGGAGACTGCAGGATGGTCTAAAAAAGAAACTTTCCTAAATTTATGATAAACCTGTTGTTACAGTGCCAGAGTTGCACATGCTGTATTGGGTTCTGTTCAAAATTGTTTGCTTTGTTGCATAACATTTGTTGTTATTTCCCCTGGGATAGAGAGGTTATTATTTTTTGTATTATTATTATTAAAAAAGAATAAATAAATAAATAAATAGAAAAGAAAATATGTGTGTCTGTATATATATATTAAAATATTTATTGCATAATTTCAAGCAATATATATTATTTATTCACTACTGTGTAAACTGAAGCAGTGTTTTGTATGGAATTATCTACGGTATGAAAATCACAGAGCTTTAAAATCTTCACGTAGTCACTCACGTGACTCCGAAGTAAAATAGTAAGATTAAACGAGAACTTACCTGTTCAAAGTTTGATCTTTATTTTATGAGGAGTTACGATGAGGGATTACGTACCCTCCGCTCCCAACCCGCATAATATAAATGATCATCTGGTAGTTCTAATCTTTGTGAGCCTTACTATCTTACTCTGGCTATTGGTTCTGTGTTTTTCACGCCGCTGCTTTGAAGTATGCTGAACATGCGCCTGGCGGGGCTTCTTCACGTAATCCCTCATCGTAACTCCTCATAAAATAAAGATCAAACTTCGAACAGGTAAGTTCTTGTTTAATCTTACTATTTTATTGCTTATCCTTTGCATGCAATGACTGCTTGAAGTCTGCGATTCGTGGACATCACCAGTTGCTGGGTTCAGTGATGCTCTACCAGGCCTGTATTGCAGCAATCTTTACCTTACGCTTGTTTTGGGGGCTAGTTCCCTTCAGTTTCCTCTTCAGCATGTAAAAGACATGCTAAATTGGGTTCAGATTGTTGGGTTGACTTGGCCACACAAGAATTTACAATTTTATTAGCTTTGAAAAACTTTAGCAGTATGTTTGGGATCATTGTCTTGCTGTAGAATGAACTGTCGGCCAATGAGTTTTGAGGCATTTGTTTGAACTTGAGCAGATAAGATGTGTCTATACACTTCAGAATTCATTATGCTATTACCATCAGGAGGTGTATCAATGAAGATAAATGAGCCTGCACCTTCAGCAGCCATACATGCCCAGGCTATAATACCCTCACCACCGTGTTTCACAGATGAAGTGGTATGTTTTGGATCTTGGGCAGTTCCTTCTTTCCTCCATACTTTGCTCTTCCCATCACTCTGATATGTTAATTTTCATCTCATCTGTCCACAAGACCTTTTCCAGAACTATGGTTGCTCTTTTAAGTACTTCTTGGCAAACTGTAACCTGGCCATCCTATTTTTGCGGCCAACCAATGGTTTGCATCTTGCAGTGTAGCCTCTGTATTTCTGTTCATGAAGTCTTCTGCAGTCATTTAACAAATCCACACCTGACTCCTGAAGAGTGTTTCCGTTCTGTCAAACAGGTGTTAGGGTTTTTTACTTTATTATAGAGAAAATTCTTCTATCATCAGCTGTGGAGGTCTTCCTTGGTCTGCCAGTCCCTTTGCGATCAGTGCTCTCTCTTAATGATGTTCCAAACAGTTGATTTTGGCAAGCCTAAGGTTTGGCTGATGTCTCTAACAGTTTTATTCTTGTTTCTCAGTCTCATAATGACTTATTTGACTTTCATTAGCACAACTTTGGTCCTCATGTTGATAAACAGCCATAAAAGTCTCCAAAGGTGCTGGAAAGACGGGAGGAACGACTAGGTGCTTAGACCTCTCTTGTACCTGCATTAAGGAGGCATTTAAAGACGCCTGAGCAACTACAAACACCTGTGATGCCATGTGTCCCAAACATTATGATGCTCTGAAATTGGCGGACTATCTATAAACACAGCTGTAATTTCTGTGAACCTAAAATGTATAAAAATACCCTTTAATAAAAGCAGATTTTTTTTCGTGATTTTTTTAATTACAAATCTCAAATTGCGGAGTACAGAGGCAAATAAATAAATGATGGCTCTTTGTCCCAAACATTAGGGAGGACAGTGTATAAACTCCATACAGACAGCATACGTGGTCAGGATCGAACCTAGGTCTCTGTGCTGTAATGCAGCCATTGTGCCTCCTGTGATAATTTTGACCCCTATTGAGTGTTTTTTCATAAGTTTGACTGGTAACTTTCACAAGTTTGTTTAAAAAAAAACTTATCTTCTGTCATGCAGGATAGTTTTTTCTACTTCTTGGTGTATGATCCCTCACTGAAAACACTCCTAGCAGACAAAGGGGAAATACGTGTAGGCACTCGATACCAAGCAGATATTTCAGACATGCTGAATGAAGGTAAGATGGTTCAATGTTCAATGGTTCAATGGTGCTTTTATTGTCACGTGTGAATAAACACAGTTAAATTATTTTCTTACGTATAGCCCAGTAAAGTATTGCTACACCTAAGCACATCCTCAATTAGCAAAGTGTACAGAAATAGTCCACTGAGACCACCGGATCATCTTACTGTTTTTCTTCAACAATCAAGAAACTATAACGGTAACATCAGAATTCGCAGGTCCTTGGTGGGAGACCGCTTTTCAGAGCTCCTGCAACGGCAACGTCTCCTGCTGGAATCGTGGGGTTTAAAGGACTCGGAGCGGGGCCTAACATTGCCTGGCGCACCTTAACGGTGTGGGACTTACCATCGCCCGCCGAGGGCTTTAACTTCATGAGCCCCAGTCGCCTCGACGCTTAGGTTAGACTGCTGGACCACGGGAGAAGAACAAAGGGGAGAGATAAGACTTTTGCCTTCCATCACAGTGAGGAGGTGTTGGAGATTCAGTGTGATGGATGTTTGTGTAAACTGTGTTAAGTGTGGGTCTTAGGTTTTTTTGTAATGCAAGACTGTAGAAAATGCAATTTTGTTCAAACCAAGCTGAATGACAATAAAAGGCATTCTATTCTATTCTACTATTAATCCACGGACTGCAGGAGTGGGGTGCTGTTGTGTATGGCTGCTCTGCCTGCAGTCTGTCCTTTCACCCTTTTAATTTTTTATTTTTAGTCCTGTGAGATTAAAATGTTTGTTGTAGGTCTTTTGTGTGGTGGGAGGGGAAGGGGGAAAGTTTATTTCTGCGGTTTTCCTCCGAATCGCATCTTCGTCCTCTCCGTACGGCCTACCATCAGACTGGAGCGGCGTTTCCTGCGAGACTGGCCGGGACTACAGCTTCGGCGGCAGCACAGCGCTGGGATACCATCATGGAGCGGTCGATGTCTTACCGGGTCGCTGAGCGATATAATAATCTGCCGCTACATGGTGCAATGCATTTGCAATCTCCATGAATATTCTGATTTCTATTAATAAAAGTAGGAAAGTGTCATAATGTATTGTGTAAATTAATTCATTTAAGGAACATGGGACAGTACCGCACAGGAATAAGCCCCTCTGCCCATCATGTCTGGACTGAACATGATGCCAATGTACCCAAATTCCATCTTCCTGCATGTGGTCCACATTCCCTGTCTGCCTAAATGTTCTTTAAATGTTGTTAGAGTAACTCTTCCACCACCTCCCCCATCATTACATTCCAGGCACCTGCCACTCTCTCGGTAAATAAAAACGGATAAGAAGTATTAATTTACTATCTTCCCCATACACATGGCTGTCATTAACGTGAAATAAAACATTTCACATCTCCTTTCCACTCCCAATTCCAAACCCATGTCCTGGTATTTGACATTTGCACTGTGGGAACTCGGACCATCTATCCCACCTATGCCTCCCACAGATTGATTAAACTTTTGTATTGGAATATGCTCTGCCTAGTTGGGATGCTGTGAATGTGTTCCTTGAGTGTGTTTACAACAAGTGCTGAGTTCTTGGTAGTGATGAGCAGGTGCTGTATACTCCCCATTCGAAACATTGTACCTGAAAGCTAAGAATTACAGTTTTACAATTAAATACTCAATAAGGGAAATATTGAGCTATCATTCTTCTTTAATACAACGTTTTATATAATGAAATTGCACCTGGCAAGTCCAGCAGATCAATGAGATTGTGATCAAGCAATTTCTCTCTGTTCCATGGCATCACAATGACAGTTTCAAGGTGGTTATTGTTCTTGACTATTGCAACATTACCTCTTCAACTCCATCCAGGGATCCCGACAGTCCTTTCGGGTGAGGCAGAGGTTCACTTGCACCTCCTCCAAAGTCATCTACTGCATCTGTTGTTCCTGCTGTGGGCTCCTATATATCGGCGAGACCAAGTGTCGACTTGGCGATTGTTTTGCTGAACGTTTACGCTCAGTTTGCCTATGCCGACGCGATCTCCCGGATGCCAAACATTTTAACTCCCCTTCCCATTCGCATACTGACCTTCCTGTTTTGGGCCTCCTCCACTGTCAGTGAGGCCAGGTTCAAATTGAAGGAACAGCACTTCGGTTTGCTTGGACAGATTTCAACCCAGCAGTCTGAATATTGATGTCTATTAATTTCAAGTAACTGAAGTCTGAAGAAGGGTCTCAACTTCTTGTATAGTTAACTGGTATTGTTATATTGTTTATGGATACATCTTGTGCAATAGATACATACTCAGTAAGAATTTCAATGTTCTATCTGAGACATATGACAATAGAACACTCTTGACTCTTGACCCAAAACATCACCTACTCCTTGTCTCCAAAGATGCCGCCTAACCCGCTGTTTTACTTCCAGCTTTTTGTGTCTACCTCTATTGACCTGGTAATTTCTTGCCAGATTGACTTTGTGACAGATTATCTGCAGGTCAGAATATTAGATTTGCCGGTGAATATGTGTGTTTTTGAGGGAAGTCTGTTGCTGGCATCTCTCCAGTGCTTTGAAGTACCAGGTTTGGGTAGTTCTGTCCAAGAAGCATATGGGAAGATGATGATCAATGCTGCCCTACAGGCCATGAGCTTTGCGCCAGGTTGAGATTTTGATTTTTAAATATCTTTTTTCTCAGATGACGAACTGCTGTGAAGGCGATTATATTATCAATGTTTGGCTTTACAGATAAGTGCCGCTTGTGAGGTGTAAAGTAGTCCGTCTTCCAGTGTCTCATCTTGGACCTTCGTGTTGGGGTTTTGGGGGGGGGGGGGGGAGATGTTATATAACAAAGATGCCCGATCACTTGTAAGTTTCAGTGAGTGGATTGATGGAATATACATGATGACAAAAATATTTGAGTACCATGTATGCTTGGCACCAAATTAACCTGTGGAAGAGCGGCACAGTGACTGCCTTAGAGTGCCAGAGACTCTGGTTCGATCCTGACTTCGGGAGCTTGTCTGTACAGAGTTTGTACGTTCTGCCCGTGACTTGCATGGGTTTGCTCTGAGATCTCCGGTCTCCTCCCACACTCCAAAGATGTACGGGTTTGTGGGTAAATTGGCTTGGTATAAGTGTAAATTATCCCTATTGTGTGTACAATAATGTTAGTGTGTGGGGATCGCTGGTCTGTGGACTCAGTGGGCCGAAGGGCCTTTTTCCATGCTCTATCTCAAAAACTAAAAAGATTCAAACTAAAGACGGGCTTTTCTTTGAAAGAGTTGATATAAAAAGGGACCTGTGTGGGTAGATAAGATAGTTCTGTGACAAAATAGCACCTTGACAATGCTAATTAAACCATAGTTCAGGTTAAACTGTGGCAGAACACCAAGAGGCATGTGTTTAAACTGGCAAAGTGAAATATACGCTTGATACAGGTTAGCTTGTTGGACAACATTAAAGTGAACTAGGGTTACACAAAAAGCTGGAGAAACTCAGCGGGTGCAGCAGCATCTAAGGAGCGAAGGAGATAGGCGACGTTTCGGGTGAACTAACTCCCTGGAGTCGTAGAGAAAGAGGCATAGCCGCAAGCTGTGATTGATTGGAGGCTGTTTCTAGAAGGACAAACAAAGATCAGTTGGCATATCATTTATTTATTTTGCGATCTTCATGCTTTTACAGAACAGTCTTCAAGGTTCTGAAATAAAACAAAAAAAACCTGTAGGTATCTAGTATGTTAGGAAGCAGCAATGAAATGTGAAACTGTTTAGTTTGGTGACCTTTCATTACACAGAACATAGATCAGTACAGCTCAGGAATGGGCCCATCGGCCCACAATGTTTGTGTTGAACATGATCCACAGATTAACTGATCTAGTCTCCCTGTACATGATCCAGATCCTCCTATCCCTGCATGTGCCCATTTAAAAGCCTCTTAAATGTCGTTATCCTATCTGCCTCCACCACAAGCCCTAGCAATGTGTCCCAGGCCCACACCACTCTATGTGTAAAAATAAACTGGCCCTGCACATCTCCATTAAACTTTTCTCATCTCACCATATAGCTATGCCCTCTAGTTATGGACATTTCTACCCTGGGGAAAAAGCTTCTGTCAAATTCTGATATATTTATTTCCAGTCTCCCCTCCACCTTAGAAGTTTGATATTCTCAGGTGGAGAGAGGGGTGTGAGTGGCGGGTAAAGAGTGGGGACAAAGTCTGATAGCACCAATTTGTGTAATGTAGCAAAAATTGAATTACTTTCCTGGAAGAATTTAGTTTGCCATCCCCATTTTTGCTTAAAGTATAATTTAAATATTCACATTCAAGGAGATAACTGCCGTGTCTTCAGTTCTTTCCTGAACTTTGAATATGACTTCAATGCATCTGTGTATCTAATGAGGTATGTTCATTTTAGGTTTGCAGTAAACAATTGGCCATTAATATATTGTCAAATTATTGTTGTCATCCTTTAGGAAATATTTAACATAATGACCTATGAAACAAAATTGAAGTACTAAAACATAAATTTGTTTAGCTAGGTTCTGGAAAATTGTAGAATTTTATTTTTGTTGAGAAAGCTCTCCCAATGTTTTAATGTAAGTTATACATCTTCTAATCAATTGTTAGTTAAACAAATTCTAGCTGCTAGAAATTTAAATTACTGTTCAATCTGTTTACTGGTCTCTCAAAATAGATTTTGACTTGGAACTTTTTTATGATTTGGGTTCATTCAACAAAAAAAAGATGATTACTTTACCAATTCCCGTGGAATCAAATATAGCTTCGAACATCTGATATAAAATTAAAAAAATATTAAAAAATTGCAACATTCAAGTTTGGCGCTCTGGCAACTCAGTGTATGTTGTTTTAGATAAAGATGTGACTAATGAGTAGAAGTGCTATTATCATCTCAGTATAAGATATTATTCTTGTAACATTTAAAGCACAGGAATATGGGTAAAGCAGACAGTAAAATGAAATTAATCCTTTTGCTGGAGTAGGCCATCTGGCCCCCTCAGGCTTGCCTCACCATTCATTATGTTTGTGGCTGATTTATGCTTGCTAAAACTCTTCTGTGTCAGTTCCCTGGGCTCTCAATTCTTTAATCTTTCAAATATTTATCTATGTCTACCTTAAATATAGCTGGTGATCTGGCCACCAAATCCACAGGGACAGAGAATTCCAGAGATATATACGATCTTCTGAGATAAAACGTTTATATGCACCACATGTACTGTTTTATGTGGGCAGGAACTGCAATCTTATACAGTCGTTAGTCTTCAGAATCATGCCCACATTTAAAATGACTTGTATTCAGTTTTGTGCAACTGCACCATTATTATTTTTCTCCTCTTTCAGTGCCAGTTGGAATATATCTCACGCGATTTAATTTTATGATTTGTGACATTTGTCAAATAGTGTCATTATTATATTGTAGTTTAAATAGTTCAATTTACAGAAGGGTCGTGAATGGGATCAGTGTAGGAACTGTTTTCTTTATTGCACACAGAACATTTCAAGCGTTTTTGTAAGAATATAGTAACTGGTAGGTGAATTGTATGTCAGAGATCAGCAATGTTCAATCACTTGGGAAACTGATTTTTTATTTTTGCAGAAATAACTTGGGTTATGTTATTCTTTTGTATTTTACAATCAAAAACATCTGATATTTGTCATAATTCATTGATTTTTCTTTGAAAGGCATTGCTAGGCAGACCTCAACAGTATTAACAGATTTGTTAAGGCATTTAAGCCGAAGACTTAATTCTCATGCTGTTTCCACTTTGTGTCTATATACCCTCAGTCAGTGAATTGAAGGATGTTGACTGTATCTGCCCATTGTAGATCAGATAGTTCCATGGTCCATATGTTAATTTATCATTTAGTTAAAAAAAACCTTTGATTGAAACATGTGGTTGCAGAATTATTATTTCTCAGCACTTCAAGTGTAAAAGATGATCATAGGATATTTTAATTAGGTTTCAAGGAGCAAAACTCTTTAAAGATAAAATAGTCAGTGGGAATATTGCAGGAGTAAATAAGTAGTGAAAGTAAAATAAGATGGGTAAAGAGAGCATATGAGAAAAGTTTACCTACCAACAATGAGAAACCCAGAGGACTCAAAGCTTGGCAATATTGTGTCCTGTAAAGAGCAGAGCAATAAATTGTTGGAGTTTGTGGACAGGATGCTGGAATAGGCAGGTGCACGGTAGATGAGGTTTAACAAAGGCCTAAAAACCAAAACTGTTGTTTTGTCACATAAATATTTGAAAAAATAAGCAGCACATGGAGCAGTGGGACCTTTTCATGACAAAAATGGAAACTTGCGCATGAATGCTGAAGCCAAATGATACTTTGCACCTGAATTCTTCAGAAGGTAGGGTGCTTCCACAGAGATAGTGAAGATATAGATACAGTGCATTCAGAAAGTATTCAGACCCCTTCACATTTTCCTCATTTTGTTACGTTACAGCCTTATTTAAAAATGGATTAAATTCTATTTTTTTTAATCATCAATCTACACACAATACCCCAGAATGAAGAAGCGAAAGCAGGTGTTTAGAAATTTTTGCAAAGTAATTTAAAAGAAATAACTGAAATATCAAGTATTCAGAACCTTTGCTATGACACTCAAAATGAGCTAAGGTTCATCCTGTTTCCATTGATTATCATTGAGATGTTTCTACAACTTGATTGCAGTCCACCAGTGGTAAATTAAATTGATTGGACATGATTTGGAAAGGCACACACCTGTCTATATAAAGTCCCACAGTTGACAGTGCATGTCAGCAAAAACCAAGCCATGCGGATGAAGGAATTGTCTGTATAACTCTGAGACGGGATTGTGTTGAGACACAGATCTGGGTAAGGGAATAAAATAATTTCTGCAGCATTGCAGGTCCCGAAGAGCACAGTGGCCTCCGTCATTCTTAAATGGAAGAACTTTGGAACCACGAGGACTCTTCATAGAACTGGCCGCCCGGCCAAACTGAGCAATCGGGGTAGAAGGGCCTTGGACAGGGAGGTGACCAAGAACCTGATGGTCACTCTGACAGGGCTCCAGAGTTCCTCTGTGGAGATGGGAGAACCTTCCAGAAGGACAACTATATCTGCAGCACTCCACCAATCAGGTCTTTATGGTAGAGTGGGCAGATGGAAGCCACTCCTCAGTAAAAGGCACATGACAGCCTGCTTAGAGTTTGCCAAAAGGCACCTAAAGGATTCTTAGACCATGACACACAAGATTCTCTGGTCTGATGAATCCAAGATTGAACTCTGGCCTGAATGCTAAGCGTCATATCTTGAGGAAACACAGGCACTGCTCATCACCTGGCCAATACCATACCTACGGTGAAGCATGGTGGTGGCAGCATCATACTATGGGGATGTTTTTCAGCGGCAGGAATTGGGAGACTAGTCAGGATCGAGGGAAAGATGAACAGAGCAAAGTACAGAGAGATCCTTGATGAAAACCTGCTCCAGAGTGCTCTAGACCTCAGACTGGGGTGGAGGTTCACCTTCCAAAAGGCCAATGGCTCCAAGCACACAGCCAAGACAACGCAGGAGTGACAAGTCTGTGAATGTCCTTGAGTGGCCCAGCCAGAGTCTGGACTTAAACTCAATCGATCATCACTGGAGTGACCTGAAAATAGCGGTGCATCGACGCTCCCCATCCAACCTGACAGAGCTTGAGAAGATCTGCAGAGAAGAATGGGAGAAGTTACCTATGTACAGGTGTGCCAAGCTTGTAGCGTCATACCCAAGAAGACCTGAGGCTGTAATCGCTGTCAAAGGTGCCTTAATAACGTACTGAGTAAAGGGTCTGAATACTTATGTAAATGTGATATTTCAGTTTTTTTTTAATTACTTTGACAAAATTTTTAAACACCCGTTTTTGCTTTTTTATTATAGGGTATTGTGTGTAGTTTGATGATTTAAAAAAAAAAAAAAAGAATTTAATCCATTTTAGAATCGGTCTGTAATGTAACAAAACGTGGAAAAAGTGAAGGGGTTTGAATACTTTCTGAATTCATTGTAATTAAGTTCTTACTGCAGATTGTATTTTGCTTAGGATTCCAGCATCTGCAGTATTTTGTGTTGTCACATAATTTGGTACATTGGTTATTGATAGGTGGAGGTTTTATAAAAACTTAAATTGGGCTAAAATTGATTAAGTAACCAAGAACACATGGAATAGATTTCTGAGGGAAGTACCGGGATTAGCATATCAAATTTGGGGAGGCACAATGGCGCAGCTAAAAATTGCTACCTTACAGCACCAGAGACCCAGGTGCAATCCTGACTACAGGTGCTGTCTGTTCAGAGATGGTACATTCTTCCTGTGTCCACGAGGGTTTTATCTGGGTGCTCCAATTTCCTCCCACACTAAAAACGTGCAGGTTTGTGGGTTAATTAGCTTTGGTAAGTTGTAAATTGTGCCTAGTGTGTAGGATAGTGCTAGTTTGCAGGGTGATCACTAATTGGTGCAAACTAGGTGGGCCGAAGGGCCTGCTTCCGCGTTGTCTATCTAAAATGTAGCAGGAGCACATGTAAATGACTAATTCTAAGCTGCCCCCCCCCCCCAATCTAGTTTCAGTCAATAAAATACTGAATCAAGCACTTGAGCAAATAAACTTTATTTTGGATAACACAACACAAATTTCCTTATAGAATACCTAACCACAGTAGGTTCGATCCTTGTATCTGCTTGGTCAAGCCCTTCTTGCCTTGTGCAAGCAGAAATACTCCAAAAGGTCACGCAGTCCCAAGCGTTCTTCCAGAAGATTGACATTGGACTTTGTGGGAGCTACCTTTTATAGGTCCCTGAACCTTGAGTGGCCGAACCACATGGGGGCAGTCTCTTTATAAACCAATTAAACATATTGATAATAACAGTATATAATTGACAGTTCCCAAACCCAATAATACAATCTTGAAAACATTGTATTTGAAAAAAGCTTCTAGAAGGAAGCAAACAAAAATAAACAGTGCAACATGTGCCCTGAGATTCCGTTTCTCCAAGGCTCAACAGTTCAACCAATCAGGATAATTAACAGGATGACCGTCTCGCAACATTATTTATACTATTTACAATACCCTTGCAGTGATGCAATCAAAATGATGCATTTAAGGTTTGTTTGCAAAACTGCTGTACATTTGATCAATTTAGGAGAAACAAGGAGAACACCTGGATCCCTCGCCATCCTGCATACCAGTCTGAGCCGGGAGTGGCTAGCGCCATCCAAAGCCTGTGAATTTCAGCTGACAAGGGTTAAGCAATTCTTTCAATCTTTCAATCTTGTTTCGGTGCAGAAATGGTTTCAGTGCACTGGAGAATATTGAATATTACTCCTTTGTTTAAAAAGGGGACAGAGGTTTAAGTCGGGTACCATAGACAACTTGGTTTAACCTCAATGGAGAGCAAGCTCTTGGACAGTGATCCAGGGCAGGATTAATGGTCACCTGGAAGAAAATGATTTACACACCTCATCGTTGATTTTCTTCAGTATAAATTGTATTTAAACTGCTTGATTAAATCTTTTTGATGAGGTTGGTGCTGGTAATATGAGGTATGCAGAATTATAATCATATAACCATATAACAATTACAGCACAGAAACAGGCCTTCTTGGCCCTTCCAGTCCGTGCCGAACATTTATTTTCCCCCAGTCCCATCTACCTGCACTCAGACCATACCCCTCCATTCCCTTCCTGTCCATATACCTATACACTTTACTTTTAAATGTTAAAATCGATCCTGCCTAAACCTCATCTGCAGGAAGATCATTTCACACAGCCACCACTCTCTGAGTAAAGAAGTTCCCCCTCATGTTACCCCTAAACTTCTGTCCCTTAATTCTCATGTCATGCCCTGTTGTTTGAATCTTTCCTACCCTCAATGGGAAAAGCTTATCCACGTCAACTCTGTCTATCCCTTTCATCATTTTAAAGACCTCAATCAAATCTCCCCTTAATCTTCTGCGCTCCAAAGAATAAAGACCTAACTTGTTCAACCTTTCTCTGTAACTTAGTTGCTGGAACCCAGGCAACATTCTAGTAAATCTCCTCTGTACTCTCTCTATTTTGTTGACATCCTTCCTATAATTAGGCGACCAAAATTGTACACCATACTCCAGAATTGGTCTCACCAATGCCTTGTACAATTTTAACATTACTTCCCTACTCCTATATTCAATGGGACTCCTTTGTTCAGGGGCTCCGACAGTCCTTTCCAGGAAGCTTTTGATAAGTTGCTACATAACAGATTTATCAGCAAAGTTACAGCTCATGACATAAAAGGGACATTGATGGCATGGATTCAGAGTTGACCGAGTAATAGATTACATAAGGTCATGTGAGTAGGTGTTTTTCAAACTGGAGGAAAGTGAACAGTGACATTTCTCAGGAATTGCTTTTTGAATAATCTATTTGAATGATTTAGACATGGATGAAAGCCACCGTATTTGAATTTGCAGGTCTCAAATCTTGGCAGTATAATGAACTGCAAAAAAGGATAGTAATAAATTGTTGGAGTTTGTGGCGAGGCTGCTGGAAAGGACAGGTGCACGGCAGATGAAGTTTAGCAATGGCCCTAACACCAGTCCCGAGGAAATGCCACGAATCACCTTTATCCAGAGGACATCTAATATGGAAAAATATGGAGGTGATGCCTTCTGCAAGGAAAAATGAAGAGAGACTGCATAAAATGAAAGATACTGATGTAAAAACGGGTGCAGAGGCAGAGGAATTTATGGACGTGGTTGCACATTGTTCTAAGTAACAGAGCAAGTTGAAAAAATAGTTGTTTTTCCCATTAGAAGATCAAACATAAATGTAGGGAAGTCATGCTGAGCCTTTTACAGAATATTGATCTGGTATCAGCTGGATTATTATGTTAAATTCTGGTTGCCTTATTAGAAGAAAGATGTGAGGGTATTAGAGCGAACATGGAATAGATTAGAGATAAATTCCATCCGAGATGCCTTCATTCTTTAGGGAACAGGGGTTCTCCTTTTCCATCATAGATGAAGCCCGCACACATGTCTCCTCAGTACCCTGTAGCTCTGCCCTTGCTCCCCCTCCCCCTAGTTGTAACAGGGACAGTCCCCCTAGTCCTTACCATTCATCCCAACTGTCATCGCAAACAGCACATAATCATCCAACATTTTTGCCACCTCCAATGGGATCCCACCACTAGTCACATCTTCCCATCTCCATCCCTTTCCGCCTCCTGCAGAGACCATTCCCTCTGCAACTCCCTGGTTAACTCGTCTCTACCCACCCAAACCACCCCCTCCCCAGGTACCTACCCCTGCAACCACAGGAGATGCAACATCTGTCTCTATGCCTCCTGCCTCGGCCCTGTCCAGGGGCTCCGACAGTCCTTTCAGTCGAGGCAGAGGTTCACTTGCACCTCTTCCAACCTCATCTACTGTATCCATTGCTCAAGATGTGGACTCTTATACAATGACGAGATCAAACGTAGACTGGGCAATCGTTTCGCTGAACACCTTCCCTCAGTCTGCCTGGACCTACCTGATCTCCCGGTTGCCCTTTTAATTCCCCTTTTGATTCTAAAGGGCCTGTCCCATCAGCATGCGACTCCATGCGGTGAGCGCGACCAAACTGGATGCAGGGGCCGCGCGGAGGTCGGGTGATCCCCGTACAGGGCCGGGCCCACAAGCATGCGCCTGCATGCGGTGAGCGCGACCAAACTGGCAGCGGGGGCGCGTGGAGGTCGAGTGAGTGGCACAACGTGGCACGAAGTTGGAGCGATGTCCGCGGTAAGTTCGCAAGGACAGAGAGGCAACAGAGAAAGGGTCATGGAGGCACACACAGAGAGGGTCACAGAGGCTGCAGGCCAAAAGCCGTTGCTGCGCGGAATATTTGACCATGGTCAGTTTTTCGGAGCCCCGCGTGATGTCGGGACGAACTCCGCACAACTCCATACGGCTCCGGCAATCGAAGTGGGACCGGCCCCGTGAGGCCGGAAGGCTCAAGTGACCACGTTAGGTCGCGCTCACTGCATGGAGTCGCATGCTGGTGGGACAGGCCCTTTACATTTACCTTTGTGTCCCAATCCTCCTCCATTGTCAGAGTGAGGCTAAACACAAATTGGAGGAACAGCATCTCATATTTCACTTGGGAAGCTTGCAACCCAGTGGTATGAATATTAATTTCTCTAGCTTCAAGTAACCCTGGCATTCCCTCTCTCCCCCACCCAAGTCACGCAGGCTTCTCATGCTCACCTAGCAAACAGCTAACAATGGCCTGTTTTCTTTATCATTGGTACTTTTCTACATACCTTACATTCATTTGATCCTTACCTCTCTACATCACCATCCATATCTCTCATTTCCCTTTCCCCTGAATCTAGTCTGAAGAAGGGTCTCAACCCTTCTATTGTCTATTGCCTATTGTCTATTGACCCAAAACGTTACCCATCCCTTCTCTCCAGAGATGCTGCTAACATCTTCAGTTTAAACCTGCATCTCGGGTTCCTTCCTACAGATTAGGGAGGATATATTTTTTTTAGAGAAGGCTGAGAGGAGATCTGAAAGGTACATAAAATGATGAGGCAATGGAATAGAATAGTTGGTGGGAACCTATTTCAGTTGACAAAAGTATCAAAGGTGCAAAATAAAGGGAAAGAGAAAGAGGAATTATATGAGGAAACACTTTGCAGATGCGGTTCACATCTGTAATGTACTGTCTGCAGCTGTGGTGAAAACTAGTGTATATATATATGTGTGTGTGCGTGTGTACGGTAAGAAAACATGTGCTAGGCTATGGAAAAGGGGCTGGGATATGTAACTAGTGTGTTGCTCTGGTAGACAGCCAGCATACATAATCAGATATGTAAAATTGATACAAAAGGCTGGAGTAATGGGCCTGTCCCACTTTGGCGACTTTTAAGGCGAGTGCAGGAGTCTCTGCACTCTCCACATGGTCGCCACATTTTCGCTGATTGTCTCTGGTGAGTCTCCTTCATGGTCGCGAGGATTTCCCGCATTCTGGGAACTAGTCGCGGCCTCAGTATGGTTGCCGCAAATCTTTCACCACGTTGAAAACTTTTCTGCGACCACAAATTGGTCGCCATGGAGAATATCGATAATCCTGTAGTCGTAGGTGCAGTTGTAGTGGAGTCGCCATATAGTTATGGGTAGTCGTAGGTAGTTTTAGTTAATCGCCTTTGCTGACTGGTCATTTTCATTGGCTCATTGGGTGTAAAAAACGTAAGCAGGAGTTTTCAGAACCAAGGATAACCGACCAGTAATGTCAAATGTCCACCGAACTTCACGGCTGTGTATCTCTGGTTTATTAAAAGTTGTGTCCCGCCCCTCTTTACCCCCCCCCCCCCTCTTTACCCCCCCCCCCTCTTTACCCCCCCCCCCCCCCCCCACTTACCCTCCCCCCGCGTTTGCGTGTGTGCGTTCTCCACTCTGACAGTCACCGGCAGTCCGCTGAAAAATCGCCTGTGGTATAGGCCTATAACTCTGCCATCTCTGGTGAAAAGGGATAGATGACGCTTCGGGTCACAACCCTTCTTCAGGCTAAATGATAGAGAAGGCCAGAACAAAATAGGGCGGCAACAGATGATCTCGGGAAGGGTGGAGTCCATAATGGCCCATTGTTAGGTGGGAAAGATGTGCTAATGACAAGGTACAAGGATGCAAAGAGTGGAACTATTAGAACCACAAAAATAGGGAAGGGGGAAAGGAATGCAGGAGTTACTTGAAATGAAAGTGATCCATGTTCATACCACTCGGTTGTAAACTGCCCAAGTGAAATACGAGGTGGTAATCCTCCAATTGTGTGTGACAGTCGAGGAGGCCCAGGGCAGAAAGGTCGGTATGGGAATGAAAAGGGGAGTTAACATTTTTGGCAACAAGGTGGATTGAGCGCAAGTGTTCAGATATATAATTGGCTTGATGGGAGGAAGCAGAGGGTGATTATGGAAGGTCCTCGAAATAGAGGCCTGTTACTTGAGTCGGGTATCAGTGCTGGGCCCATTGGTGTTCATTTAATGAAAGGTATTGCATGAGAATGAACAAGTGTTAAAGAAGGAACTGCAGATACTGGAAAATTGAGGGTACACAAAATGCTGGAGAAACTCAGCGGGTACAGCAGCATCTATGGAGCGAAGGAGATAGGCAATGTTTCGGGCCGAAACCCTTCTTCAGTCTGATTGGGGAGTGGGGGGAAGAAAGGAAAAAGGAGGAGGAGGAGTCGGAGGGCTGAGGGAGAGGTGGAAGGGGAGGAGACAGCAAGGGTTAACAGAATTGAGAGAATTCTATGTTCATGCCAAGAGGATGCAGACTCCCCAAGCGGAATATGAGGTGCTAGTTCCTCCAATTTGCGGTGTTGCTCACTCTGGCCGTGGAGGAGGCCCAGGACAGAGAGGTCGGATACGGAATGAGAAGGGGAGTTAAGTGCTGAGCCACCGGGAGGTCGGGTTGGTTATTGCGGACCGAGCGGAGGTGTTCGGCAAAACGATCGCCCAGCCTCCGTTTGGTCTCACCGATATAGATCAGCTGGCATCTGGAGCAATGGATGCAATAGATGAGGTTGGAGGAGGTGCAGGTGAACCTCTGTCGGACCTGGAACGACTGCTTGGGTCCTTGAATGGAGTGGAGGGGGGAGGTAAAGCGACAAGTGTAGCATCTCTTGTGGTGGCAAGGGAAAGTGCACGGGGAAGGGGTGGAGTGGGAGGGAAGGGAAGAATTGACAAGGGAGTTGCGGAGGGAGCTGTCTTAGCGGAAGGCAGACTGGGGGAGATGGGAAGATGTGACAAGTGGTGGGATCACATTGGAGGTGGTGAAATTGGCGGAGGACTATGTGTTGTATGTGCCGGCTGGTGGGGTGAAAGGTGAGGACCAGGGGGACTCTGCCCTTGTTGCGAGTGGGGGGATGGGGAGAAAGGGCACTGTTACGGGGTACGGCGGAGACCCTGGCTTGAGCCCCATCTATAGTGGGGGAGGGAAATCCCTGTTCTCTGAAGAATGAGGACATTTGTGATGCCCTGTTGTGGAACATCTCATCCTGGGAGCAGATGTATATACGGAGGAATTGGGAATAGGGGATGGAGTCCTTACAGGCAGCAGGTTGGGAGGAAGAGTAGTCCAGGTAGCTGTGGGAGTCAGTGGGTTTATAGTGTATGTCGGTCAGGAGTGTATCTCCTGTGATGGAGATGGTGAGGTTAAGGAATGGTTGGGAAGTGTCGGAAATGGTCCAGGTGTATTTGAGTGCCGGATGGAAGTTGGTGGTGAAATGGATGAAGGCAGTCAGTTGTGTGTGGGTGCAGGAGGTGACACCAAAGCAGTCATTGATGTAACGGTGGTAGAGGTCGGGGATGAGGCCTCTGGTACGCCGAGAACAAAGATTGTTCGACGTGCCCGACAAAGAGGCAGGCTTAGCTGGAGCCCATGCGTGTGCCCATAGCTACGCCTTGTATTTGGAGGAAACGGGAGGAGTCAAAAGAGAAGTTATTGATGGTAAGGACCAACTCCGCTAGGCGGAGGAGGTTGTCAGTGGACGGGCATGGGTTGCTCCTCTGGTCGAGGAAGAACCGGAGGGCTTTGAGACACCCTGGTGGGGCATGGAGGTGTAGAGTGATTGGACGTCCATGGTGAAGATGAGAGGATGGGGGCCTGGGGAATGGAATGTGCGGAGACGATGGAGAATGTCTGAGGTGTCTTGAACATAGGTGGGGAGGGATTTAACCAATGGGAATAGGATGGAGTCAAGGAATGTGGAAATGCGTTCGGTGGGGCACGAACAGGTAGAGACAATGGGTCTCCCGGGGCAGTCAGGTTTGTGGATTTTGGGGAGAAGGTAAAATCGGGCTGTGCGGGGCTGGGGAACGATGAGGTTGGAGGCTCCGGGGGGCAGGGAGCCGGAGTTGATGAAGTCGGTTATGGTGCTAGAGATAGTGGCCTGGTGCTAGAGATAGTGGCCTAAGTAGGAGGAAGTGTCCGAGAGTTGACGCGTGGCCTCAGCTTTGTAGAGATCGACGCGCCAGACTACCACAGCACCTCCTTTGTCGGCCGGTTTGATAACCCAGTCTGGGTTGTTGCGGAGTGAGTCGATGAGTCGATGGCAGTACGTTCGGGGGGGGAGGGGAGAGAGATTGAAGTGAGACAGAGGAGTGGAGAAGTTGAGGTGGTTGATGTCGCGGCAGCTTTCAGTGGACGGGTATGGGTTGCTCCTCCGGTCGAGGAAGAACCGAATGAACAAGGCCTGGTTAGTAAGTTTGCAGACTAAAATAGGTGATATTGTCGGCAGTGAAGAACTTTATCAAAATTATGACAGGTGCTTGATCAGCTCGATAAGTAGACTGAGGAATGGCAACTCGAGTTTAATTCATTTTCTGAACTAGAGTATGAGATGCTGCATTTTGGAAAGTTAAATCATAGTAGGACTTTCACAGTGAATGGCAGGGCCTGGGAAGTGTTGTAGAACAAATTTAGGAGGACAAATACATAGTTGCTGATCGTGGTGTCACAATTAACAGCTTGGTGAAGGTATCTGGCTTGCGTGCTTCATCAATCAAATATACAAATTGGGATGATTTTTGTAGTTGTACTAGATGTTCGTAGGGCCACAGTTGAGGTATTGAGTATAGATTTTTTGTCACCATACTGCAGGAAAGTTATCCGTACACTGAAAAAGTTACAAGGAAGATTTACACGAATGTTGCCAGGACACCAGGGTCTGAGATATAGGGAGAAGTTGGGCAAGTTAGGACTTCATTGGTTGGAGTGTGGGAACCTAAGGAGTAATCTTATAGGTGGTGTATAAAGTCATGAATGCAACCAGCCTTTTACCCCCTATGGAAAGGGATGAAAAACTAGAGGCCATAGTTTCAAGGACCAAGGAATAGATTTAAAAGAAACTTGAGGCGCAATTCTTCACACACAGGATGGTGCGTATATGGAATGAGCTGCTAGAGAAAGTGGTTGAGGCATGTATAACATTCAAAAGACATTTACATGAATAGGAAAGGCTGAGAAAGATATGGTCCAAACACGGGCAAAAGGCACTAGCTTAGGTTGGCATCTTGGTCAGAATGGACAAGATGCTCTGCAGGGCCTGTGTCCATGCAGTATTCTTCTAAGACAGTGCAGACACCAAGGGCTGCATGGCGTCCCGTGTTTAACCTTTCTGTGCTTTGGTATACAGTATTTCCATATCAATCCATTCCTTTTGCATTTGCTGAAAAACTTGTGTCCAGGTGGGAAACCTCAATAGGTTGTGTGATTGTTTTCTTGACAGCAATACCATGAACCTTAGCTGAATAATCTTTCCAATATTAGGGAGATATATTAATCATTATTATTTTCTTGTTGATAGGTGAATCAGATTCCAGAGATCAATCCAAGATGGAAGTGAAAATTTGGGATCCAGACAACCCATTGAATGATCGACAAATAGATCAGTTCCTGGTAGTTGCATGGTGAGTTCAGGAGAAAAGAACCCTCTATTTATACTGTTAACTAATAAAATATCTCATTATGTTATTTAAGTTGGGAAAGGAATGCATATCAATTGGACAATTCATGCAATATTGATAAATGCAAATGTGCACATAATAGATAAGTGGTTACAAAATTGCTGTCAATAACGACTAACATAGAACAATACGGCACATAAACAGGATAGTACAGCACAGTCCACAATGTTTGTACCGAACATGATGCCAAGCTGAACGGATCTCATCTGCCTGCACATGATTCATTCCATGTGCCTATCTAAAAGCCTCTTAAATGCCACTCTCTTATTTGCCTCAATCACTACCTCTGGCAATGCGTTCCAGGCCCCCACTAGTATAAAAACAACTTGCTCTGCACATCTCCATTAAACTTTCCCCCTCTCACCTTATATCTATGCCCTCTAACTTTGGCCATTTTCACCCTGGGGGAAAAGGTTATGACTGTCTACCCTATCTAGGTTAGATATAAAAGAGATACAAAGGACCTGGTACACATGGAGTTCAAGATATACAGCCACAAAAGTTTAAAAAATACAGAGCAAATGGCAGTATATTTAGTTGGTCAATCCTCTCGGAGATATAAGTTATGATGCCTCTTGGAGGAATCGGTTGCAACAATATGGTGATTTGTTTTCCGTGATCTATGGACTGAAAAGAAACCTAACCAAGAGTTAGATGGATGAGAGGATGTGCATTTTCCAATAGTATTATCTTGCAATTAAGTATATTACTTGGGATTTATTAAAACATATAACACAACCACAGACCATTTGTCTTGACCAGTTTGAGGGCATTTATGTTCCAATTGACTCTCTTCCCGTTATAGTTTATCATAGTTCCCTTCTTCCATGCTCATGGTTTCCTTCCCTTAAATACATCAATTTTAATTGCCTTAAAAATCTAATTTAATCAGAGTATTCACTTGATGGGTTTAGTGTTAAAATCTGTATCTGCTGTTTTTTAATGATCTCATATATATGGCTCTAAGATTTGCTATTCCCTTTAGAGAAGGGAAGTTAGAGAAATCAAATTCATACCACTATGTTGTAAGCTGCCCAAACAAATAAGAGCTGTTGTTCCCCCAATTTGCTTATGGCCTCACTCTGACAATGCAGGAGGCCCAGTATAGAAAGGTCAGTATGGGGATGGATGGGGGGTTGAAGTGTTTGGCAACCGGGAGATCAGGTAGGCCAAGACCGACTGAGCGACTGTGTTCAGCGAAACAATCGCCCTATCTGCGTTTGGTCTCCCCGATATATAGGGCAGCCGATACAGTCGATGAGATTTAAGGTGCAAGTGATCTCTGCCTCATCTGAAAGGACTGTCAGGGTTCCTGGACAGAGTCAAGGGAGGAGGTTTAGGGACTGGTGTTGCATCTCCTGTGGTTGCAGGGAAGGTATCTGGGGAAAGGGTGAGTTAACCAGGGAATGGCAGGGGGAACGGTCTCTATGGAAAGCAGAAAGGGGTAGTGATGGGAAGTGGTGGGATCCCTATACCTCCTCCCTTGACTCGGTCCAGGGACCCGCCAAACTCTTTAACTTCCCATTCCCATTCCCATATTGAATCCTCCACTGTCTGCCTTACAACATCCGAGACCTGGGTTTGATCCTGACCAGGGCGCTGTCTATACGGAGTTTATCTGTCCTCGACTGTGATCGCTGGGTTTGCTCCAGGTGTTCCAATTTCCTCCCTCATTCCAACGACGTGCAGGTTTGTAGGTTAAATGGCTTCCATATAAATTGTCCTTAGTGTGTGGGATAGAGCTAGTGTACGGGTGATCGCTGGTTTCCATGCTGTATCTCTAAACTAAACTAAAGCAAAACTAAACTATTCAGGACAAAGCAACGCACTAGATGTGCACCCCATCCATCACACTCCTTTCTCCCACCACCAGCATTCCTGGTACGTGTACTATCTCCAAAATGCACCGTAGGTATTCACCTAGGCTATTGTCGCATCACTTTCTAAACCTAGGATCTCACATGATTTGGATATACATCTTCGGTTCTTCATCGTTGTTGGGTTCTTCTCATACAGAGAGACTGTGGGGACAAACCTTTTCTGGAAGGACTGTAGGTGTTTAAGGAAACAGCTCACCATTTTTACCCCTCTCTCTACTTTCCCCTTCCCTCCTCACTCGTCCCCCTCCCCCTACCACTCTCCCCCTCCCTCCACATTCTTTGTGGGTGTATGTCACATTCGATTTTCAGACATTCGATTTTTAGATAAGATTTTTGGCCTTTGATTCTTTGGTCTGCCAAAACCACACGCAAAAACTTCCAGATGTTTTCCATTTCGCTAGCGACTTCCTGGTACGTGTACTATCTTTTACATTTGCAAATCCACTCCTCATTACATTTAGACATTTTTATGTACACAATTTTTTATAAAATCCTCCCCCCCCCCCCCCCCCACACTCACTCATTTTAAAATCTAAGCTGAACTCACGAAGCTGCTGACATCACAATCCCACATGCCGAACAATCCAAGCCGCTTCTCTCTTTCTCTTCATTTCGCAGTGCGGCTCCCTCCCCCCCCCTCCAACTACGCTCGTGCCGCGTCTCCCGCAGCTCGACTCGCCCGCCCGCCTGCTCCAAACCCCGCCTCCCTGTTCTCAAATTGCTCTGCCGATCGGGAGAAAAGATAAGGTGTACGTTCCACTGAAATCACAGCTGGCACAGCTCGCTAAGCCCTGCCCGCCTGCACGCCACTCCCATCCCCTGCGCGCTCCAGAGAGTCAGAAGCCCACAGCTCCACCCCCACGCCGGCCCTCCCCCCTTCTCAAATTGCTCTGCCGATCGGGAGAAGAGATAAGGTGACGGACAGGCGGGGTAAAGGCCAGACGCTGTCATCGCACTTTCAATCCCGCCCGCCCCACGGCCTCTCTCGCCTGCCGCATCTCCCTCCTGCCCTCCACCCCTTCCCTCCAACCCTTCCTCTCTCTCCTCCCCTCTCTCTCCCTTCCCCACCCTCCCTCTCCTTCTCTCCTCCACCCCCCCCTGTCTCTTGCCCTTCTGTCTCTGCCTCTCTCACTGTCTTTCCCCATTCTCTCTCTGCCCTCACTCTCTATCCCCCTCTCCCTCTCGAGACATGCCTGCGAGTTGGGGACGTTGCGTCAGTGGCTAGGACGGTTATGGGGTAAAAGGATCTAATTTATAATATTAATATAATATCAAGGGGGTAGTGCGGTGGTTAGTGTGTGACACCGCGTGCCCCCCCCCCCCCCCCCCCCCCCGCAAAGGTCAGCTCATCCATTTCAGAAGCTGGTCACTGCACCGTGGACAACTCCAGGGTCCTGGCCTGAAATGTCACATATCTATGTTATTCAGAGATGCTGCCTAAACGGCTGAGTTACTCCAGCACTTTGTGTCTATCCAGGGAGAGAGCCTTGGGTGACTAGTGGTGAACGGGTGGGCAATAACTCTGGAACTCTTGATCCTCGTAGCTCAGGTATTTTGTGTTAAACAAGAAATATTACTGTATATCAGATTCAAGATGTATTTACTGTGCTTCTTGTGAAATTGTTTTGCTCAGGGGCCTTCCCCACATTGGATTAATATACGCAATATGCTTGACCTCTGCAAAGCCACATACATTAATGAAATAGATTTCAGAATGTCTCCTCTGATTAGACTCTAAAACTCTTTTAGTATACACCTTTGGGAATAAATACCTTGAGAACCACTTTCTGCCCCAAATACTGGAGATTACTATAAAGCTTTGATTGTTGCACAAAATATAATTCTGACATGGCAGTTGTTAAGTGCTCTCTCTGCAGGGATGTCAACCTCTCCGCCCTGTTAAAAGTACCATCATAGAATCAAAAATTCATGGCAAGGGAGCAGGCCATTGGAACATGGGCCAGCTACGCCTGGCTATTTATTCCATACGTACGCTGGCCCTATTCCCGAACTCTACCTCCGCTACATTGATGACTGCATGGGTGCTGCCTCCTACACCCATGCAGAACTCACTTACTTTTTCATCAACTTCACAACTAATTTCCATCCTGCACTCAAATTCACTTGGACCATCTCCGACATCTCCCTACTGTTCTCGATGTCACCATCTCTATCACAGGAGACAGACTATTGACCGACATCGATTACAAACCTACTGACTCCCATAGCTATCCACACTACACTTCTTCCCACCCTGCTTCCTGTAAGACGCTATCCCATATTCCCAATTCCTCCTTCAATGCCGCATCTGCGAGCAGGATGTGGTTTTCCATACCAGGTCATCAGTGATGTCCTCATTCTTTAGAAAATGGGTGTTCCCCTCTTCCATTATAAATGAGGCTCTCACTAGGGTCTCCTCGATATCCTGCATCTCTGCTCTTACTCCCATCCCCCCATTTTTAATAAGTAAGAAGGAGTCCCCCTTGTCCTCGCCTTCCATCCCATTAACTGTCGCAACAGCATATAATCCTGCAAAATCTTCGCCACCTGCAACGGATCCCTGTACTGGCCACATCTTCCCATCTCCACCCCTTTCTGCTTTCCACAGAGACTGTTCCCCCTGCAACTCCCTGATTAACTCGTCCCTTCCCACCCTTCCCAACGCCTCCCCAGGTACTTTCCCCTGCAACCGCAGGAGATGCAACACCTGTCCCTTTACCTCCCCCCTTGACTCCATCCAAGGACCCCAACAATCTTTTCAGGTGAGGGAGAAGTTCACTTGCACCACATCCAACCTCATTTATTGTATCCGTTGTTCCAGGTGTCACCTCCTGTACATCCGTGAGACCAAGCGCAAGCTCGGTGATCGTTTTGCTGAACACCTCTGCTCAGTCCGCTTTAACTTACCTGATCTCCTGGTTGCTCAGCACTTTAACTCCCCCCTCCCTTTCCCAATCTGATCTTTCTGGCCTCCTCTATTGTCAGGATGAGGCCCAGCGCAAATTGGAGGAACAGCACCTCATATTTCGCTCTGGCAGCTTACACCCCAGCGGTATGAACATGACTTCTCTAACTTCAAATAGACCTTGCTTTCCCTCTCTCTCCATCCCCTCCCCCTTCCCAGTTCTCCCACCAGTCTTACTGTCTCTGACTACATTCTATCTCTGTCCCATCCACTCCCATGACATCAGTCTGAAATAGGGTCTCGACCCGAAACGTCACCCATTCCTTCTCTCCGGAAATGCTGCCTGTCCCGCTGAGTTACTTCAGCATTTTGTGTCTACCTTCAGCCCATTTTATTTAATGGCAAAGAACAGCGATGGAGAATTGTTTTTAGCACAGCACTTAATGGCACTTCATAGCACATATAAGTGAAGGATTCAGCTTCTATTATTATTTCGGGCAATGCATTTCTGAAATGCCAAGAAGAATCACCTCAACTCCTCCTTAAGTGGTCTATCAGTCAAATGTGCCTATCAAGGGGAAAAAAATCCTTCCTCTCTCTTTATTTGCAAGGCTGCCAACTCTCACGCTTTGAGTGTGAGAATAACAGAGTTCAACCAATTCTCACGCCCTCACGCTGATGACAGAATTTTCACGCCTCTTCAGTCCTTGCACAGCAAAGATCCTATAGCAGTGTTATATGATCTTTGCTGCACAGCCTCTTTGCGCCACATGACAGCAATCTGCACGGTCTGGGGAAACGGGTCGGTCACAGGCAGCGGGTGTCAGCGCCTTTGTGTGCCGGCTGCGAGCGCTGTGCTGCCAGCCGCCAGTACAGCCTCGCTCCCTCCCTCCCTCCTGCCCTTCAACTTACACGGCAGCGCCGCCAATCCACGCTACACCATGCCCGCCAGACTCCCCATTGGGCAGCCGGGAGAGAGAGGGAGGGGAGAGGGAGCGAGGGAGAGAGGGGGACAGGGGGAGGGGGTGGGGGAGAGGGACAGGGGAGGGAAGATAGAAAGGGGATGAAGGGGGGAGAGAAGGAGAAAGGGGGAGGGTAAGGAAAGAGAGGGAGGGTGAGGGACGAGGGGGGAGGAGAGAGAGGGGGGAGGGAGACGGAGGAAAGAGGGAGGGGGAAGGAAAGGTGTGGGTGTCTGTCTCCCTGTGTGTGTCTCCTTGCATGTTTGTGTGTCTCGCTGTGTGTGTGTGTGTGTGTGTCTCCCTGTGTGTGTACGTGTCTGTACGTGTGCGTGTGTGTGTCTCCCTGTGTGTGTGTGCCTTCCTGTGTGTGTGTGTGCGTGTCTGTATATTTGTGTGTGCGTGTCTGTGTGTGTGCCTCCCTGTGTGTGCGTGTCTGTGTGTGCGTGTGTGTCTCCCTGTGTGTGTGTCTCCCTGTGTGTGTGTGTGTGTCTCCCTGTGTGTGTGCCTCCCTGTGTGTGTGTGTGTGTGTATGTGTGCCTCCCTGTGTGTGTGCGCGTGTCTGTGTGTGTGTCTCCCTGTGCGTGTGTGCCTCCCTCTGTGTGTGTGTGTGTGTGTGTGTGTGTGTGTCTCCCTGTGTGTGTGTGTCTCCCTGTGTGTGTGTCTTCAGTGGTGTATGTGTCTCCCTGTGTGCGTGTTGTCACATCCTGGCCTTGGACAGGGCTGCCAACTCTCACGCTTTGAGCGTGAGAGTCACGCATTTCAGCAAATTCTCACGCTCATGACGGAATTCTCACGCTGTCTTCAGTCCCTGCACAGTTTGTCTCTTTGCACCACATCACAACGATCTGTGCGGTCAGGGGAAGCGCGTCGGTTGACGGCTGTGAGTGATGTCGCGTTTCTTCTCTTCTCTTCTTTCTTGGTTGGATGTGCAGCCACTGACAACATGAAGCAGCCAGAGATAGAACTAACCAGGTGAATTGGTTGTAAAACATGGGGAGGACCACAATGAGGACAAACATCTAGGGCAGGGTTTGGCAACCTACGGCACACGGGCCGAATCCAGCCCGTAACCCGAAAAACCGCGGGGTTTTTTAAAATTCGTTTTCGCGGGGAGCCGACCTGAGAACTGCAGCCTGTCCCTGGGAGCGAGCTGATCTGGGAACTGCAGCCAGTCCCGGGGCACGCAGAATGCCAACTTGATCATTATGGACAAATTGGGCCAGCCATGTACATGTTGTATAACTCATGTTCAGACTCTATGCAGATCTGAATGGGCTTAGAATGACCATTTAAGCAAAATTGGCCCCACTTTCCTCATTTTGATTCTTCAGATTAATATCCCTTTGCTCTGTTAACAGCGTTAACACGTACTTATGAGGTAGAGTCAGGAAAAGGGAACATTATTTTTTTTAGTTTGCTTTAATTTGTTAATTGACTGCCATAATTTCTGAAATGGTCTTAAAGTAACTTAACTGTTATGAAATAGTAATAAGTCCGGGGGAGGTGACCCTCACCTCCCCCGGACCCCAGCTGGACAAGGAGCACCTGGGCCGGCCCGCATTCCTGGGAGGGGGTAGTGCCAAGTCTCCGCTCACTCTGGATGTTGTCGCCGCTTCACTGACACACACTCTCACACACACACTGGCACACACAAGGTTTAAAGGGATATAGGCCATATGCGGATAAATGGGACAAGTTTAGATGGGGCATCTTGATCTGCATGAACAAGTTGGGATGAAGGGCCTGTTTCCATGCTGTAAGACTATGACACATTGAAGAAAGGGTGCAATTGCTCTGGAGAGGATCCAGGGGCGATTTATGAAGATGTTGGCAGGACAGGAATTTAATTTTCATTTTGAAGAAAGATTTGATAACTGGGATTGTATTCTCTGCAGCAACAGAGGTGAGGGAAAAAGTTGAGGTGAATAATATTTTGAGAATAGGAACTCTGCAAATTTGCAGATGACACAAAGCTGGGTGACAGTGTGAACTGTGAGGAGGATGCTATGAGAATGCAGGGTGACTTGGACAGGTTGGGGGAGTGGGCAGATGCATAGCAGATGAAGTTTAATGCGGATAAATGTGAGGTTATCCACTTTGGTAGCAAAAACAGGAAGACAGATTACTATCTAAATGGCATCAAGTTGGGAAAAGGGGAAGTACAACGGGATCTGGGGGTCCTTGTACATCAGTCTATGAAAGTAAGCATGCAGGTATAGCAGGCAGTGAAGAAAGCGAATGGCATGTTGGCCTTTATAACAAGAGGAATCAAATATAGGAGCAAAGAGGTCCTTCTGCAGTTGTACAGAGCCCTAGTGAGATCACACCTGGAGTATTGTGCGCAGTTTTGGTCCCCTAATTTGAGGAAGGACATTCTTGCTATTGAGGGAGTGCAGCGTAGGTTTACATGGTTAATGCCCGGGATGGCGGGACTGTCATATGCTGAGAGAATGGAGCAGCTGGGCTTGTACACTCTGGTGTTTAGAAGGATGAGAGGATATCTCATTGAAACATATAAGATTGTTAAGGGTTTGGACATGCTAGAGGAAGAAAACATGTTCCCGATGTTGGGGTAGTCCAGAAACAGGGGCCACAGTTTAAGAATAAGGAGTAAGCCATTTAGAACGAAGATGACGAAACACTTTTTCTCGCAGAGAGTGGTGAGTCTGTGGAATTCTCTGCCTCGGAGGGCGGTGGTGGCGGGTTCTCTGGATACTTTCAAGAGAGAGCTAGATTGGGCTCTTAAAAATAGCGGAGTCAGGGGATATGGGGAGAAGGCAGGAACGGGGTACTGATTGGGGATGATCAGTCATGATCACATTGAATGGCGGTGCTGGCTCGAAGGCCCGAATGGCCTACTCCTGCACCTATTGTCTATTGACCTGTTTTGCTTAACATATCATGGAGGAAGGAATTGCAGATGCTGGTTTAAACTGAAGACAGACATTAAAAACTAGAAGAACTCAGCAGGACAGGCTGCATCTCTGGAGAGAAAGAATGGGTGATGTTTCGGGTCGAGACCTCCAGACTGAAAAGGTTAAAAACCAGCCATAAAACTCAATGACTGGAGATGTATGTTATCCAACTAAGGGAAGTAATCAGAATCATGTGTTCATCTTTATTGACGTGACACCATAATAAATATATTGCAGAAAAAATAATTTAATGGTGTGGCACAGTGGCGCAGCGGTAGAGTTGTTGCCTTACTACCACATGGGTTTTCTCTGGATATTCCAGTTTCTCCCATATCTTAAATAAGTGCCGGTTTGTATGCATATATATATGCATAACAGCATGAATATAATTTGATTTCCATACATGAATATAGTCATTCATATGCTGCACCTGTTGATCAGAGCCTGGCTCTATTGTGGAATGTAATTAGGAATGTAATTTAGCCTAACCTTATTCATACCCAATCCAATTTAAAGCATAAATGTCGCATTCATGTGTAATTTAAAAGACTCGCTACAGTATGCACCAGATTGCACAATTTCAAGCTGAAAAATGCGAAAGCTCCCTACCGTGGGAGGGGGCACACACCCCTCCCACACCCTCCTCCCCTCGGTCGCTACGCTCCCTCACAATTTCTCACTCTCAACTCTCACTGAATGTTGGCAGCCCTGTATTTAGGTTCTTCAGTTTTATTCCCCCCTGGTTAAATATCTACCTCAGTACCTCATTAACAACAGAGTCAATAGTATGTAAGTGGCAGATTTGAGTGACCAGTGATGAAAAAGTGGGCAATTGTTCTTGAGCTTCTGATCCACCTGCCGCATGATGATTAAACATATGTTCTTGTTTAAAACCTATGTACCAACAATTAATTAGTTTTGTGCAGCAGCATAACCAGCCTTTAAATGCAATACTCATAGATAACGGCCTCACCAATGTCTTGTTCAGCTGTAAAATAACATCCCAACTTTCATATTCAATGCCCCGACTGATGAAGGTCAATGTACTGAAAGCCTTCTTGACCACCCTATCTACCTGTTCTCAGCGAACTGTGTACCTGAATTCCCAGATCCCTATGCTCTACAACACTCTCCAGGGCCCTGCCATTCACTGTAAAGTTGTAATCACATTCACAATAATACTTTATTAGCCAAGTATGTTTTGCAACTTACAAGGGATTTAATTTGCCAAATCAGTCATACAAATAAAAAGCAATAGAACACACAAAACACATTTGACTGTGATTGCATAAATATAAAGTCTGATGGAATGTAATAATATAATTAATGTATATAATTATGATATAATTAAATATAATGGAAACTTTAAAATGGGAACAGTATGTTCCTATGTTCGCCATCTTGTATTATCACCTTTTTCTTTCACCTGACGGTGACACGTGACTTTGATTTAATGTACGTAACCACATGGACTACTATTACAAATTCCACGCATGTGTAATTTTTGTTAATTTTCCCCTTCTGTAGAATGCTACGAGTGAAATGGTGAAATGTCACGATAACAAACTTAAGTAATGTTATATCAATTGTAAATATGACACGATGGAATGAAAGTCAGAATGTATGACTAAAATAACAATGAATACAAATAACCTTTTAACTGTCTATTCTTTAATGCTTATTCACCTGAAATCCTGGTTTTACTTCTTTGAGGAGCAACATAGGAGACTGATGTTTGTGTAGAATTGTTTTCTATATTTTGTTTTCCATGCGGAATTTTTTGTTCCTGTATGTCTGTCTGAAGCATTTTCTATCAGGCACTTTATAGCTTGCATTAAATGGTTCACTCAGAGGATGGAATACAAATTTCAATGGATTGCTGTATTATTCTCTTTGAAAGAGAAATTGTTGCTGTATCCATATGGTTTGCAAAGATAATGTAATTACTATTATTTCTTGTCAGACTTAAAAAATGCAGAAACAGGCTCTGTGGTCTGTCAAATCCATGCACCTAATTCCACTCATAGTGATTTATTCTCCCAAGTCCCCATTAGTTTTTCCCCCCCACTCACCAACACATTCAGGGCACCTTACAAGTGCAAATTAGCCGACTGATCCACATGTATTTGGGATGTGGGAGGAAACTGGTACCCGGACGTGGCGTCGAAGAACGAGAAGCCGAAGCAAACAAGTGGAAGCCAAATAACCTAATGGAAACAAAGCCGAAACGCCAAATATCGAAAGCATATGAAGCCGAAACGCCAACTAACCGAACAGGTGGGACGCCTAAATGCAAACTAACCGAAGGGGCTGGATGCCTAAAAGCCAACTCACCAAAAGGCCGCTCTGCCGAAACGCCAACTAACCGAAAGGCCGCTCTGACGAAACGCCAACTAACCAAATGGCCGCTCAGCGACCATTTTTGAGGAAAGCAGAGTACTTACCTACATGGCCACAGAGAGAACACGTAAACCCCACATAGACAATACTGAAAGTCAGGATTATGTCCAATCACGGGAACTGCAGCAGATATACTAGCTGTGTCTGTGTGCTGGAAGTAGAGCTGCTATCTTTTAGTTATGAAAGATATCAAATTGCAACATGTAAATTCTATTATTCTCCCATTGTACTGTCTTCTGATCCATCTCCCTTCCCAATCTGATCCCTTGACATGTTTTCATGACCCCTTTCTGATCTACATCTTCCTGATTTTAAACAATGTGTCCTAAGCAGAGACCTGAATTTAGTTTAATTTAGTTTTGAGATAACACTTGGCAGGGGACAAGAGTTTTGGGGAAATTAGTTATTGGATATAATGGGATGAAGGTAGTCATGGTTGTGATTGAGAGCTGCTCACAAAGGAGCAGGAAAATTAGGTTTATCTGTTCACTGTTCTGCTTGAAGCATTTTTCTGACTTGACTTCACTCTGGTTTAATTCATTTGAGTGATAGTTTGGTTGTTTCATTGATTTGATGTAGTCTTTGCCATCCTTAAGGTTTATTTGTATGTGCAGGATATCCCTGACATCAATCCCGTCAAACGTTCAAGGGATTCATGCTTCAACATCCAGCCAAATAATTGCACCAGTTTCAGATACAGCTCTTTTCTCACCAAGGGGTGGTGCAGCGGTATGTTGTAGTCTTGCAGCGCCAGAGACCCGGGTTTGATCCGAACTATGGCTGCTGTATGCACGAGGTTTGTATGTTCTCTCCGTCACCGTGTGGGTTTCTTCCAACATTCCAAAGATGTACATGTTTGTAGGTTAATGGGCTTTGGTAAAGATTGTAAGTTGTTCCTAGTGTGTAGGATAGTGCGTGCGATCTCAGTGGGCCAAACGACCTGTTTACGCACTGTATCTCTAAACTAAACAAAACTCCCCCTCCCCCCCCTTCCAAACCAATGCCTGTCACTCACTGCCTCACATCATGGTGCAAATTTCATCCTGACTTTCACCTGGAGAGTCAAGGACTTTTATCCATCAGCCTTTCAACGCTCGTATTCTCTAAATGTTGCCTCCCATTTTCTTACATAATCTGCTGCAGAAAAAGGTAAGGGTCAGAGACTCAAATTGTTGAAAAACGAACAAATGAGAAATCCGCGGGTTTGACAGAAGGGGAGGCAAAAGTGCAAGAAATCCTAGAAGTTGTGTCTTATAAGTAAGGAAAGTATGTAGTGAGGAGGTATAAAAAGACAAAAATGTGTGCAGAACTTGGACTTCTCTAAAATTAAAGTTTTTAATACGGGCAGTTCTGTAAAGAAACACTACAGAATTAACAACTAGAATTATATAAACAGTCAAATTGTTTGGGTTTCATTGGTTTACTAGCTTTAATTGTGAATTTCGCCAGTAAATTAACTCATTCAATTAAATCTGAATTCTTAAATGTATATATTAAATTGTGAATGTTTGATGGTGTTAATGTTTCAAAATGAGCTAACCTGTAGTAAACCACTACATAATTGAAAACCAGTATAGAGTCAAATTGTTTTGATTTCTTTGATTTATAAGGTTTAATCAAAATGTGAATGTTTTATGGTGCTAATACTGCCCTCTGCAGTTGGCCAGTCTCACAAGCGTTACAACAATGACTTATGGCATTGTTTCAAATCTTGGAAAACATAAGATTAATAAATACAATGGCAGACATTGTTCTCTTTCCAGTGGAAGCAGACACCAATTTGAAACCAGTCAACATATTTAAATGATAACATTCATAATTAGCTGAACATATTTTCCACAGCATCCAGTATTCTTCAATGACCTAAAAAGTAATTTTAAACTGAGAAATTATTCCGTCTCACCTTTCGATGTTTTGCTATACCAGAAGTAAACATGATGCTCAGCTTAAGGAATATATTTAGCTGCAGGAAGGAAGTTAAGAGAAAGCTTAATGGTTTATATGAAACATGTTTGTAGATATGGGCCTTGCAGAATATTAGAGGGACCTTTGAATGATAAAGGCCTTGGCTTATAGGCTAAATGTTAGTGCAATGGACAACAAGTAGAAGGCAAGTTGGTGAGAAAAAGCAAAGCATGCCTGACATAAATAGTTCATTCAATTTAAAGTTATTTTTATTTGTGACCTTGATCTTGGCTGGCTGATTTGAATTGAATACTTTATTGTCACATATGACAAGTCACAGTGAAATTCTTTGCTTGCATACCCAAGCTATTCAAATAGTCGCCACATAAGGGTGCTGACAAGGTTACAAATTATCCCCCTTTTTTCTCGCCTTCCCCTCATGGCGGCCACCCCCCAACGCCGGGACCCCATTGTCCATTGTTCTTCCTCCTCCCTCGCGGCAGTCTCCCCACGCTGGGTACTTTGTTCCTTCCCTCGGCAGTGGGTCCTTGCTCCACGTGGGCCATCCTCGTCCATCGGTTGGTGCCCTCATCGATCGCTGCACCGACCTCTCCACTATCGCTGCTGGATCCTCTCCAGTCGCCTCCGTGGTGCCGCCCCAGCCACGGGCTCTGTCGACCCAGGCTCCGTCAGACACGTGCTCTATCGGCCGTAGGTGCTCTGACCTCAGCCGTGGACTCTGCCGGCCGCGTGGGGCTCCGGCCTGCGGGGGTTCCGGCCTTGGCTACTCCGAGGCTCACCGGGAGGCATCTGCCGCAGCGGCTCACCATTTCTTTAAACCATGGTGTGCAAGCAGTGTGGATGTGCACTTCCTAGCATGCACTCTGTTCCTGTAGTCAGAGGGAGCATATGTCAACTTAAAAAACAGAGTTTAAATGGGGAGTTCATACATGATGGATAATTGAATGTATCCTGAAATTCAAATTCCAAAACACAGATGCATCTTACAGTGGTGGTGTTATTAAAAAGTAAGCTGCACCATCAACACTTCTTTTGGATAATAGAACAGGTGTTTGACACCATGAACAGTGAGAAATTACAGAGGATTTATGAAAACTTGCATCTCACAGTAAGTGAATTTACTGTTTTGATGATGCACTGTATTGATCATGCGCTGTAAACTGGGAATTCATCCAAAGTCACAAAGCTCTGCAACTGGTTATTCCTACTGATATCTCAATGTAGACAGAGGTGACCCAATGATCTTGATGCAAGTCTTACATGTGGGCCATATGTTGCAAGAGCCTGACAAAATCTTGGGCCCATGAGATATCTTGAGGTAAATTTGAAGATGACAGTGAATTTGACAGGTAGAAATGTTTGCTAAGTCCATTTCATTCAAGGATGTTATTCAACAGGCTGTAAATTTCCACTGTGTAATTCTGAGCTTTCTGAGAGTGTGGCCCAATAAAATGTGGAGGAAAGTCATCTTCAACCAGGATAGCAACAGCCAGCAACCCAATTGCAAGCTCTAACCTTCACAATCTTTCCTTCCTACTCCTGCCCACCTCCAACCAACCCATTCCACCTCCTCAATCAAATTTGAAGGCAGTTGAGTTTAATTTCTCCCCATTTGAGATACCGTGAGTCTATCGTGAACCTACCATCACACTAGATGGTGCTTTAAGAATTATAAGTAACTCAATTTTAAATGGACTCTATTTTGAACTATTGTAAAATTGGTTGAAAAAGTGCAGTGAAAAGTTATAATTGCAGCTGCATTTGCAAATAAAAGTGAGATATCAGAGTACAAATACAGATGGCATGTTGAGCTTGTGCAAAGCACTCTTCAGGCGAACTAAAGTACGAGTCCAATTTTGGGCACCGCAATTTAGAACTGGTGTGAAAATTCTGGAGAGGAGCTCCAAACAGGCATCCCAGTATGAGAGATTTCAGTGGTAAAGTTGGATTGGAAATGTTCTTCTGCTTGGAGCAAAGAGTATTGAGAGGCGGTTTGATAAAACTGTACCAGATCATGACAGATAGGGTTAATAAAGAAAATATGTTTCCTTTACCAATGTTTCAAGGATCGGAAATTCAAGTTCAACATTTTGGATAAACTATATAAGCGGAGTGAATAGCAGAAACAGAATCAATTATTCCAAAAAAAAAAAGTTGGATAAGCACTTGGGAATGTCTTAAAAGGCTGCAAAGAAACAACTTATAGATAGGATCAATGGGTTTCCTCACATAGACCTGATGGGCCAAATGATGGACGTCAAAGCAATTCTCTGATTTTTTTTTTTGTACCATGTAGCCATCCAAAGAAAAGATGTTGTAAAGGCATTTTTTGTAATTGTGAGGAATTAAATCTTAAATATCAATAAATTGGCCCGTCTTATTTTTCAGCACAGCAACATTATCGCAGCTAGGGTACATAATTGTTTTTCAGTTTATTTTACAGCTTCCCTTTATAAGGAATTGGGTCCGAAGAGCCAGGGATCTTTTGCTATTTATTTTTCCATAGTTTAGATAAAAATAAATCTGGCCTGCATTCAGATTAGACAACACAATTAGAGTGCATGGATTCTGGCTCCTTGAAAAAAAATGTTTTTAGTTTGTCTCAACTGTGTGGCAGGGAACATAAAGGAGGTCTGGAAATTATTCATTATCTTACATTGATGCAAACCACAGGGAATAGTTGAAGTCAATAGTATGGATACATTTAAAGGGCGAATGACCAATTGTATGAGGGAGCATGAAGTAGAGGAAAAGTTTATGGATTTTTAATGAGGAAAGTCAGGAGGAGGTCAGACTGGTTGGGTTGAATGGTATATTTCTGTACTGTAATCCTACTTTGTGAAAGCTTTGTATATGATGCCTAAGAAGCAAGATCAAATCTTTCCTGTTTAGCTACTAAGAATATGTCCTTACATAACATATAAATAATAATCTTGACCATGTCTCTCGCCTCTTTTCCACGACAGCGCTGTGGGTACGTTTGCTAGAGCTTTGGATTGTAGCAGTTCTGTCAGACAGCCCAGTTTACACATGAGTGCAGCAGCTGCTTCAAGGGACATTACTCTGGTAAGTTCAGTGTTGATTTCCATTTGCTATCCAAGGTTTATCAGCTTAATTTAGTTTATTGTCACGAATGCCGAGGTACAGTGAAAAGCTGTTGTTGCGTGCTAACCAGTCAGTGGAAAGAATATACATGATTACAATCGAGCCATCCACAACCAATCACATGATAAAAGGAATAACATTTAATGCAGGATGAAGTCCAGTAATGTCTGATTAAAGATAGTCCAAGGGTCTCCAATGAGATGGATGGTAGCTCAGGGCCACTCACTAATTGTTGACTAATATGATTCATTTGCCTGATAACAACTGGGAAGAAACTGTCCTGAAATTTGGAGGTGTATGTTTTCACACATCTGTACCTCTTGTCTGATGGGAGAAGAGGGCGTGACTCGTTCTTGATTATGCTGGTGGTCTTGCCAGGAAAATTGAGTTGTCACTCATGTCGTCATTCTGTAAGGCTTGCGTGCGTACATACATACCTGGCTTATGGCACGACATACATAACTGGTTTAGGACACATTGCCAGAGGAAATCAAGCATTTTAATATTAAAATGAGTTCACAATTGTCTAGAGCATATAGCAACAGTAAGAAATCTGGTGAAAACGGCATTTTTTTAAGTTTTGGCAGCTGGAATGTAATCAAGAAACGTTTTTTGAGCTAGAAATCCAATAGACAGTAGAAATCTGAATTTCAATGATGCTGAGACCAATGCACATTTTCAAGATAGAAATTGGAACAGCTGTTATCGTGCAAGGTCAAAGCTGACGATAGAAATTGATCGTTTCCTTTCATGATGTGGAAAAAGACCAATGATGAAGTTGAAAAGCCAATCAGCCCTGGTCTAATGCAATGACAGAATTGCTTGAATAGTTGAAAGGTCATTCTTCTCTACCCATTTTCATTTGCTGATCACATTTAAAAGACATTAAATGTCTGGCATCTTCCAAGTGAGATCACACCAATTCTCCTCATATACGTTTTGGGGTCAAAGATATATTGCCATTATAAATTTGGCGTTTGGCTATGCATCCCTTTCCCAGGTAATGGAAGCATCTTAAGAATTGATATGGGGGAAGTGATATCAATAATCCACTTGGTTAGATAAGGATTTGGGTCTTAAAGCACGTTTATCATAGGGAATTGATTTACAAAGATTAAAATATGTCACCCGCTTGGATCCTTCATCATCTCATTGTACCTGTACCTCACTGTAATTTGCCAATAAACTCAACTTGACAATCTAAATGCTGTGCTACCTCAAATGATCTAGGGTTGTGGATTTAATTGGAGTGTAAGAGGCTTTAAAGATAATCTTTTGATATAGAATCATGGAAACAGGCCCTTCGGCTCAACTTGCCCACACGGTCCAATATGTCCCATCTTAGTAGAGCAGAGGGATCTAGGAGACCCTTGAAGATCGAGTCACCAGTAAATAAGGTGGTTAAAAAGGCTTTTGGCACATTGGCCTTCATCAGTCAGAGTATTAAGTATAGAATTATACAACCCGCAGTTGTATAAGACGTTGGTGAGACTGCATTTAGAGTATTGCGTTCAGTTCTGGGCACCATGTTATAGGAAAGATATAGTCAAGCCTGAATGGGTTCAGAGAAGATTTATGGGGATGTTGCCAGAACTAGTCTTGAGTGTCTGAGCTATAGGGAGAGATTGAGTAGGCTGGGTCTCTATTACTTGGAGAGCAGGAGAATGAGGGGTGATCTTAGAGAGGTGTACAAAATCATGAGAGGAATAGATTGGGTAGATGCACAGAATCTCTTGCTCAGAGTAGGGGAATCGAGGACCCAGAGCACATAGGTTCAAAGTGAAGGTGAAAAGATTTAATAGGAATCTGAGGGGTAACTTTTTCACACAAAGAGTGGTGAGTGCATGTAACAAGCTGCCAGAGGAGGTAGTTAAGGCTGGGACTATCCCAATGTTTAAGAAACAGTTAGACAGGTACATGGATAGGACAAGTTTGGAGGGATATGGACCAAGCGCAGGCCGGTGGGATTATTGTAGCTGGGACATTGTTGGCCGGTATGTGCGAGTTGGGTCAAAGGGCCTGTTTCCACACTGTTTCACTCCATGACTCTACACTAGTCCCACCTGCCTGAGTTTGGCCCATATCCCTTTAAACCTATCCTTTCTAGGTATTTCTTAAACATTGTAATAATATCTTTAATCTGATTTGCCAATGACATTTCATGGCCTATTCTTCCCTCCTTATTCCCTGCTTGAGTTTCTTTTCTACTTCCTTTGCATCTCTCAAAAACACCGTCTGATTTCATCTGCTGAAACGTTGCAATTGCTTCCTTTTTCCTATTGACCAAGTTCATAATCTCTCATGTCAAGTTGCTATGGTTGTCCTTCCAGTAAACATACCGGTCTGGAACTCTGACCAATTGTCCTTGAAATGACTTCCATGTGTCAGCTTTGAACTTGCTCGATAACAGCTGTTCTCTTTTTACTTTCCCTAGTTTAAGCCTAATAATGTTGTAATTTACCCTCCCCCAATTTACTACTTTCCCCAAAGTTCTGGATTTATTCTTATTCATAACTCTTTTAAAGCATATGGACTTGTGATCACTAACCCCAAAATGTTCTCCCGCTGAAATGCCAGTCATCTCTACAGACTTGTTTCCCAATGCAAGGACCAGTATCATCCTACCTCTAGTCAAGAAACCCTCATGGATACACCTAGCAAATTCCACCCCATCTCTTAGCCTCTTACACTGAGAAAGACCTAGTCATTATTGGGGAAGTTAAAGTCACCCACAACAACAACCCCACTGCCTTCACTTTTTGCCATGTTTTTTTTCTTGAGGATTTGTTAGAAATTGAACTGCAGTTGTTTGTATTACCTGAGAACATGCACTAACTAATGAGTAGCAGGGCAATTGTGCAATTGTTCGTTTTTATTTTTGTTGTCTTTATCCTTGCTGTGGTCCAATGCTGGGTGATGGTGCTGCTTGATTAATGAAAATAAGAGCAACTGGAATTCTGAAAATATTAGTCACCTCATCAGCCTGTGAAGAGGAGGGATTTGAAAAAGTTAATCTGACCCTTTGTGAAAGTGTAGAAACAAGAAACTGAAAATGCTGGTTTACAAAAAAAGAAACAAAATGCTTGAGTAGCTCAGCAGGTTCGGTAGCATCTAAACATCTGGACGTGATGCTGTCTGACCCACTGAGTTACTGCAGCACTTTGTGTTCAATTATAAAAGTACATTGATTGAAAAAACAATATTGAATAAATATGGATAGATATTGCTGAATTAATGAAAGAGCAACAAATGTTTCCTGCAATTGATGAAAATGTTAAGAAGCCCTTTTATGTTGACTCCTGTTTGGAATAGTGATGTTTTCTTTTTTTTTAATTGGCATTGCAGGTAAGTAACTTGAATATATTGTTTGGAATACTCGGCCATTTGTTCTACCTTTAGTTTAGTATAACTTGTTTACACTCTGAGTTTAATCATGTTGAATTATTAGTCAAGGCACAGAGCATAATCACATAATTAATTCAACTATTGCAGTTTAATAAGAGTTTTGTCGCCATGTTGTTTCTTCTCAGCAGTGAATCTCCTCTGTACACCATACAGCCACTGCAGATGCTATTACATTTCGTCATAAAGGTGCAAATGCAGCAGCAAGCAAAATAATTACATAGTATGATTAGTGAGTTAAAAACTGAAGGTAGTTTTAAAGATTATTTAGTTTATTGTCAAGTGTACCGAGGTACAGTGAAAAGCTGTTTTGTCGCGTGCTATCCAGTCAGCGGAAAGAATATACATGATTACAGTACATTATTACAATTCGGAAGAGAAGTAAGAGATGAGGAAGTTTATGTAAGGATCAAAATGATCAAGTATGCACTGGAGGCTACTGTTTGAGGATCATAAAGTTATGGGGGGTTACTCGGCCTGATAAGGTGAAGGCAGAAGGCAGAATTGGAGGCAGTAATATCAGAGGGATTACAACATGGATTGGGAATTTGAAGTAGTTGTGTAGGTATGTTACAAAACGTACCTTGAGCAGCGCTGCAGTTCTGCCGCTCTCCGTGTGCGTGACTTTGGCGCCATTCAGAGGGGGGCGGGCTTAAAGTGCGGTTTTTCTGCAGACTGGGAAAATCGATCCATGTTGGGCGATTTCGTTGCGGAAGAAAAATCGCTCCGACATTTCATTGATGAAGGTATTTTTAAATTACGCTAGATTATTTATTAACTAGAGTAATTTAAAAATCACCTTCAAAAGCCATGAGCGCCAACAACGGGAAGGATTTTGCCCGTAGGGGAGAAAAAAAGGTACACAGTTTATTTTTACATTATAAGTTGGTTTTTATGGAGGCTTTAATCACATTTTCATGTTGCGAAACGGGGTCCAAAAAAATGTATGAACCAACGGTATTTTTCCTCCCGACATCACCGCAAACAGCAACGTTCCAATCCACCGCATTCCATTAAAACCCACTCACTATTTGATTTAAATGGCCATTAATTTACAGGCATTAAACACTAAATTCCTTCCATTTGGCCTGGAAATTCATGAAAATTAGATTTAAAAATTATGTTATATTGTGTGAATGTTATTTGGACACTAAGGCAATTTAAAAAAAGTTTATCTTTTCTTAAGAAATGGATAGATGTTTAGATCTACTCATTGAATTTTGTAATTAGCTACAATTAGATAACTAACTAATTATATGCTTTAATTTCAGGTCATCTAAGTAAGATTGTTTCAGAATGCTTCAATCTATAATAACTGAAAATTTCATTGAGTTCTCTTAATCTTTAAGAAAGTTATGGGCTTTTGACTATTCTAGATCACAGCTTTTGAGTTAAGTCAATTGAAAGGCAATGGGGAACAAGATGCTAATTTCCGAGTATGAAAATGGTCATAACTTTCTTAATACTGATATGAAAGTGAATTAGGTGTCAAATTAAACTTCTTTTTATGCTTTATCTGATGGAATAAATTGCAGACTTGATTTTTAAAATCTCAAAATTTTGTAACATTGCTATAATCTGGTGATGGATTCTGAATAAAACATGGGCTGTTTTGTTTTAATCTCAAAATTTTGTAACATTGCTAAGTTGTGTATCAATAGACAATAGGTGCAGGAGTAGGCCATTCGACCCTTTGAGTCAGCACCACCATTCAATGAGATCAATGCGGAACATCCACAATCAGTACCCCGTTCCTGCCTTCTCCCCATATCCCTTGACTCCGCTATCTTTAAGGGCTCTATCTAACTCTCTCTTGAAAGCATCCAGAGAATCGGCCTCCACTGCCCTCTGAGGCAGAGTATTCCACAGACTCACAACTCTGTGTGTGAAAAACTATTTCCTCATCTTCGTTCTTAATGGCTTACCACTTATTCTTAAACTGTAGCCCCTGGTTCTGGACTCTCCCAACATCGGAACGTGTTTCCTGCCTCTAGCATGTCCAAACCCTTAATAATCTTATTGGTTTCAATAAGATCCCCTCTAAATTCCAGAGTATACATGCCCAGCCGCTCCATTCTCTCGACATATGACAATCCCGCCATCCCGGGAATTAACATTGTGAACCTACGCTGCACTCCCTCAATTGCAAGAATGTCCTTCCTCAAATTTGGAGACCAAAACTGCACACAATATGCCAGTTGTGGTCTCACTAGGGTCCTGTACAACTGCAGAAGGACCTCTTTGTTCCTATACTCAACTCCTCTTGTTATAGAGGGTTACACAAAAAGCTGGAGAAACTCAGCGGGTGCAGCAGCATCTAAGGAGCGAAGGAGATAGGCGACGTTTCGGGTCGAGACCCTTCTTCAGACTGGTCAGGGATCAGGGAAACGAGAGATATAAACAGTGATGTGGAGAGATAAAGAACAATGAGTGAAAGATATGCAAAAAAGTATTGGTGATAAAGGAAGCAGGCCATTGTAAGCTGTTTGTGGTGTGAAAATGTGAAGCTAGTGCAACTGGGGGGGGGGGGCGGGGGGGGGAGGAGATGGAGAAGGAATGTCAGGGCCCGAGGGCTGAGGGAGAGGTGGGGAGGAGGCAGTCTGGGTTAACAGAATTGAGAAAATTCAATGTTTAAGCCCAGAGGATGCGGACTCCCCAAGCGGAATATGAGGTGCTGTTCCTCCAACTTGCGGTGTTGCTCACTCTGGCCATGGAGGAGGCCCAGGACCGAGAGGTCGGATACGGAGTGGGAGGGGGAGTTGAAGTGCTGAGCCACCGGGAGGTCGGGCTGGTTATTGCGGACCGAGCGGAGGTGTTCGGCGAAACGATCGCCCAGCCTCCGCTTGGTCTCACCGATGTAGATCAGCTGGCATCTGGAGCAACGGATGCAGTAGATGAGGTTGGAGGAGGTGCAGGTGAACCTCTGTCAGACTTGGAATGACTGCTTGGGTCCCTGAAAGGAGTGGATGGGGGAGGTGAAGGGACAAGTGTAGCATCTCTTGCGGTTGCAAGGGAAAGTGCCCGGAGTGGAGCAGGAGGGAAGGGAAGAATTGACGTGGGAGTTGCGGAGGGAGCGGTCTTTGCGGAAGGCAGACAGGGGGGGGAGATGTGGCGAGTGGAGGGGTCACGTTGGAGGTGGTGAAACTGGCGGAGGACTATCTGTTGTATGCGCTGGCTGGTGGGGTGAAAGGTGAGGACCAGGGGGACTCGGCCCTTGTTTTGAGTGGGGGAATGGGGAGAGAGGGCAGTGTTGCGGGGTATGGAGGAGACCCTGGTGCGAGCCTCATCTATAGTGGGGGAGGGGAAACCCTGTTCTCTGAAGAACGAGGACATTTGTGATGACCTGGTGTGGAACACGTCATCCTGGGAGCAGATGCGGCGTAGACGGAGGAATTGGGAATAGGGGATGGAGTCCTTACAGGAAGCAGGGTGGGAGGAAGAGTAGTCCAGGTAGCTGTGGGAGTCAGTTGGTTTGTAGTGGATGTCAGTCAGGAGTGTATCACCTGCAATAGAGATGGTGAGGCCAAGGAATGGTAGGGAAATGTCGGAAATGGTCCGTATATTTGAGTGCCGGATGGAAGTTGGTGGTGAAATGGATGAAGTCAGTCAGTTGTGCGTGGGTGCAGGAGGTGACACCAAAGCAGTCGTCAATGTAACGGAGGTAAAGGTCGGGGGTGGGGCCCTGGTACGCCGAGAACAAAGATTGTTCGACGTGCCCGACAAAGAGGCAGGCGTAGCTGGGGCCCATGCGTGTGCCCATAGCTACGCCTTGTGCTTGGAGGAAATGGGAGGAGTCAAAAGAGAAGTTGTTGAGGGTAAGCACCAACTCCGCTAGGCGGAGGAGGGTGTCAGTGGATGGGTATGGGTTGCTCCTCTGGTCGAGGAAGTACCGGAGGGCTTTGAGACCATCCTGGTGGGGGATGCAGGCGTATAGTGACTGGACGTCCATGGTGAAGATGAGAGGATGGGGGCCTGGACAACGGAATGTGCGGAGCCGACGGAGAGTGTCTGAGGTGTCTTGAACATAGGTGGGGAGGGATTTAACAAAGGGGGATAGGATGGAGTCAAGGTATGTGGAAATGTGTTCGGTGGGGCATGAACAGGCAGAGACAATGGGTCTGCCGGGGCAGTCGGGTTTGTGGATTTTGGGGAGAAGGTAAAACCGGGCTGTGCGGGGCTGGGAAACGATGAGGTTGGAGGCTCGGGGTGGTAGGGAGCCGGAATGATGAAGTCGGTTATGGTGCTCGAGATGGTGGCCTGGTGCTCGTCAGTGGGGTCATGGTCCAGGGGTAAGTAGGAGGAGGTGTCCGAGAGTTGGCGCGTGGCCTCTGCTTTGTAGAGATCGACGGGCCAGACTACCACAGCACCTCCCTTGACGGCGGGTTTGATAACCCAGTCTGGGTTGTTGCGGAGTGAGTCGATGGCAGTACGTTCGGAGGGGGAGAGATTGGAGTGAGACAGGGGAGTGGAGAAGTCGAGGCGGTTGATGTCCCGACGGCAGTTCTGAATAAAGAGTTCTAAAGCTGGAGGGCCACGAGGGGGGGTCCACGAGGAGGGGATACGTGGGAGACAGGAAAAGGGATCATCAGTGGGGGGCGAGGACTTGTTCCCGTGGAAAAACGCTGTGAGGCGGAGGCGACGGTAGAAGAGCTCCAAGTCGTGGTGGGCGCGAAACTCATTGAGGTGGGGACGGAGGGTGACAAAGGTAAGACCTCTGCTGAGGACCGACCTTTTGGTGTCAGAGAGGGGGAGGTCCGGGGGGATGGTGAACACGCGGCAGGGATGGGGGTTGTGGCTGGAGGAAGGCAGGTGAGTGGACTGAGGATGGAGTGTTGTGTGGTGGGGGGGTGGAGGGTGGTCAGGGGGTGGGGGGGGGTATGGGAGCTGTGGTGTGGGTGGGAAAGTGCAGGGGTTACATGGTAGGAGGGGGATGGGGAAGACCCAGTGGAATAGCCACTGAGGTCACCGGGGCTGGGGAGACGGGCACTAGGACCCAGTTCCGTTAACAACGGAGTGGTGGGAGGAGTGAGCAACGTGGAGGCTTCAGGCCCGCTGCAAAGTCCAGTCTGTAGGTGAGGCGACGGCTGCGGGCTGCTGGAGGGCGGTGGAGTGTCGTGGGTCGGCGGGCCCGAAGGTAGGAGTCCGCAGGCAGTGGAGTCGGGGTCGGCGGGCGATGCGTGGGTGGTCCCGGTGGGCGAGTGGTCGGTGTGGCGGCAAGGTTCAGCCCGCCCGGTGAGGCGGCGAGAAGAGTGGGGTGCGGTGCGGCGGCCATGTTCGGGGGGGCCCCGGTCCGGCGGCGATGCAAGGTGAGGCGGGTGCGGCTGTGGTCTTCGGCGGGCCCAGTACAACGGCGATGCTGGATGGGCCCGGTGCGGCGATGAGGTTAGGTGGTCCCGGGGGGCGGCGAGGTTCGGCGGTCGCGTTGTGCTGGAGATGGGCGGTGGAATCGGGGAGGGTGAGATAAACAGAGTTACCGGGCAGGCAGCGAGGCTGGGCGTCATCGGTAGGCAGGTGGAGGTCGGCGGCAGCATCGGCGTGAAGGTCGGCGAAGGCGGCGTCCTGGTGAGTCCTGGAGGCGCTCCTTGTGGCCAAGATGGCGTCGGGGGACTCAGGCCGGCGGCTCGGGCCAGAGTTGGGGCCTGGGGCCTGCGGGCGGTCGAGTCGGGGATTGTCGGTAGCTGGAACGGCCTGGAGGCGGGCTAATTTCAGGTCCTTGGTGGAGGTAAGGTGGGACAGGAATTGTTGATTGAAGCGGTGGATCTTCCGGAGGATGTAGTGTAGTTGGGGTCCGTTGCAGGTCTGGGTAAGTGAGGCCCGAAGATTTGGGAGAGCCAATGCGAGGTCCTGCTGGTGCCGGCGCATTGCAACCAGGGTGAATCTTAATGCCCGGTTGGAGAATTGTACAGTGTGGCGGCGGATGGCCAGTCGGTACCGATAGTCTGGCTGGGGTCCGAACTGGGAGGCAGGGAATTGGAGCTGGAATCCACGAGGTTTGAGGTGGAGGCGCAGGCAGGCCCCGAGGAAGCAGATGTGGCTGTGGTATCGAGTCTGGGTGAGGATGTGGTCGTAGAGTTGGAGGGAAGGGGGTATCACAGAGGGGGAGCAGTTAGAGAGGAGGTTGTGAAACTGTCTTCGTAGGGAGGAGGAGAACTCTTGTTATAGAGTCCAACATGCCATTCGCTTTCTTCACTGTCTGCTGAATCTGCATGCTTACTTTCAGTGACAGATGAACAAGGACCCCCAGATCCTGTTGTACTCTCCTTTTCCCAATTTGAGACAATTTAGATAATAATCTGCCTTCCTGTTTTTGCCACATTAAACTGCAACTGCCATGCATCTGCCCACTTACCCAATCTGTCCAAGTCACCCTGCATCCTCAAAGCATCCATCTCACAGTTCACACTGCCACGCAGCTTTGTGTCATCTGCAAATTTGCTGATGTTACTTTTAATCCCTTCATCTAAATCATTAATATATATTGTACATTGCTGCGGTCCCAGCACCGAGCCTTGCAGTACCCCACTAGTCACTGCCTGCCATTCTGAAAGGGACCCGTTAATCCCTACTCTTTGTTTCCTGTCTGTCAACCAATTTTCTATCCATGTCAGCACCATACCCCCAATACCATGTGCTCTAATTTTGCACACTAATCTCCTATGTGGGACCTTATCAATTGCTTGCTGAAAGTCCAGATACACTACATCCACTGCCCCTCCCTTGTCCATTTTCCCAGTTACATCCTCAAATAATTCCAGAAAAGCCAATATAATTGGGATTTTAACTGATCCCAGAGTATAAGGGAGCTTGTGCAGAAATTTGTAGAAAGCATTATGTAAGAAATAGGTGAAAGAATTGCGAGAATTGATGTGAAGTAGTCAGAATATCAGCATTTAATGAAGAAAGGAAAGCTTTGATGAAACCTTAAACCTCACCTTTTTACAATGTTGTGTAAGATCATGAGGGGGCTCATACCCAGGGTAGGGGAATCGAGAACAAGAGGACATAGGTTTAAGGTGTGAGAGGTGTGAAAGATGTCCTGCTTAAGGGCCTGTCCCACTTGCGTGTCCTTGGCACGCAAATAACGAGATCTCGTGGTCGCGTTGAGGCGCATGGGCATTGTATGGCCGCATGGGGCCGGTCCCACTGAGAAGCACGGAGGGGTATGTAGTTGTGCGCGACATCACGCAGGGCTCCGACATTTTTGTAGCGAACAAAATCTTTGCGCGCCAACGGCCTGTCGCGTAACTGACGGCCAAAGTGGGACAGGCCCAACACCCTGGCGCGACCCAACATCTCACCTCCAACGGCAGCAGAAGCAGGCAAATGATCGCCGAACTCGGCCTGGGGCTCACGCCGTTGCGGTCCGGATCCGCCCCCACTTCTACTCCCAGAGCGGGGCCAGGAGAGGAGCTGTTCTGCTGGCGGGGAGGATTTAATGAACTTTTTGGACGTTGGGGAGGATTGAAAGCATTCCGACTTTGCGTTCAGAGCTTTGTCGGACTGCAGAGACTTTCTGTGTTCAAAGGCTCCTCTAATTAGTGAGGATTGTCTGTGTGTTTCTGGGAGGTCGTAGGAGCGGCAGTGGCTGGCGGAAGGCCAAGATTCACTTGAACTGGTGGGAGCTGAGTCTGGAGCGGTGTTTGTGGTCAGTAACATCGGAAAGCTCCCTCCCACACCGACTTGCCTGGTCCAGGTGTGCTGGGTAAGAACGGCAACAGTGTCTTGGATTTCGTTGAAGCCGGGGAGGCGACGGAGACCTGGGGAAGAAGCCTCCGGAAGCTCCATTTTTGACGGCGGGAGGATTGACACAGACATTCCTACCTTATCAGGAAGAGACTGCTTCTGTTGCTTTGCCAAGAAAGCCTTCACAAGATACTGAACTGCTGCAAGAGAGTGGAGGTGCAGCAACAGCAGAAAGACTGCTTTGGTTTTAAAACTACTGATACTTTGTGTGTTGTGCCACGCCCTAAAGATGGCGACCCCTCAGAGTTATGCAGCTGTCGCACGGTCGGCAGTCTCTGAGACTGAGGGCCATGAGTTGATGGGGCGCACAAATGGGGTAAAAATGTACGTGCAGAGCAACCTGCCCTTTAAGGCTTTTCTAGATGCCCTGGGTGAGACTGTTGGCAAGAAAGCCATAGTCTCGGATGCGGTGGTCAGTGGGAAGGTTGTTGTTCTACTGAAGACTGAACAGGCGGTGGCTCTGGCTCTGGAAAGGGGGGTAACAGCAGGCGGGAATTTCATGGCGGTGGACCCATGGGGGGGTCCCGTGTTGCCGGTCATTCTGTCCAATGTTCCCACTTTTGTTCCGGATGCGCTCCTGCTCCCACATGTAAGGAAGCTGGGGGAGGTGCGGTCGGGGCTCACCAAACTGTTGTATAGGTTTGACGATCCTGAGATGCGGCATATATACACGTTCAAGCGTCGCGTGTATATACAGATGGCACAGGGGATGGACACGGAGGGGAGTTTTGATGTGGAGGTGGATGATTTCTCCTATCGTGTGTTCTGGAATGCGGGCCAAGTGCGTTGTCATGCTTGCAAAAAGGTGGGGCATTTTCGCCGTAATTGTCCCAGGACCCGGGATGCCAGTTCCACCACGGTGGCTCGGGAGTCCACTGCTGGCCCATCTGGGGCTGCTGGTTCTACCACCGTGGCCCGGGAAAGCACTGCTGGCCCATCTGGGGCTGTTGGTTCTACCACGGTAGCCCGTGAAGGCTTTATTCCCCTACCCCCATCCCCCATTCCCCCACCATCCCCATGTCCCGTACCTGTGGAGGTGGACGCAGGTGAAGTGCGTGCGGTGGACGGGGAGGTTTGGGAGCGTCAGGGGGGGAAGAAAGTCAAGAAAAAGAAGAAAGGCGATCCCTTGGGCCCAGGGATGAATAAGGGCCCTAGGGTCCAACGGGGGGCTGGAAAGGTTAAACAGGTAGATGGTAGTGTGGAGGTCGAGGCTTCCGCAATGGAGCTCACCGTACCACCGCACGCCAGTGGTTGGAAGAGGAGGAGACATGGGTCCTCTGATACAGAGAAGGGCCCTGAAGTTCAGGAGCAACCTGAATGGGGGCCTTCCCCTCCTGTTGAGGTGGGGGGTCCAGGGCACGCTTCCTCTGAGGGGGAGGATGCCTCTGTAGTGCAGGGACCACCTGAGAATGGCGATACATTACCCTTGGGGGCTGTTCCCCCAGAGAGCACTTCTGCTAGCTTAGTGGATGACCAGGGGCAGCCTGAAGGGGGGGACTTGGGTGTAGGGGTGGGTCCCCAGTCTGAGCTCCTCGTTGAGGCTACAAGCCCAGTTGAGGGGTGTGATGCCCCACTGGTTGAGGGAGCAGGGGAGACTCCAGTAACATCGGCTCCTGAGAGCCACAGCGAGGTGATTCACCTGGTGGAGGAGGACGGGGACTCTCTGGGTGACGGTGCTGGGGCGGGAAGCCTGGGTGTGGAGGAGGGCAAGGTCGGTTCGGATCGTGTCCTTCGGTCGGACTCTAGACAGGCCCTCTTACAGCAAGGCCCGGAGACTTGCTCCGACTTCACGGGTCCCAATCCGGATACAGAGGGCGGTGGAAGCACACAGGAGACTGGCCAATTAGCAGATAGCTTGCTGCAGTCAGAGGCACCGGTACCTGCCCCTGTCACTGATCCTGGGGGTGGGATGGTGACAGAGGAGGGACCGTGTGATGTGGCTGGAACGCCCACCTCACAGGGAGGGGTGTGCGAGGCAGCTGAAAGTAGCAACCTTCCGGACTCGGGCTCGGACATTGAGTGTGAGGAGGAGGGGTATGCGGAGTCCGTCGACAGTGAGTTGAAGGAATGCCCCGCCCGCGGCCCCGTGTCTCGACTTGTCGAAGTCTGGGAACTTCGGAAGTTCTTAAGGGACACGAGAGGGAGTAGGAACAAGGTGGTTTTGGCTGTGGACCGCTGGTCGGACCTGAGGGTGCCCATGCGGTCTATTTATGCCATCCTTCAGAAGAAGGGAAAGCAGGCGGGGCTAGTTAGAAATGAGAGGCGCCAGTTCCAAGAGCTTTTTAAGTCCCTAAAGAGAGGGCAGAAGGCTATGGGCGGCTCCACTCCTTCACCGGGGGCTGGTAAAGATCTAGTGTACACTCAAAATGAAGCTCACTATAGCCAGCCTTAATATCAATGGGGGCAGGGGGTCTCTCCGTAGGTTTCACCATCTCTCAGTGCTCAGGGACGGGGGGTACGCGGTGAGTTTCCTGCAGGAAACACACACTGTGGATAGCGATGAACCCACCTGGCTCCTGGAGTGGGAAGGCGGGGTCTACATGAGCCATCTCAGCTCCCATTCAAGTGGAGTGGCCTTCCTGTTGGCCCCGTCTTTCCAGCCAGAGATCCTCAAAGTGCAGGACATTGTACCAGGCCGTTTGCTGTATCTGGCCGTGCGTTTGGATGGCGTGCCATTACACTTCATTAATGTGTACGCCCCCAAGATTGGCGCAATGCAGACGCGTTTAACAAGGGAAGTGACCACGCTGTTGAACACTATCGACCGTGGGGAGTGTGTTTTCCTGGGGGGAGATTTCAATTGTACACTCGAGGTAAGAGATCGTACTGGCGTTCAGCGTGACCCGGCTGCAGTAAAGTCTTTAAGGGAGATGGTGGACTCCTTTGAGCTGGTAGATGTTTGGCGGAATTTCCATCCGGACTCTAACGCCTTCTCGTACAGGTTTGAGGGTGGTGGTTCCCGTATTGACCGTTTATACGTGTCCAAGGCCTATGTCTCCTGTGTTTCGGCGGCCTCCATGCGGCCGGCGCCATGCTCGGACCACTGCCTGGTGCGAGTGGTTTTTATCCCGACGCGCACACGGGCCGGGTCCGCGTACTGGCATTTTAATAGCCAGCTGCTGGAGGATCGCCGATTCCGGGATTCCTTCAGGCAGTTCTGGGTGAGGTGGAGAGAGAGACAGGGGCGTTTCCTGTCCCTAAGGCAGTGGTGGGACGTGGGGAAGGCCTACGTCCGTCTGTTTTGCCAGGATTACGCGAGGGGGTCGACCAAGGGGCGGGACTCTGAGATCGGACGGCTTGAGAGAGAGTTGCTCGACTCGGAGGCTCGTTTGGATCAGACTGGTGGGGCTTCGTGTGAGTGGGAGGAGTACCAGGTGAAGAAGGGAGCGTTGAGGGACTTACAGCTTAGGAAGTCCCGGGGCGCGTATGTGAGGTCGCGAGTCCAGATGTTGCACGATCTGGACCGAGCCTCCCCCTTTTTCTTTTCTCTGGAGAAGGGGCGTGGAGCCCGCAGGCAGCTTGTAGATTTGCTTGCGGATGATGGCTCCTCTGTCACGGATCCAGAGAGCATTGGTGCCTCGGTTCGGTCTTTCTACAGGACTCTGTTCTCGGCAGGCACATCGAGTAGGGAGGCGCAAGAGGTCCTGTGGGAGGGCTTACCCGCTGTGTGCAATGATGTGGCTGAACAGCTGGATGATCCCCTAACTCTGGAGGAGTTGACTGGTGCCTTGCACCAGCTCAGGGGGGGCAAGTCTCCAGGGCTGGATGGACTGACTGTGGAGTACCTTAGAGCCTTCTGGGATGTCCTGGATGGTGACTATATGAAGGTCCTGGGGGAGAGCCTGGCGACCGGGGAGATGCCCTTCTCGTGGCGCAGGGAGGTAGTTGTCCTGCTGCCCAAAAAGGGCGATCTCCGCCTTTTGAAGAACTGGCGCCCGGTCTCTCTCCTCAGCACGGACTATAAGGTTTTTGCACGGGCATTGGCGAATCGCCTGGGTCCCGTGCTGTCCCAGGTGATCCACCCTGACCAGTCCTACACAGTCCCAGGCCGGTCCATCCAGGACAATATCCATCTGCTCCGGGACCTGATCCATCTGTCCCAGGGGGCTGGACAGTCAGTCGCCTATCTCTCCCTCGACCAGGAGAAGGCGTTTGACAGGGTGGAGCACAACTACCTTCTTGGGACTCTGCAGGCGTTCGGATTTGGACCGCATTTCGTGGCCTGGGTCCGACTTTTATACACTGCTGCAGAGTGCCTTGTTAAGGTCAACGGCTCTTTATTGGCCCCCATTCCCTTTGGGAGGGGGGTTCGTCAGGGATGTCCCATGTCCGGCCAGCTGTATTCCATCTGTGTAGAGCCATTCCTGTGCCTACTCCGGAGGCGGTTGACAGGCCTGGCTTTGCCGGGGCCGGGGATGGAGGTGGTTCTCTCGGCCTACGCCGATGATGTCCTTTTGATGTTCACCGACCCTGTTGACCTGAGGAGGATGCGTGAGTGCCAGCAGGTTTTCTCGGCTGCATCCTCTGCCAAGATCAACTGGGGGAAGTGTTCTGGTCTCTTGGTGGGTCAGTGGGAGGTGGACTCCCTGCCGGAGGAGATGGCAGGTTTTGCATGGAGCACCACGCACCTCCTCTATCTGGGGGTCTATCTGAGTCCCACTGAGGGGGCGTGGCCGGGGAACTGGCAGGAGCTGGAGGCGAAGGTCATCGCCCGGCTGGGACGTTGGTCAGGCCTCCTTGGTGTGCTCTCTTACCGGGGCAGGGCTGTAGTTATAAACCAGCTGGTGGCCTCTATGCTGTGGTACCGGCTAGCCACTTTGGTCCCAACATCTTTATTTATAATCAGGTTACAGAGGAGATTGGTCAACTTCTTTTGGGGTGAGAGGAACCACTGGGTCTCTGCTGGGGTTCTGAGTCTCCCGTTGGCGGAGGGCGGTCAGGCGCTGGTCTGCATTCGTACCCAGGTGGCGGCTCTCCGACTCAGGACCCTGCGGAGGTATGTCTCCACAGACTACCCTCCTAAATGGCACATGCTGGCAACGTACTTTTTCCGCCAGGGGCGCTGCCTTCAAGAGGGCTCACGGCTCCCAGTAGCGGGTATGAGTCGACGCGCTAGGCGGGAGTTGCCTGGCTTTTACCGTGACCTCCTGAAGGCCAGGAATTTGGTCACCTTCAGCCAGGGCGCTGCTCCTCAGGGGGAGGGGGGTGTTGTGGCTGTGACGGTGGGTGTCCAGGAGAGGCGTGTGCGTGGAGCGATTCCGGATGGGCTTACCCCCGCTCAATCGGAATTGTTGATAGGACCCATGGCCCGGGTCCCTCCCCGAGAGCCGGCCCCATGCAACATGAGCCGCCTTTCCGAGATGCCCAGCGTGCCGTTCCGTGAGGCGGAGAGGCGTGTGTTGTACAGGCTGCTCTTGCACACTCTCCACTTCCTCGCCCTCGTCTTCCGTCCTGACACACCCTGGCGGTCCGTGTTACCTGACGAGGGGAGCGGTCCCCAGTGGAGGTCTCTCTACAAGGGAGTCCTTCCCCTTTACATTGGGGACCTGGGGTGGAGAGTGTTGCACAAAGCTGTGGCCTGTAACAAGTATTTGAGCCGGTTCACGGACTCGTCCGCCGCCTGTCACTTCTGCGGCGAGGAGGAGTCCGTGTTCCATATGTACATGCAGTGTGAGAGGTTGCAGCCCCTGTTTGAGTATCTTAAGGGGCTGCTCCTCAAGTTTTGGCTCCATTTTAGCCCAACACTGTTTATTTTTGGGCACCCGGTACAGAGGGGGGAGGGTCGGGAGGGAGGAGGGGGTCTCCCTGTCGGTCTGCTCCTGGGCCTGGCCAAGATGGCCATTCGCGGGTCCAGGCAGCGGGCAGTCGACGGACGCACAGCAGTCGACTGCCTGGCCCTTTTCCGGGGTTATGTCCGTGCCCGCGTGTCCCTGGAGAGGGAACACGCGGTGTCCACAGGGACTGTGGGGGCCTTCTGTGAGCGCTGGTCACCGCAGGGGGTGGAATGTTTTATTGATGAAAATGTTAATGTTGTAATTTGAAATTTCTTTGTAAGATGCCAGTTTAGGCATTCTTTGATTGTGTTTGTAATTGTATTTGTTTGTTTGATTAAAACATTTTGTAAAAAAAAAAAAAGAGCGGGGCCAGGAGAGGAGCTGTTCTGCTGGCGGGGAGGATTTAATGAACTTTTTGGAAGTTGGGGAGGATCGAAAGCATTCAGACTTTGCGTTCAAAGCTTTGTCGGACTGCAGAGACTTTCTTTGTTCAAAGATTCCCCTAGATAGTGAGGATTGTCTGTGTGTATCTGGAAAGTCGTAGGAGAGGCAGTGGCTTGCGAAAGGCCAAGATTCACTTGAACTGGTGGGAGCTGAGTCTGGAGTGGTGTTTGTGGTCAGTAACATCGGAAAGCTCTCTCCTACACTGACTTGCCCAGTCCAGGTGTGCTGGGTAAGAACGGCAACAGTGCCTTGGATTTCGTTGAAGCCAGGGAGGTGACGGAGACCTGGGGAAGAAGCCTCCTGAAGCTCCATTTTTGACGGCGGGAGGATTGACACAGGCATTCCTATCTTATCAGGAGGCGACTGCTTCTGTTGCTTTGCCAAGAAAGCCTTCACAAGAATACTGAACTGCTGCAGAAGAGTGGAGGTGCAGCAACAGCAGAAAGACTGCTTTGATTTAAAAGCACTGATACTTTGTGTGTTGTGCCACGCCCTAAAGATGGCGACCCCTCAGAGTTATGCAGCTGTCGCACGGTCGGCAGTCTCTGAGACTGAGGGCCATGAGTTGATGGGGCGCACACATGGGGTAAAAATGTACGTGCAGAGCAACCTGCCCTTTAAGGCTTTTCTAGATGCCCTGGGTGAGACTGTTGGCAAGAAAGCCATAGTCTTGGGCGCGGTGGTCAGTGGGAAGGTTGTTGTTCTACTGAAGACTGAACAGGCGGTGGCTCTGGCTCTGGAAAGGGGGGTAACAGCAGGCGGGAATTTCGTGGCGGTGGACCCATGGGGGGGTCCCGTGTTGCCGGTCATTCTGTCCAATTTTCCCACTTTTGTTCCGGATGCGCTCCTGCTCCCACATGTAAGGAAGCTGGGGGAGGTGCGGTCGGGGCTCACCAAACTGTTGTATAGGTTTGACGATCCTGAGATGCGACATATATATACGTTCAAGCGTCGCGTGTATATACAGATGGCACAGGGGATGGACACGGAGGGGAGTTTTGATGTGGAGGTGGATGATTTCTCCTATCGTGTGTTCTGGAATGCGGGCCAAGTGCGTTGTCATGCTTGCAAAAAGGTGGGGCATTTTCGCCGGAATTGTCCCAGGACCCGGGATGCCAGTTCCACCACGGTGGCTCGGGAGTCCATTGCTGGCCCATCTGGGGCTGCTGGTTCCATCACGGTGGCCTGGGGGAGCATTGCTGGCCCATCTGGGGCTGCTGGTTCTACCACGGTAGCCCGTGAAGGCTTTATTCCCCTACCCCCATCCCCCATTCCCCCACCACCCCCATGTCCCGTACCTGTGGAGGTGGACGCAGGTGAAGTGCGTGCGGTGGACGGGGAGGTTTGGGAGCGTCAGGGAGGGAGGAAAGTCAAGAAAAAGAAGAAAGGCGGTCCCTTGGGCCCAGGGATGAATAAGGGCCCTAGGGTCCAACGGGGTTCTGGAAAGGTTAAACAGGTAGATGGTAGTGTGGAGGTCGAGGCTTCCGCAATGGAGCTCACCGTACCACCGCACGCCAGTGGTTGGAAGAGGAGGAGACATGGGTCCTCTGATACAGAGAAGGGCCCTGAAGTTCAGGAGCAACCTGAATGGGGGCCTTCCCCTCCTGTTGAGGTGGGGGGTCCAGGGCACGCTTCCTCTGAGGGGGAGGATGCCTCTGTAGTGCAGGGACCACCTGAGAATGGCGATACATTACCCTTGGGGGCTGTTCCCCCAGAGAGCACGTCTGCTAGCTTAGTGGATGACCAGGGGCAGCCTGAAGGGGGGGACTTGGGTGTAGGGGTGGGTCCCCAGCCTGAGCTCCTCATTGAGGCTACAAGCCCAGTTGAGGGGTGTGATGCCCCACTGGTTGAGGGAGCAGGGGAGACTCCAGTAACATCGGCTCCTGAGGGCCACAGCGAGGTGATTCACCTGGTGGAGGAGGACGGGGACTCTCTGAGTGATGGTGCTGGGGCGGGAAGCCTGGGTGTGGAAGAGGGCAAGGTCGGTTCGGATCGTGTCCTTCGGTCGGACTCTAGACAGGCCCGTTTACAGCAAGACCCGGAGACTTGCTCCGACTTCACTGGTCCCAATCCGGATAAAGAGGGCGGTGGAAGCGCACAGGAGACTGGCCAATTAGCAGATAGCTTGCTGCAGTCAGAGGCACCGGTACCTGCCCCTGTCACTGATCCTGGGGGTGGGATGGTGACAGAGGAGGGACCGTGTGATGTGGCTGGAACGCCCATCTCACAGGGAGGGGTGTGCGAGGCAGCTGAAAGTAGCAACCTTCCGGACTCGGGCTCGGACATTGAGTGTGAGGAGGAGGGGTATGCGGAGTCCGTCGACAGTGAGTTGACGGAATGCCCCGCCCGCGGCCCCGTGTCTCGACTTGTCGAAGTCTGGGAACTTCGGAAGTTCTTAAGGGACACGAGAGGGAGTAGGAACAAGGTGGTTTTGGCTGTGGACCGCTGGTCGGACCTGAGGGTGCCCATGCGGTCTATTTATGCCATCCTTCAGAAGAAGGGAAAGCCGGCGGGGCTATTAAGAAATGAGAGGCGCCAGTTCCAAGAGCTTTTTAAGTCCCTAAAGAGAGGGCAGAAGGCTATGGGCGGCTCCACTCCTTCACCGGGGGCTGGTAAAGATCTAGTGTACACTCAAAATGAAGCTCACTATAGCCAGCCTTAATATCAATGGGGGCAGGGGGTCTCTCCGTAGGTTTCACCATCTCTCAGTGCTCAGGGACGGGGGGTACGCGGTGAGCTTCCTGCAGGAAACACACACTGTGGATAGCGATGAACCCACCTGGCTCCTGGAGTGGGAAGGGGGGGTCTACATGAGCCATCTCAGCTCCCATTCAAGTGGAGTGGCCTTCCTGTTGGCCCCGTCTTTCCAGCCGGAGATCCTCAAAGTGCAGGACATTGTACCAGGCCGTTTGCTGTATCTGGCCGTGCGTTTGGATGGCGTGCCATTACACTTCATTAATGTGTACGCCCCCAAGATCGGCGCAATGCAGACGCGTTTAACAAGGGAAGTGACCACGCTGTTGAACACTATCGACCGTGGGGAGTGTGTTTTCCTGGGGGGAGATTTCAATTGTACACTCGAGGTGAGAGATCGTACTGGCGTTCAGCGTGACCCGGCTGCAGTAAAGTCTTTAAGGGAGATGGTGGACTCCTTTGAGCTGGTAGATGTTTGGCGGAATTTCCATCTGGACTCTAACGCCTTCTCGTACAGGTTTGAGGGTGGTGGTTCCCGTATTGATCGTTTATACGTGTCCAAGGCCTATGTCTCCTGTGTTTCGGCGGCCTCCATGCGGTCGGCGCCATGCTCGGACCACTGCCTGGTGCGAGTGGTTTTTATCCCGACGCGCACACGGGCCGGGTCCGCGTACTGGCATTTTAATAGCCAGCTACTGGAGGATCGCCGATTCCGGGATTCCTTCAGGCAGTTCTGGGCGAGGTGGAGAGAGAGGCAGGGGCGTTTCCTGTCCCTAAGGCAGTGGTGGGACGTGGGGAAGGCCTACGTCCGTCTGTTTTGCCAGGATTACGCGAGGGGATCGACCAAGGGGCGGGACTCTGAGATCGGACGGCTTGAGAGAGAGTTGCTCGACTCGGAGGCTCGTCTGGATCAGACTGGTGGGGCTTCGTGTGAGTGGGAGGAGTACCAGGTGAAGAAGGGAGCGTTGAGGGACTTACAGCTTAGGAAGTCCCGGGGCGCGTATGTGAGGTCGCGAGTCCAGATGTTGCACGATCTGGACCGAGCCTCCCCCTTTTTCTTTTCTCTGGAGAAGGGGCGTGGAGCCCGCAGGCAGCTTGTAGAGTTGCTTGCGGATGATGGCTCCTCTGTCACGGATCCAGAGAGCATTGGTGCCTCGGTTCGGTCTTTCTACAGGACTCTGTTCTCGGCAGGCACATCGAGTAGGGAGGCGCAAGAGGTCCTGTGGGAGGGCTTACCCGCTGTGTGCAATGATGTGACTGAACAGCTGGATGATCCCCTAACTCTGGAGGAGTTGACTGGTGCCTTGCACCAGCTCAGGGGGGGCAAGTCTCCAGGGCTGGATGGACTGACTGTGGAGTACCTTAGAGCCTTCTGGGATGTCCTGGGTGGTGACTATATGAAGGTCCTGGGGGAGAGCCTGGCGACCGGGGAGATGCCCTTCTCATGGCACAGGGCGGTAGTTGTCCTGCTGCCCAAAAAGGGCGATCTCCGCCTTTTGAAGAACTGGCGCCCGGTCTCTCTCCTCAGCACGGACTATAAGGTTTTTGCACGGGCATTGGCGAATCGCCTGGGTCCCGTGCTGTCCCAGGTAATCCACCCTGACCAGTCCTACACAGTCCCGGGCCGGTCCATCCAGGACAACATTCATCTGCTCCGGGACCTGATCCATCTGTCCCAGGGGGCTGGACAGTCAGTCGCCTATCTCTCCCTTGACCAGGAGAAGGCGTTTGACAGGGTGGAGCACAACTACCTTCTTGGGACTCTGCAGGCGTTCGGATTTGGACCGCATTTTGTGGCCTGGGTCCGACTTTTATACACTGCTGCAGAGTGCCTTGTTAAGGTCAACGGCTCTTTATTGGCCCCCATTCCCTTTGGGAGGGGGGTTCGTCAGGGATGTCCCATGTCCGGCCAGCTGTATTCCATCTGTGTGGAGCCATTCCTGTGCCTACTCCGGAGGCGGTTGACAGGCCTGGCTTTGCCGGGGCCGGGGATGGAGGTGGTTCTCTCGGCCTACGCCGATGATGTCCTTTTGATGTTCACTGACCCTGTTGACCTGCGGAGGATGCGTGAGTGCCAGCAGGTTTTCTCGGCTGCATCCTCTGCCAAGATCAACTGGGGGAAGTGTTCTGGTCTCTTGGTGGGTCAGTGGGAGGTGGACTCCCTGCCGGAGGAGATGGCAGGTTTTGCATGGAGCACCACGCAACTCCTCTATCTGGGGGTCTACCTGAGTCCCACTGAGGGGGCATGGCCGGCGAACTGGCAGGAGCTGGAGGCGAAGGTCATCGCCCGGCTGGGACGTTGGTCAGGCCTCCTTGGTGTGCTCTCTTACCGGGGCAGGGCTGTAGTTATAAACCAGCTGTTGGCCTCTATGCTGTGGTACCGGCTAGCCACTTTGGTCCCAACATCTTTATTTATAATCAGGTTACAGAGGAGATTGGTCAACTTCTTTTGGGGTGAGAGGAACCACTGGGTCTCTGCTGGGGTTCTGAGTCTCCCGTTGGCGGAGGGCGGTCAGGCGCTGGTCTGTATTCGTACCCAGGTGGTGGCTCTCCGACTCAGGACCCTGCGGAGGTACGTCTACACAGACTACCCTCCTAAATGGCACATGCTGGCAACGTACTTTTTCCGCCAGGGGCGCTGCCTTCAAGAGGGCTCACGGCTCCCAGTAGCGGGTATGAGTCGACACGCTAGGCGGGAGTTGCCTGGCTTTTACCGTGACCTCCTGAAGGTCAGGAATTTGGTCACCTTCAGCCAGGGCGCTGCTCCTCAGGGGGAGGGGGGTGTTGTGGCTGTGACGGTGGGTGTCCAGGAGAAGCGTGTGCGTGGAGCGATTCCGGATGAGCTTACCCCCGCTCAATCGGAATTGTTCATAGGACCCATGGCCCGGGTCCCTCCCCGAGAGCCAGCCCCACGCAACATGAGCCGCCTTTCCGAGATGCCCAGCGTGCCGTTCCGTGAGGCGGAGAGGCGTGTGTTGTACAGGCTGCTCTTGCACACTCTCCACTTCCTCGCCCTCGTCTTCCGTCCTGACACACCCTGGCGGTCCGTGTTACCTGACGAGGGGAGCGGTCCCCAGTGGAGGTCTCTCCACAAGGGAGTCCTTCCCCTTTACATTGGGGACCTGGGGTGGAGAGTGTTGCACAAAGCTGTGGCCTGTAACAAGTATTTGAGCCGGTTCACGGACTCGTCTGCCGCCTGTCACTTCTGCGGCGAGGAGGAGTCCGTGTTCCATATGTACATGCAGTGTGAGAGGTTGCAGCCCCTGTTTGAGTATCTTAAGGGGCTGCTCCTCAGGTTTTGGCTCCATTTTAGCCCAACACTGTTTATTTTTGGGCACCCGGTACAGAGGGGGGAGGGTCGGGAGGGAGGAGGGGGTCTCCCTGTCGGTCTGCTCCTGGGCCTGGCCAAGATGGCCATTCGCGGGTCCAGGCAGCGGGCAGTCGATGGACGCACAGCAGTCGACTGCCTGCCCCTTTTCCGGGGTTATGTCCGTGCCCGCGTGTCCCTGGAGAGGGAACACGCGGTGTCCACAGGGACTGTGGGGGCCTTCTGTGAGCGCTGGTCACCGCAGGGGGTGGAATGTTTTATTGATGAAAATGTTAATGTTTTAATTTGAAATTTCTTTGTAAGATGACAGTTTAGGTATTCTTTGATTGTGTTTGTAATTGTATTTGTTTGTTTGATTAAAACATTTTGTAAAAAAAAAAAAAAAAAAGAGCGGGGCCAGGAGAGGAGCTGTTCTGCTGGCGGGGAGGATTTAATGAACTTTTTGGAAGTTCGGGAGGATCGAAAGCATTCAGACTTTGCGTTCGAAGCTTTGTCGGACTGCAGAGACTTTCTTTGTTCAAAGATTCCCCTAGTTAGTGAGGATTGTCTGTGTGTATCTGGAAAGTCGTAGGAGCGGCAGTGGCTTGCGAAAGGCCAAGATTCACTTGAACTGGTGGGAGCTGAGTCTGGAGTGGTGTTTGTGGTCAGTAACATCGGAAAGCTCTCTCCTACACTGACTTGCCCAGTCCAGGTGTGCTGGGTAAGAACGGCAACAGTGCCTTGGATTTCGTTGAAGCCAGGGAGGCGACGGAGACCTGGGGAAGAAGCCTCCTGAAGCTCCATTTTTGACGGCGGGAGGATTGACACAGGCATTCCTATCTTATCAGGAGGCGACTGCTTCTGTTGCTTTGCCAAGAAAGCCTTCACAAGAATACTGAACTGCTGCAGAAGAGTGGAGGTGCAGCAACAGCAGAAAGACTGCTTTGATTTAAAAGTACTGATACTTTGTGTGTTGTGCAACGCCCTAAAGATGGCGACCCCTCAGAGTTATGCAGCTGTCGCACGGTCGGCAGTCTCCGAGACTGAGGGACATGAGTTGATGGGGCGCACACATGGGGTAAAAATGTACGTGCAGAGCAACCTGCCCTTCAAGGCCTTTCTAGATGCGCTGGGTGAGATTGTTGGCAAGAAAGCCATAGTCTCGGGCGCGGTGGTCAGTGGGAAGGTTGTTGTTCTACTGAAGACTGAACAGACGGTGGCTCTGGCTCTGGAAAGGTGGGTAACAGCAGGTGGGAATTTCGTGGCGGTGGACCCATGGGGGGGGGGGGGTCCCGTGTTGCCGGTCATTCTGTCCAACGTTCCCACTTTTGTTCCGGATGCGCTCCTGCTCCCACATGTAAGGAAGCTGGGGGAGGTGCGGTCGGGGCTCACCAAACTGTTGTATTGGTTTGACGATCCTGAGATGCGGCATATATATACGTTCAAGCGTCGCGTGTATATACAGATGGCACAGGGGATGGACACAGAGGGGAGTTTTGATGTGGAGGTGGATGATTTCTCATATCGCGTGTTCTGGAACACGGGCCAAGTGCGTTGTCATGCTTGCAAAAAGGTGGGGCATTTTCGCTGGAATTGTCCCAGGACCCGGGATGCCAGTTCCACCACGGTGGCTCGGGAGACCACTGCTGGCCCATCTGGGGCTGCTGGTTCTACCACGGTGGCCCGGGAAAGCACTGCTGGCCCATCTGGTGCTGCCAGTTCCACCACGGTAGCCCGGGAAAGCACTGCTGGCCCATCTGGGACTGCTGGTTCTACCACGGTAGCCCGTGAAGGCTTTATTCCCCTACCCCCACCCCCCATCCCCCCACCACCCCCATGTCCCGTACCTGTAGAGGTGGATGCCGGTGAAGTGCGTGGGGTGGACGGGGAGGTTTGGGAGCGTCAGCGGGGGAGGAAAGTCAAGAAAAAGAAGAAAGGCGGTCCCTTGGGCCCAGGGAAGAATAAGGGCCCTAGGGTCCAACGGGGGGCTGGAGAGGTTGAATAGGTAGACGGTAGTGTGGAGGTCGAGGCTTCCACAATGGAGTTCACCGTACCACCACACGCCAGTGGTTGGAAGAGGAGGAGACATGGGTCCTCTGATACAGAGAAGGGACCTGAAGTTCAGGGGCAACCTGAATGGGGGTCTTCCCCTCCTGTTGAGGTGGGGGATCCAGGGCACGCTTCCTCTGAAGGGGAGGATACCTCTGTAGTGCAGGGACCACCTGAGAGTGGCGATACATTACCCTTGGGGGCTATTCCCCAGAGAGCACGTCTGCTAGCTTAGTGGATGACCAGGGGCAACCTGAAGGGGGGGACTTGGGTGTAGGGGTGGGTCCCCAGCCTGAGCCTCTCGTTGAGGCTACAAGCCCAGTTGAGGGGTGTGATGCCCCACTGGTTGAGGGAGCAGGGGAGACTTCAGTAACATCAGCTCCTGAGGGCCACAGTGAGGTGATTCACCTGGTGGTGGGGGACAGGGACTCTCTGCGTGACGGTGCTGGGGCGGGAAGCCTGGGTGCGGTGGAGGGCAAGGTCGGTTCTGATCGTGTCCTTCGGTCGGACTCCAGACAGGCCCGCTTACAGCAAGGCCCGGAGACTTGCTCCGACTTCACTGGTCCCAATCCGGATAAAGAGGGCGGTGGAAGCGTGCAGGAGACTGGCCAATTAGCAGATAGCTTGCTGCAGTCAGAGGCACCGGTACCTGCCCCGTCACTGATCCTGGGAGTGGGATGGTGACAGAGGATGGATCGTGTGATGTGGCTGGAATGCCCATCTCACAGGGAGGGGTGAGCGAGGCAGCTGAAAGTAAAAACCTTCCGGACTCGGGCTCGGACATTGAGTATGAGGAGGAGGGGTATGCGGAGACCGTCGAGAGTGAGTTGACGGAAAGCCCCGCCCGCGGCCCCGTGTCTCGACTTGTCGAAGTCTGGGAACTTTGGAAGTTCTTAAAGGACACTAGAGGGAGTAGGAAGAAGGTGGATTTGGCTGTCGACCGCTGGTCGGACCTGAGGGTGTCCATGCGGTCCATTTATGCCATCTTTCAGAAGAAGGGAAATGAGGCGGGGCTATTAAGAAATGAGAGGCGCCAGTTCCAAGAGCTTTTTAAGGCCCTAAAGAGAGGGCAGAAGGCTATGGGCGGCTCCATTCTTTCACCGGGGGCTGGTAAAAGATCTAGTGTACGCTCAAAATGAAGCTCACTATAGCCAGCCTTAATATCAATGGGGGCAGGGGGTCTCTCCGTAGGTTTCACCATCTCTCAGTGCTTAGCTACGGGGGGTACGCAGTGAGCTTCCTGCAGGAAACACACACTGTGGCTAGTGATGAACCCACCTGGCTCCTGGAGTGGGAAGGGGGGGGTCTACATGAGCCATCTCAGCTCCAATTCAAGTGGAGTGGCCTTCCTGTTGGCCCCGTCTTTCCAGCCGGAGATCCTTAAAGTGCAGGACATTGTATCAGGCCGTTTGCTGTATCTGGCCGTGCATTTGGATGGCGTGCCATTACACTTCATTAATGTGTACTCCCCCAAGATCGGCGCAATGCAGACGCGTTTAACAAGGGAAGTGACCACGTTGTTGAACACTATCGATCGTGGGGAGTGTGTTATCCTGGGGGGAGATTTTAATTGTACACTCGAGGTGAGAGATCGTTCTGGCGTTCAGCGTGACCCGGCTTTAGTAAAGTCTTTAAGGGAGATGGTGGACTCTTTTGAGCTGGTAGATGTTTGGCGGAATTTCCATCCGGACTCTAACGCCTTCTCGTATAGGTTTGAGGGTAGTGGTTCCCGTATTGACCGTTTATACGTGTCCAAGGCCTATGTCTCCTGTGTTTCAGCGGCCTTCATGCGGCCGGCGCCATGCTCTGACCACTGCCTGGTGCGAGTGGTTTTTATCCCGACGGGCTGGGTCCGCGTACTGGCATTTTAGTAGCCAGCTGCTGGAGGATCGCCGATTCTGGGATTCCTTCAGGCAGTTCTGGGTGAGGTGGAGGGAGAGGCAGGGGCGGTTCCTTTCCCTAAGGCAGTGGTGGGACGTGGGGAAGGTCTACGTCCGTCTGTTTTGCCAGGATTACGCGAGGGGGTCGACCAAGGGGCGGGACTCCGAGATCGGAAGGCTTGAGAGAGAGTTGCTCGACTCGGAGGCTTGTCTGGATCAGACTGGTGGGGCTTCGTGTGAGTGGGAGGAATACCAGGAGAAGAAGGGAGCATTGAGGGACTTGCAGCTTAGGAGGTCCCGGGGCGCGTATGTGATGTTGCATGATCTGGACCGAGCCTCCACCTTTTTCTTTTCTCTGGAGAAGGGGCGAGGAGCCCGCAGGCAGCTTGTAGAGTTGCTTGCGGATGATGGCTCCTCTGTCACGGATCCAGAGAGCATTGGTGTCTCAGTTTGGTCTTTCTACAGGACTCTGTTCTTGGCGGGCACATCGAGTGGGGAGGCGCAAGAGGTCCTGTGGGAGTGATGCAATGATGTGGCTGAATACCTGGATGATCCCCTAACTCTGGAGGAGTTGACTGGTGCCTTGCACCAGCTCAGGGGGGCAAGTCTCCAGGGTTGGATGGACTGACTGTGGAGTACCTTAGAGCCTTCTGGGATGTCCTGGGGGGTGACTATATGAAGGTCCTGGGGGAGAGCCTGGCGACCGGGGAGATGCCCTCTCGTGGCGCAGGGCAGTAGTTGTCCTGCTGCCCAAGAAGGGTGATCTCCGCCTTTTGAAGAACTGGCGCCCGGTCTCTCTCCTCAGCACGGACTATAAAGCTTTTGCACGGGCATTGGCGAATCGCTTGGGTCCCGTGCTGTCCCAGGTGATCCACCCTGACCAGTCCTGCACTGTCCCGGGCCGGTCCATCCAGGACAATATCCATCTGCTCCGGGACCTGATCCAGTGGGGGCTGGACCGTCAGTCGCCTATCTCTCCCTCGACCAGGAGAAGTCGTTTGACAGGGTGGAGCACGACTACCTTCTTGGGACTCTGCAGGCATTCGGATTTGGACCGCATTTTGTGGCCTGGCTCTGACTTTTATACACTGCTGCAGAGTGCCTTGTTAAGGTCAACGGCTCTTTATTGGCCCCCATTCCCTTTGGGAGGGGGGTTCGTCAGGGATGTCCCATGTCTGGCCAGCTGTATTCCATCTGTGTAGTGCCATTCCCGTGCCTACTCCGGAGGCGGTTGACAGGCCTGGCTTTGCCGGGGATGGAGGTGGTTCTCTCGGCCTATGCCAATGATGTCATTTTGATGTTCACTGACCCTGTTGACCTGGGAGGATGCGTGAGTGCCAGCAGGTTTTCTCGGCTGCATCCTCTGCCAAGATCAACTGGGGGAAGTGTTCTGGTCTCTTAGTGGGTCAGTGGGAGGTGGATTCCCTGCCGGAGGAGATGGCAGATTTTGCATGGAGCACCACGCACCTCCTCTATCTGGGGGTCTACCTGAGTCCCACTGAGGGGTCGTGGCCGGCGAACTGGCAGGAGCTGGAGGCGAAGGTCATCGCCCGGCTGGGACGTTGGTCAGGCCTCCTTGGTGTGCTCTCTTACCGGGGCAGGGCTGCAGTTATAAACCAGCTGTTGGCCTCTATGCTGTGGTACCGGCTAGCCACTTTGGTCCCAACCTCTTTATTTATAATCAGGTTACAGAGGAGATTGGTCAACTTCTTCTGGGGTGAGAGGAACCACTGGGTCTCTGCTGGGGTTCTGAGTCTACCGTTGGCGGAGGGCGGTCAGGCGCTGGTCTGTATTCATACCCAGGTGGCGGCTCTCCGACTCAGGACCCTGCGGAGGTACGTCTACACAGACTACCCTCCTAAATGGCACATGCTGGTGACGTACTTTTTCCGCCAGGGGCGCTGCCTTCAAGAGGGCTCACGGATCCCAGTAGTGGGCATGAGTCGACGCGCTAGTCGGGAGTTGCCTGGCTTTTACCGTGACCTCCTGAAGGCCAGGAAATTGGTCACCTTCAGCCAGGGCGCTGCTCCTCATGGGGGGTGGGGTGTTGTGACTGTGACGGTGGGTGTCTGGGAGAGGCATGTGCGTGGAGCTATTCCGGACGAGCTTACCCCCGCTCAATCGGAATTGTTCATAGGACCCATGGCCGGGTCCCTCCCCGAGAGCCGGCCCCACGCAACATGAGCCGCCTTTCCGAGATGCCCAGCGTGCCGTTCCATGAGGCAGAGAGGCGTGTGTTGTACAGGCTGCTCCTGCACACTCTCCACTTCCTCGCCCTCGTCTTCCGTCCAGACACACCCTGGCGATCCGTGTTACCTGATGAGGGGAGAGGTCCCCAGTGGAGGTCTCTCTACAAGGGAGTCCTTCCCCTTTACATTGGGGACCTGGGGTGGAGAGTGTTGCACAAAGCCGTGGCCTGCAACAGGTACTTGAGCCGGTTCACGGACTCGTCCGCCGCCTGTCACTTCTGCGGCGAGGAAGAGACCGTGTTTCACATCTACATGCAGCGTGAGAGGTTGCAGCCCCTGTTCGAGTATCTGAAGGGGCTGCTCCATTCGCGGGTCCAGGCAGCGGTTAGTCGACGGCCGCACAGCAGTCGACTGCCTGCCCCTTTTCCGGGGTTATGACCGTGCCCGCGTGTCCCTGGAGAGGGAACACGCGGTGTCCACAGGGACTGTGGAGGCCTTCCGTGAATGCTGGTCACCGCAGGAGGTGGAATGTATTATTGATAGAAATGTTAATATTTTAATTTGATAACTTTCTTTGTAAGATGCCGATATAGGCATTCTCTGATTGTGTTACTACTTTGTATTTGTTTGTTCTGATTAAAAGCATTTTGTAAAAAGAAGAAAATAAACAAGAGCGGGGCCAATAAAATTGAAGATGGACACAAAATGCAGGAGTAACTCAGCGGGACCGGCAGCATCTCTGGAGAGAAGCAATGTGCGATGTTTCGGGTCAAGACCCTTTTTTTCAGACTGAAGAAGAGTCTCGACACGAAACATCATCCATTGCTTCTCTCCAGAGATGCTGCCGGTCCCGCTGAGTTACTCCTGCATTTTGTGTCCATCTTCAAATGACGTCACGTGCTCCAGACGGCCGTGCGTACGCGTGAAATCATACACGACCTTTGCGGGACCGTCACGGCTCAACGCGACCACGAGGTCACGTAATTTGCTTGCCAAGGACACGTAAGTGGGACAGGCCCTTTACTCTCTGAATGTTTGGTCTTGCTGCTGCTTTAGAAAATAAAACATGCATATATAAAGGATCAAATATTTGAATAGAAAATAAACTAAGAATTTTGTCTGCAAGAAAACTGAACTGCTTTTCGTTTAGTTTAGAGATACAGTGCGGAAACAGGCCCTTTGACCCACCGAGTCTGGGCTGTCCCCATACACTAGCACTATCCCACAGACTAGGGATAATTTACGATTTTTACCAAAGCCAAAGTCACCTAAGTTTTTGGAGTGTGGGAAGAAACCGGAGCACCTGGGGAAAATCCATGTGGTCACAGGGAGAACGTGCACACTCCGTTCAGACAGCAACCATTGTCAGGATCGAACCCGAGTCTCTGGCGCTGTTCGGCAGTAACTCTAGTGCTGCACCACCATGCTGCCCCTATAGTTTTAGTTTTAAGTTAGTTTAGTTCCAGTAGTTTTAAACCACAAACATGTTAAATAGCCCTTTGCTGTTTTCCATTCTCCAAAACTTTCCAAATGCTTGGTCACCAGTGCCTCATTCTCCTCTTGTTAGTCGCGGATAAATTCACCTTGTGCTTTGCACTCCAGCTATCCTGAATAGTATTCTTTATCCACCGGGGGATAGTTGCCCTTGACTTGAAATGTGACTTTGTTTATTTATTTCCTTGTGAACAATGTCAAGAGAGAACGGACAGGATAATTCTGTTTTACTTTTGAGTGCTTCATCATAATGGAAATTTGTGTCTTCTCTTTCTTTGTATCACTTCTGGTATCTATTTTTAATTTTCTTTTCTTCCATCAGTTCCACGCAATGAACACTTTACACAAGCACAGCTATGACTTGACACAGGCAATCAACATCTTAGTACCACAGGGCGGTCCTATTCTCTGCAGAGATGAAATGGAAGAATGGTCAGCGTCTGAAGCGAACTTGTTTGAAGAAGCATTGGAAAAGTATGGCAAGGATTTCAATGACATCCGACAAGACTTTGTAAGACCATAGGATTATTTCAAAGGTTCAATGGTACTTTATTGTCACATGTACCGAGGTACAGTGAAATATTTTATTGTATACAGTTCAGTACAAGTATCACTATATATCAGCAATTAGATACATTTTAGATAAGCGTGTCAGATACAGTGCACTTGTCTAAGTAGTAGTACACTGAGGCAATATACGGTGTTGCCAGATTTGGTGCCATTTTCAAGTCCTAGTTGTTGTAAGTGCAGGGTTCTTGACCTGGCCCGTTGTCATGCTGGCGATGCAGGGTCATAGAGTGATACAGTGCGGAAACAGGCTGTTCAGCCCAACTTGCCCACATCGGCAAACATGTCCCAGCTACACTAGTCACACCTGCCTGGGTTTGGTCGATATCCCTTCAAACTTGTCCTGTCCATGTACCGGTCTAACTGTTTCTTAAACATTGGGATAGTTCCAGCCTCAACTACCTCCTCTGGCAGCTTATTCCATGCACCTACCTCCCTTTCAGTAACAAAGGGTTGGCCTGGCCAAGCATACCCGCGGTGTCCTCTGCCGCTCCTCCACTGCTGCGGAATTATTTTTTCTTACATTATTTATTCTTATATCATTAATGTATTGATAAAAATTGTAAAATAATAGAAACATAGAAAATAGGTGCAGGAGGAGGCCATTCGGCCCTTCGAGCCAGCACTGCCATTCATTGTAATCATGGCTGATCGTCCGCTATCAATAACCCGTGTCTGCCTTCTCCCCATATCCCTTGAATCCACCAGCCCCTAGAGCTCTATCTAACTCTCTCATAAATCCATCCAGTGATTTGGCCTCCACTGCCCTCTGTGGCAGGGAATTCCATAAATTCACAACTCTCTGGGTGAAAAAGTTTTTTCTCACCTCAGCCCTAAATGACCTCCCCTTTATTCTTAGACTGTAGCCCCTGGCTCTGGAGTCGCCCAACATTGGGAACATTTTTCCTGCATCTGGCCTGTCCATTCCTTTTATAATTTTATGTTTCTATAAGAAACATCCTTCTAAACTCCAGAGAATACAAACCTAGTCTTTTCAATCTTTCCTCATATGACGGTCCTGCCATCCCAGAGATCAATCTCGTGAACCTACGCTGCACTACCTCAATCACAAGGATGTCCTTCCTCAAATTAGGAGACCAAAACTGTACACAATACTCCAGATGTGGTCTTATCAGAGCCCTATACAATTGCAGAAGAACCTCTCTACACCTATACTGAAATCCTCTTGTTATGAAGGTCAACATTCCATTAGCTTTCTTCACTGCCTGCTGTACCTGCACGCCAACTTTCAGTGACCGGTATACAAGGATACCCAGGCTCGCTGTACCTCCCCCTTACCTAACCTAACCCCATTGAGATAATAATCTCCCCCTTTCTTTTTGCCACGAAAGTGGATAACCTCACATTTATCTATATTATACTGCATCTGCCACGCATCTGCCCACTCACTCAACCTGTCCAGGTCACCCTGCAACCTCCTAACATCCTCTTCACAGTTCACACTGCCACCCAGCTTACTGTCATCCGCAAACTTGCTAGTGTTGCTCCTAATTCACTCTTCCAAATCATTAATATATATGGTAAACAATTGCGGCCCTAACACCGAGCCTTGCGGGACTCCACTCGCCACTGTCTGCCATTCTGAAAAGGACCCGTTCACTCCTACTCTTTGCTTCCTGTCTGCCAACCAATTTTCTATCCATGTCATTACCCTACCCCCAATACCATGTGCCCTAATTTTGCCCACTATTTTCCCGGCTACTCTTTGCTATGTTATACATCTTTTCTTTTCGTTTTATTCTATCCCTAACTTCTCTTGTCAGCCACAGTTGCTTCCTACTCCCCTTAGAATCTTTATTCCTTTTTGGAATTAAATGATCCTGCATCTTCCGGATTATGCCCAGAAATTCCTGCCATTGCTGGAATTAATTTATTTTCACATATTTGATCTGATAACAAGAACATTTCAATGTTTTGAGCTACAGAGAATTAACATCATCAAGTGGATATGGATTAGCATCATCAAGTGGATACATACATGATAAAAAAACTTGTATCCCTTCGATATCACCTCTTCAGGCAACAATGGGCCATTGAGGGTTCCACCCTTCCTTGGTCATCTGTTGCTGGCCCTGATTTGTTCTGGCCTTTTCCTACCACCAATTCCCCCTGCCCACCTCCCCCCCCTTTAATATTCAGTCTGAAGAAGGGTTCTGACCTGAAAAGTCACTCATCCTTTTTTTCCAAGGATGGTGCCTGACCCGCTGAGTTAGTCCTTTCCTGATATTTCCTGATGTAAAGGAGATGAGAATCAAAGTAAAATAGAAAAGAGGAAATAAACTAAATTATTTTGTGAAAGAAGCATACTGGAAAGAGGAGAAAACGCAAGAAAAGAGTAAATGTGCTTGGTTCCTTATCATGGGTTTTCAACTTTCCATCTAGGCTTTTAAACTTTTAACCTTACTGATTTCCTTTCTGGGAATGCTTTCTGCAATTTTAAGTTTACTTTCCACACTGATGAACCAGCCACATGTGCGTGTACCAATTTGACTGACCAGAAAATGCTTTTAGATGCATCACTCCGGGATGAGCTTGATGCTTTCTATGTATGCATCGAAAGTGAGAACATTGATGTACCTTCTCGAGCCCCCCCACCCCTTGACGACACCGATCTCAATCACCAATGCCATTGATGAAGGGTCCTTCACGAGGGCGAATCCTCGGAAAGTGAGCAGCCTCGGTGGTGTACCAGGCCGCATTCTTAAAATCTACGCTGACCAACTGGGCGGAGTTTTGTGGACCTGCTCATTTATTTATTGCTGAAGTCCGAGGTCCCCACTTTCTTCAAAAGGACATCAGTAACGCCATTGCCCAAGATGAGTAAGGTGACATGCCTGGTGACGACCGACGTGACACTAACCTCCATGGTGATTAAATGTTTTGAGTGGTTGTTTATTTCATGTTAACTCCTGCCTAGGTAAGGACCTGAAACCACGACGACTTACCTCAAGTCACAACAGATCTACAGGGGATGTGATCTCGCTGGCTCTTCACTCTGCTCTTGAACACTTGGACAATATGAACATGTAAATCAGGTTGTTATTCATCGACTACCAGCTTGGTGTTCAACACTATTGTCCCCGCCAAACATATCATCAAACTCAGCGAACCAGCTCTCTGCGCATCACTTTGCAATTGGATCCTCAACTTCCTCATGGGAAGACCACAATCAGCATGAATTGGAAACAGTATTTCTACCTCAATATCCATCAACACAGGAGCACTTCTAGGCTGTATACCCGGATCCCTGCTTAACTCACTCTATCCATGACTGTTCAGGCATACACAGCTCTAAGGCCATATTTACATTTAATAACAGGTCAGAGTAGAAAAGGTGAGATCGATAATCTAAGTGGTAACGGAATGACAATCATGTTTTCAACCTTGTGGACTTCAGAAAGCGAAAGCCAGGGATCCATGAAGCCCATCGATGGGGTTTGACCAGCGGGGGAGAGAGTATCTCTGAAGATTAGTACTGGACCCAGCACATTGATGCAATCACAAAGAAAGCTCATCAGCACCTTATTTCCTTAGAAGACTGAGGTGATTTGGTATCGTCGAGGACTCTATCAAACTCCTACAGGTGTACATAGAGAGCATACTGACTGATTGCAAAGACGCCTGGTTTGGTATCTTGAATGCCCAGGAACAAAGGATGTTACAGAGCGTGGAAGACAGCTTGGTCCATCACAGATATTGACCTCCACACCACCGACGGGATCTACTAGAAATGTTACCTCAAAAAGGCAGGCAATATCATTAAAGACCCACATCACTCTGACCGTGCTCTCATTTCACTACTACCATCGGGAAGGTACAGGAGCTTGTGAACTGTGACCAATTTCAAGAGCAGCTTCTTTACAGCAACCAACAGGCTCTTGAATAGCGCCCTTCATTAACCACTACCTCACCTACAAACTTAATTTCATTACTTTGTATTACCATTATTAAATTATCGATTATTATATGTTGGGCGTTATTGCGTTCATGAGCGTGTAAAGCTGCAGCAAGTAGGAATATCATTGTTCGGATGCTAGTACACATGACAATTAAACACTCTTGTCTCGTGTGATTTCCGTCACTAAATCTCAGGCCATCTTCACATTTCCACTTTAAGTCGTTTCCTTGTGATAGAATTTCCACATCAGAGGTGTACATAACGATACCATTGCCAATGCATGGCTTATTTTGGATAAGATTATGGGCCGCATTGTCGTGGGGTAATCTGTTATCGGACACTCTTAGACCACATTACCCCAACTGCAAAGAGTCTGTTGTTACCATCACCCACACAACATCCTTTCTCTCCAGTCGCTACCTAAGCTGTTTTTCTTGCTTTGTAGAGTCCTTGAAAACATCATAATTTTGCAATGATATGCTTGCCATCTTACCTGCTGGAACATTACTTCTTACCAATGTATCCATAACATTCTTAATGCCCATCATCAGTCTTCAGTAACTCTTTATTTTTCTGTCTCTCTACAATATTCCTTGCTGGTCCATCTTCATGTGAGTGCTCCCAAAGTATTTGGCCAATTTCGCAATGCTAAATTCTTGATTTCCATTTTTTTGCACCCACCTGATGTCTTTCCAATGCTAGCAGAATATTTTAGATTATTTGGGTTAAAAGTTGTCAATCTTGTGAAATGTAAAACAAATTGTACCCTATTGCCATGATGAACGTTCCATTATACCCACATTTTGCTGCTATCCACATGTTTAATCTTCACTTTGAAAGTTTGCATAATGCTTAAAGACATTTAGATTAGAATAAATTCTGCACTGATTTGTAGCTTGGTGTAATGGTCAATATCTTTTTAACAGCTTCCATGGAAGTCACTCACAAGTATCATAGAATACTATTACATGTGGAAAACGACAGATAGATATGTGCAACAGGTAAGTAAAAAAGATGTTTTTGTCTTATTTACTTTTTTAAATTTATTGAACTGATAATTAATTAGTTTATTGACATACACACTAATTTCAGTATTTTTGGATAAAACAAAATTATATTAAACACAACCGCTTCTTAAGAATGTCCAGATGGAAATATTTGTGTATATTCTAAATTTACGGTTATATTCCAATATAAACATTTATCACTTATTCCGAGAATTTTGTACATTTGAACTTCAGATTAGAATTTCCACAACATCTTCTTTGCAAAGTAAATACATGTTCTTTTAAAAATAATAATCTAAAAATAATAGGAGTGGTGGTTTTCTTTTTTTTCTAAGCTATCCGAATAAATAATTATGCTTCATTTACACCGTAAAATAGTAAGATTAAATGAGAACTTACCAGTCTTTATTTTATGAGGAGTTACGATGAGCGATTACGTGAAGAACCCCACCAATCCGCACGCGTGTCATTCTTCAAAGCAGCGGTGTGAAATCACAGAATAACAGTAATTGAAGTGACATAGTAAGATTATAAACTTAGAACTACCAGATGAGCTTTGCAATATGAGGTTTGGGAGCGGTGGGCACCTAATTGCTCATCGTAATGCCTCATAAAATAAAGATCAAACTTTAAACTGCTAAGTTCTCATTTAATCTTACTGTTTTACTTCGGAGTCACGTGAGTGATTCCGTGAAGATTTCAAAGATCTGTAATTTCACGCCAATCAAAATCCAGGTGTCTCACACTGCATCAGTTGACTTGGGAGAGGTGAATAATTAGTAATACAGTCAAACATGGTACTGATTAACATGTTGCCTTAATCACAAAATAAACAAAAGAAACAAGAGAAACACAATAGCAACTCCTCTATCCCAGGGAGAAGCTATGAAACAGAACTCAAAATGGAACACCCCCAGGTTCAATAAGTGTTTTTTTTATAAAACCTTTGAAAGTCAATTCATTTGACCATCCTGCGGCCGCAAGGATATGGTGTAGCCTCGCTACTGACGTTGATGCCGCCCTGGTGGAGTGAGATTTAAAATTGTCAGTATGAACTGCTTCACAACCCAGCACTTGTTTCAGCCATCTTAAGATGGTCAGAACGAACACTTGCAGAAGGGGCTAATAAACAATGCTACTTTGGAGCCTCTGAGGCTCTTGGTGACCTTGATATGCCTCCTCAAGTGCGCCACTACACACAGCCGTAATCCGTGGGATATGCTAACAGTACAAACTTCCCTGACACCCGTCTGCTTTGTTAAATTAGGTCATGGATGTAAAATATAACGTCATTTCCTGATGACACCATCATGTCCAGACGCAGTTTGTGCAAAGTTTGATCCCTTTGCGCTGACACCAGCGCCATGAACATCATCAACTTTAGGGTAATCTTAGGCAATGACAAGGATGTGGCTGTACCCCACTGACGAAGCAGCGTCAGTACCATGCTCACATCCCAGATTTCAGAGTACCTAGGCCTGGGGAATTGGAATTAAAACACCCTTCATAAAGCTGTATATTACAAATTAGATCCTACAGACTGAAGTTCCGACCCCCAGCATAGGTACGAGGATTGGGCACTCCTGGCACTATTGATGGCACTATAGCTCACCCGTCATCGAAAGGTAATTTGGTCAGACATTCAAGCACATCTGGGATGGAAGCTGTGTGGTATGTAATATAACCATGTAAACAAAACTCCTCCCATTTCCTGACATAAGAGATGTATTGCTTTTTCGTACTATCCTTCCAGGACGATGTGATGACATCCACAGTACGATTGGATAGTCCCAGGTATTGTCTTCTTTAAATCTGCAAATTAATAAATTAGCACGATCATACAATGGCACGATCTCCAATCACAGGGTGCACCAACAGATCATGACGTTTTCGAGCCACCATAATAGGCTGTGTAATAATGTCCATGTGTAGGCCAGTCGGATACCACCAACTCCTGAAGCGGAGTCCTGCTTGATTTTGGTCAAGCACCAACTGATGATGCAGAAGGGGGGGATAATGCATATAAACATTCTGCCCCAGTGCAGCGAGAACACATCGACCGCTACTGCCTCTGGATCTGGTTCCCATGAAACATACTTTGGTACCTAGTGATCGAGTCTGGATGCAAAGAAATCGAAATATGGCATCCCATACCGAAGAACAAGTTCATTAAATACATCATGATTGAACATCCACTGTGTGTTGTCATTGAATTTGTGTGACCTGGTGTCTGCCACCATATGGAATATACCTGGCAAATAGACAGCTGAAATTGAAATGTTCTTTTTAATGCATCCATGCCAAATAAGGTTAGCCAATCTGTCACAAGGTTTTGACTTGATTCCACCCATGTTTCTCCTATCGAAGTACTAACCAGGCCTGAGCCTGCTTCGCTTTCAAGAGCAGACTGGATCGGGCATGTTCATGCTGTAGGCATTAACATACGCCACTGCCGTGGTGTGGTCAATCTGAAGCTGAACATGTAAGTGGTGCTTGGTGATACAATAAGCCTTGAGCCCGTAAAATGCTCCTAAACTCTAATTTTTAATTCCATATGATTGGAGAATTGCCTCATGCCTATTCCATGTGCCTCCACAGCTAAAATGGTACAGGTAGCACTCCAACCTAGGGCACTAGCATCAGTCTGCAAACTGAGGTGTTTCCATCAGAATTTTGCTAAAACAATTTGTAATGTTTCTTATCCAGCACTGTACTTCAGCGATGGCTTCAAATGGAAATTGCATGGGCCGGTTGAAATGACCTGCCTGTATCCTGAGTGCCTGTACCTTCGCCCTCTGTAAATTTCGGTATGCAAAGTCTATACTGCACATCTGGAAAGGCAGCTATCAATTTACCAATCAAGTTGCCCACTTGTCTAATTGAAGGTGATTGCTCCCCCAAGAGCTTGATGCAGCCTTCAATTAAATCTAATCTCTTGCCCTTGGGCAGAGTCACAGACATGTGAGTTGAATTAACTGTGAATCCGAAATAGTCAATTACTTTAACCAGTACCAATTTTGATTTAGCTGGATGGAGGGGACCAAACTCTCAACCATGAGTGTAACAGCGGAAACCGATATTTAGGGCTGAGGTTAACCCATTAGGCAGTGCTTGAATTGCCATAATTCCCCCATCCAGAAAAATTTCAGATACTCTTTATGTTTCCATTTTTAAATTATATTACACAAACGGACTAAGTCCTGTCAGGTCCAAAATAATCCGCTCCCACCATCTTTATTTCAAAACAATGCTGGGCACAATTCCATTGCTTGGAATGGTAATATTGTGCAGTTTTACATGTTTAGATGCCACTAAGCAGCTGACTCTGTCTTACCATTTGTGTATTGTACAACTAAGTGTAAGTGGTACCCTTATCCATGGGTCGGAAGTGCCAGACCAACGTATCTGCCTGGTTACCTAATAGATTACGGTGCGTGGAACCTCTGCCCAGCTTCATGCTATCACTAGGCTCAGTGAACCTCTTACTGCCGATGAAGGTGTAGGGTGCTGAATCCGAAACGGTGAAGCTTTGCTCGTCGTCAACCTTGATTGGTCCGACAGCTTTTGCTTCGTCCACCAGGTTTTGTCTGTTGAATAGGCCTTACCTGAATAGAAGATTCGGCAGAATAGGCTCCAATGTCCACCTGATAGCGGTGTTGGGATGGCAAACCTTGCTGCCAGGAATGGGACCTCTGACACGTGCCCTTCATCCCTTGGGGTATGCTCCACGGCTGTACCCTCAGATTTACACTGACCCAGCATGCTCTCCTCTTCCAAGAGGGAGACATTAAGCAGCCCTGTTACAAAGCGCTGCTAGCGCGGCCTCTCCCATAGGCTGGCGCTGCCATAGACTCGGCGTCAGACTTATACTGACCTGCTATGCTCTCCTCCTCCAAGAGGGAGACATTAAGCATCCCTGTTGCAAGGCGCTGCTGGCGCAGGTTCTCCCATAGGCCGGCGTTGTTATACACTCGGCATCAACATTAAGCAGCCCTGTCCAAGGCATTGCTGGCGCGGGTTCTCCCATGGGCCGGCACTGCCACAGACTCGGCATCCATATTAAGCAGCCCTGTGCAAGACGTTGCTGGCGTGGGCTTTCCTATTGCCCCGCGCTGACACAGACTCAGCATGAACATGAAGCAGCCCTGTGCAAAGCGCTGCTGGCGCGGGCTCTCGCATAGCCCCGCACTGACAGAGATTCAGCATGCACATGAAGCAGCCCTGTGCAAGGCGCTGCTGGCGCAGGCTCTCACATAGCCCCGTGCTGACACAACTGCTGCTAGTGTATCTAGACAGAGCCCCCTCTCCTTAGGGGCTCCATCATGGCCAACCTCCAAATTTTATACATTATCGGTGGGAACCCTCCCGGCACCAGGGCTGGCCATTCGGGTTGGTTTTGATCCTGGGGACCACTGCGGTCTGGACGGCGCATTACGGCTGGATTTCCCCTCCCTGGGAACCACAGCGTCTGTGGTTCGCAGTCACTGACCATTATCAGTGACTGCGACCGCGAACCCAACATTCACCAGATACCCACTTCCGCGGTCGGAACCGGGGTGTCCCCACATTTCATAGCCAGTTCTCTCGTCGGACTTCGCCAAAATATCGAGCAGGAAAACCTCTGTAAAAAAGGTTCCTGCAAGAAAATCAACACCAGGTAAGAAAAACAAAACTTACCTATAGTTTAAACTTACCGCTGGCAGGAGCGACACGCGTGCGGATTGGCGGGGTTCTTCACGGAATCACCAACGTGACTTCGAAGTAAAACGACTATATATTGTTGATATCCAGTTTCATGCATTGTGGTAGAGTTATTGTATTAATTCACGTAAGGCTTCATTTGTGCAGGAAATCTGTATTTAGGGCCACATTTACAACATTACGCTCCCGTTCATTTTGATGGACAATATATCACTGGGACAACAGCCTCGTGTTCATAAGACAAAGGAGCAGAATGAAGCCTTTCGACTCATCGAGTCTGCTCTGCCATTCAATCATGGATGATTTCCCGCACAACCCCATTCTCCTGCCTTCTCTCCATAACCTTTGACACCCTTACTAATCAAGAACCTATCCCTAACCATGCTGTGATGCATCCTGATAAAATACTTTCTACGGCACATCTGTAGAAATTGGTGGTATTCCCAAGAGCTCATTAAATGGACAACTGTTAGATATATATCAAAAGATAGATATAACTTGTATTTGTTATATATTGAAATGTTGGGTACAGGTTTCAATTTCCTTCTAAATTATATATATATATATATTTTAATTTTAGAAACGGCTGAAGGCAGCTGAGGTGGAGAGCAAACTGAAACAGGTGTACATTCCAACATAGTAAGTTTCTGTAAACCAGGGTACCAATGTAAAGGGTGAAATGTTGTCATGTAGTTTGTAAGACCTAATTTCTAAATATTGTTTACATCATTTACTGAGATCCAAACTTGAATTCTTCCTTTAATGTAAAACAAAAACCCACCTTTGTACATCTGAGAACATTTTAATTTAAATTACAGACAAATCCTGTTTCCCTCATTACAACATTATATCCTTTCTCTTCCATTTACCCACTGATTTTTTATAAAGAATTTATGCTTTGCTGGTGATCAATGTAAAAAAAAATTCACATTCTAATGTAGACCAACAATTTTTGTTCAACTAATTATACATTACCAAAGTGTTTGAGTTTGAGTTAGCCTGATCACTGTGATGTAAGTCATTGACTAGTAATATTTTATCTTCTCTCTATTTACAGTTTAGAGAGACATTTACACTCTCTACAGTTGATTCATGACCTGTTAAGTATTTCTGGCATACTTAGTTTTAATTTCAAATTTCCATTAACATGCAATATGAGGAATACCAGACCTGGTGGAGATTTTTTCTAATTTAATGTTGGCTTACAATTTAACAACTCCTTCATGAAGACGTCAGCTGCTAGTTCTGACTAAAGGTTATTGTATTGAAACATTGACTCTGCTGTTCGATCCACTGATGCTGCCTGATCTGCTGAATATGCCCAACATTTACTATTACTGTTGAAGATTTTTATTCTTTCATTGTTGCTAGGTGCCAATCAGCACTGGAAAAAACCCGAGAACAGAGTATTTACTCTAGTTCAACCGCATAGTGGCTAAACTATTGGATAGGCAGGAACACTCTGTTTACAACTGAAGTGTGCCAGTTGTGGACTTCAGATACAACTAATTAAATACACTGGGAGTGAAAAATGATAGTCGCAATAACTATAAAATTATAAGATTTTTGTAAAAAAAATCCGTCAAGAGTGTTTTATTGTTATGTGTCCCAAACAATGAACTTCTTATTTGCAGCAACGCAACAGATGTGTATGGGCAAATTTCACCCGATCGGCCACAGAAATTGGCTTTGGGAATGGATCTGCAGGCTCCAGCTGGGCCGGAGTTCCAGAGCCCTGGCTGCAAAGGGCAAATTCAACCCACTGCTCTGGACAGAAGTGCAGATTTCGAGTGCATTCTTGTAATTTTGTCTGGATTAAAGGACGTGCCAGACCACTAGTTGCCGGAAAATTGGTGGTGGACTTGTATTATGTATAGTTCTGGTTGCCCAATTCCAGGAAGGATGTGGAGGTTTTGGAAGTGGTGCAGAGCAGATTTACCAGAATGATGCCTGGATTAGGGAGTATTAGCCACAAAGAGAGGTTGGACAGACTAGGTTTGTTTTCTCTTGAATGCCAGAGGTTGCAGGTAAACTTTATAGAAGTATATAAAACCATGAGATGAAGAGAATAGGGTAAGCAGCCAGAATCTTTTGCCCAGGATGGAAAAATCAGAACCAGAGGCATAGCTTTAAGGTGAGAAGGGCAAAGTTTAAAGAAAATGGGCAACATTTTTTACATATAGGATGCTGAGTGCCTGGAACAAGCTGCCAGCGATGGTGGTTGAGCAGGATACGATAGTCATTTGGATAGGCATATGGATATGTAGGGAAGGGAGACATATGGATTATGTGCAGGCATATAAGGATTGGACCACCTGCCTGCTTTTGGCCCATATTCCTCTAAACCTACCCTATCCATGTGCCTGTCTAAATGTATCTTAAACATTGTGAGAGTACCTGCCTCACTGCCTCCTCCGGCAGCTCCATACACCCACCACCCTTTGTGTAAAAAAGTTACCCCTTGGGTTCCAATTAAATCTTTCCCCCCTCACCTTAAAACTATGTCCCCTGGTATTTGATTCCCCTACTCTGGGCAAAAGACTATTCCCGATCTATTCCTTTCATGATTTTGTGCACAGCTAAGATCCCCCTCATCCAAGGAATAAAGCCCTAGATTGCTCAACCTCTCTATATAGCTCAGTCCCGCGACTCCTGGCAACATCCTGGTAAATCTTCTCTGAACCCTTTCAAGCTTGACAACATCTTATCTTGCTTTCTCCTTTGAAAGTTTATTTTGTTCAGCCAGCTGAGCACAATGTAATTGGATTCATTTGTAGAGCAGTCATTACCTGTAGCAGAGTCCTGAGCACTTTGGAAGTTTTAATTTTTTTAATTCTAATTTCATGATTGTAAGAGCAGAGCTGAATTCAACGACAGAAACTTTTAATGCTGGACATAATTCCAACTGAATTTGCTACATGTTCATCCCGAAACAAATATGTATTCTGGTGAATGATGTGTGTTGCAATACTTAACTTTGGAATTAATAAATAAAAGCCCACTTTTTTTTGCATAGCAATAAACCTAATCCCAATCAGATATCGACCGTCAATGGAAAGCCTGCTGTAGTGAATGGTCCAGTTGGAGAGATGGTTCACCAAAACCAGAACTCGAGTGTATGCCGACCATGTGAAAGTTGTTACGGTGAGTACTATCCAAACTAAATTATTTTACCATAAGATCTGAAGCAAGTTCTACTAAGAAGATTCTGCAAACATATATAAACTTTGCACATTAAAAGGAAGCCTATTTAATAATTAGAAATATTAAATCAGGCAGGCCCTTTGAGGAACATAAAGCAAACAGGAAAGAACTCAACTAGGCAATTAGAAGGGTCAAAGAGGACCATGAAATGTTAAGAGATAGAGATACAGCATGGAAACAGGCCCTTCGGCCCACCGGGTCTACCTCGACCAGCGATCCCTGCGCATTAACACTATCCTACACCCACTAGGGACAATGTTTACATTTACCAAGCCAATTAACCTACAAACCTGTACGTCTTTGGAGTGTGGGAGGAAATTGAAGATCTTGGAGAAAACCCATGCAGGTCAAGGGGAGAATGTACAAACACCGTACACACAGCACCTGTAGTCAGAATCGAACCCGGGTCTCTGTCACTGCATTCTAAGGCAGCAACTCTACCACTGCACCACCGTGTCTTTGGCGAGTCAGAGTAAAGAAAATCCAACGGTTCTTCATGCGGACATAAAAACAAGAGGGTAACCAGGAAGAAGAAGGGAACTCATTCTTGGATAGACACAAAATGCTGAAGTAAATCAGCGGGATGGGGAACATCTCTGGATAATAGGAATGGGTAACATTTTGGGTCGAGACCCTTCTTCAGACTTCAGTCCTCGGTCTGAGGACGGATCTCGACCAGAAACATCACCCATTCCTTCTCTCCAGAGATGCTGGCTGTCCCGCTGCATTACTCCAGCATTTTGAATCCATCTTCGGTGTAAACCAGCATCTGCAGTTCCTTCCTACACAACATAGGGTCAGAGGGTGTAAGCAAGGTATGAAATGCCTTGTTTCGCACCATTGGGTTCCGACCCAAAATGTCACTGATCTGTGTCATAAACCAAATTCCAAAGAAGAATAAGACTAACAAAAGTAAGGTAGCGTGCCTTAATGACCACCATCCAGTGGCTCTGAAATCCACCGTTATGAAGTACTTTGAGAGAATGGTAGTAGCGCACATTAACTCCAGCCTCCCAGCCATTCTAGATCTAGTGCAGTTTGCTTAATGTCGCAACAGGTCCACAGCAGATGCCATCTCCCAGACTCCAAACCCATGTCTGGATATGTCTGGAACATCTAGACAACAACGACTCCTATGTTAGACTCTTATTCATAGACTATAGCTCTGCCTTCAACACCATAATCCATCCAACTTTCCACATTACTATTGTACTTGAGTTTGAACTAATTATATCTATGTATGGTATATCTGATTTGTTTGGAAGGCATCAAAACAAAGCTTTTTACTTTACTGTGGTATATGTGACAATAATAAACCTAAACCTAAATGTTTTAAATCACATGAATGCATTTGGGACTAAATGGAAACATTAATTTAGATATTCACCTTTAAGTTTCTTTTGTGCTGTTAGGTGACAGGGTTAGAAGCTTTCATAATTAAATAAAATTGGTATATATAGTTTAAAACTGAATGTTCCTGTCAGTTTCTCTAAGGCAGTCAGTATGTGTGGTACAAGGGTTGCAATAAATGTGGTTCCTCAGGATGTCTAACTGCGAGGAAACAGTATAAAACCCTGATCACTTATGACTGATGACAACAATGAGTAGGATAGGAACATTAAGTTACAGTGGCTTGCAAAAATATTCATACCCCTTGAACTTTTCCACATTTTGTCACGTTAGAACCACAAACGTAAATGTATTTTATTGGGATTTTATGTGATAGACCCACACAAAGTGGCGCATAATTGTGAAGCGGAAGGAAAATGATACATGGTTTTCACATTTTTTTACAAATAAAAAACTGAAATTTGTGGCGTGCAAAAATATTCAGCCCCCTTTATTCTGATACCCCTAAATAAAATCCAGTGCAATCAATTGCCTTCAGAAGTCACTTAATTAGTAAATAGAGTCCACTTGTGTGTAATCCAATCTCAGTATAAATACAGCTGTTTTGTGAAGGCCTCAGAGGTTTGTTAGAGAACTTTAGTGAACAAACTAAAGGGATTGTTTACCCTTTGATATAAGTACAATACTCCTTGCCCCAAGGGTGGTACAAAAAAATATATAGGGAATATCCTATAATTTTAAGCAATATATGTATTTGGAAACAAATAGTTAAGACTTTACATTTAGAAAATATGTCGCTTTGCTTACCAATTATGAATAATCCTCTGTTTAAGCCCTCTTTATTGGATGGGAGGTTTAGACATTGGAAAAAATTAGCAATTATAAGGATAGAACATCTTTACAGGAATGGGAAATTTCTCTAATTTCAAGAGTTGAAAGATATTTATGGATTGCACTCAAATAACTTACTTAGATATTTACAAATCAGAGATTATGTTAAATCAAATACGCAAGATTATAGAAATAGAGAATCAGGTTTACTGGATGAAGTGCTTAATAAGCATCCAAACACAGAGAAATTAATAGCATATATATATAATATCCTTTTGGACAGGGAAATACCAACAACAGAATCATTTCGACAAATATGGGGAAATGAAACTGGTTTACTGATATTAAAAGACTTTTGGGAAGAAAGTTTACAACGTATACATCGTTGTTCGTTAAATGCCAGACATACTTTGATACAATTCAAAGTATTACATAGATTACATTATTCAAAAAGAAATTAAATAGAATTTTTCCTAATATATCACCATTGTGTGATAAATGTCAGCACATAGAAGCTGATTTAACACATAGTTTTGTAATATGCACAAAACTTAATAGTTATTGGAATGAGATTTTTAAAATTATTTCTATAGTTCTTAAGATTACATTAAATCCTGACCCAAAGCTAATAATATTTGGTGTTTTAGATTCAAATCAAACATTAACAGTAAATCAAAGAAATTTTCTCGATTACTGTTTAATGATTGGAAAAAAAATAATATTAAAATTTTGGAAGGGACCATTATCCCCTACAATCAAAATGTGGACAGTGGAAATGTTGGAGACGTTGCAATTGGAGAGAATTAGGTTTATCCTAATGGATAAACACGAACTTTTTGAACAAATATGGTCTCCATTCACTGATTATATGAAGGGGTAGCTGGGCTCAGCATTGTAACTCAACAAGTACCCGGTGGTAAGATCAGATGAAAAGGTTTAATCTGAGATTTGTATACTCGTCTCTATATATATATTATTAGAAATTGTTCCATTCATTGTTAAGATGTATACTTTTTTTTAATTTTTAAGTATAATAATTGTTTGTCAATAATATGGGTGTTTTATTTTTTTGTTTTTTTTAATTTTTTAATTTTTTTTTCTTCTCACATATAATCAAAATTATAATCACACTTTTTAAAATTAAACATCTATTTTTTCTTTACTCTTTTTTCATTTCACTATTTTTTTTTTAGGCTTATATATATTGCTTTGTAATATTCATATAACTTTGGAAATATGTAATATGTATATCTGAAAAAATTGTTATATTATTTGTAATGCGTATGGCCTCTAATAAAAATATATTTTAAAAAAACTTTAGTGAACAAACAGCATCATGAAGCCCACAGAACACACCAGACAGGTCAGGTATAAAGTTGTGGAGAAGTTTAAAGCAGGGTTAGGTTGTAAAAAAATATCCCAAGCTTTGAACATCTCATGGAGCACTGTTCAATCCATCATCCGAAAATGGAAAGAGTATGGCACAACTGAAAACCTACCAAGACATGGCCGTCCACCTAAACTGAGAGGCCGGGCAAGGAGAGCATTGATCAGAGAAACCGTCAAGAGGCCCATGGTAACTCTGGAGGAGCTGCAGAGATCTACAGCTCAGGTGGGAGAATCTGTCCACAGGACAACTATTAGTCGTGCACTCAACAAATCGGGCCTCTATGGAAGAGTGGCAAGAAGAAAGCCATTGTTGAAACAAAGCCATAAGAAGTCCCGTTTGCAGTTTGCCACAAGCCATGTGGGGGACACAGCAAACATGTGGAGGAAGGTGCTCTGGTCTGATGAGACCAACATTGAAGCTTTTGGCCTAAGTGCAAAACGCTATGTGTGGTGGAAAACTAACACAGCACATCAACCTGAACACCATCCCCACTGTGAAACATGGTATTGGCAGCATCATGCTTTGGGGATGCTTTTCTTCAGCAGGGACAGGGAAGCTGGTCAGTGTTGATAGGAAGATGGATGGAGCCAAATACAGGGCAATCTTGGAAGAAAACCTGTTAGAGTCTGCAAAAGACTGGGGCGGAAGTTCACCTTCCAGCAGGACAATGACCCTAAACATACAGCCAGAGCTACAATGGAATGGTTTAGATCAAAGCATATTCATGTGTTTGAATGGCCCAGTCAAAGTCCAGACCTAAATCCAATTGAGAATCTCTGGCAAGACTTGAAAATTGCTTTTCACAGACACTCTCCATCCAATCTGCCTGAGCTTGAGCTATTTTGCAAAGAAGAATGGGCAAAAATTTCAGTCTCTAGATGTGCAAAGCTGGTAGAGACATACCCCAAAAGACTTGCAGCTGTAATTGCAGCGAAAGGTGATTCTACGAAGTATTGACTCAGGAGGGGGCCGAATACTTTTGCACGCCACACTTTTCAGTTTTTTATTTGTAATAAAATTTGGAAACCATGTATCATTTTCCTTCCACTTCACAATTATGCACCACTTTTTGTTGGTCTATCACATAAAATCCCAACAAAATACATTTAAGTTTGTGGTTGTAACATGACAAAATGTGGAAAAGTTCAAGGGGTAGGAATACTTTTGCAAGCCACTGTACATGGGATGAATATAAAATGGAAATAAAGGTGACTTGCATTCGGGGTGGCACAGTGGTGCAGCGGTAGAGTTGCTGCCTTACAGGGCCAGAGACCTACTTCCCCACAGCCATCAGGCTATTAAACCTGGTTCGGAACTCTGAACATTAATGTCCCTCCATCTGTTATTTGCACTTTATTAATTTATTAAGTCATGGGTGTATTTATGTATAGAATTGTAGTCATTGCCTTCTATGTTCTGTTGTGCTATGCAAAGAAAGATTTTCATTGTCCTGTCAGGGACACATGACAATAAACTCTTTTGACTTTGATCCTGACTACGGATACTGTCTGTGCAGAATTTATACTGCAGTTCTACAGGGTCTTGGTGAGACCACACCTGGAGTATTGTGAACAGGTTTGGTCTCCTAATCCGACGAAAGACATTCTTGTCATAGAGGGAGTACAGAGAAGGTTCACCAGACTGATTCCTGAGATGGCAGGACTTTTATATAAAGAAAGGCTGGATAGACTCGGCTTGTACTTGCTAGAATTTAGAAGATTGAGGGGGGAACTTATAAAAACTTACAAAATTCTTAAGGGGTTCGACAGGCTAGATGCAGGAAGATTGTTCCCGATGTTGGGGAAGTCCAGAACAAGGGGTCACAGTTTAAGGATAAGGGGGAAGTCTTTTAGGACTGAGATGAGAAAAACATTTGTCACACAGGGAGTTGTGAATCTGTGGAATTCTCTGCCACAACAGGGAGTTGAGGCCAGATCATTGGCTATATTTAAGAGGGAGTTAGATGTGACCCTTGTGGCTAAAGGTATCAGGGGGTATGGAGAAAAGGCAGGTTACCGAGTTGGATGATCAGCCATGATCATATTGAATGGCGGTGCAGGCTTGAAGGGCCGAATGGCCTACTCCTGCACCTATTTTCTATGTTTCTATATACATTCTACCTGTGATGGTGTGGGGTTTCTCCGGGTGCTCCGGTTTCCTCCCACACTCGAAAGACGTACAAGTTTGTGGGCTAATTGCTTGTAGGATAGTGCTAGTGTATGGGGTGATATTTGGATGGCATGAATTTGATGGGCTGAAAGGCCTGTTTCTGTGCTGCATCTCTAAACTCTCTAAACTAAACTATCCAAGAGGTTATTAGGTAGAGGAATAGGCATTCTACATTGCACAGAAGTTGTGGAAAAATCAGACTGCAATATTAGGAAAAATCTTCCCCTTTCCCCTGAGCACTGTCTTCTGCAGGGAAGCCACCACTCATCTGGCTGGTTAGTGGCACTTTGCATTCACCTTCTGGACTCCTTGAAGTGTTCTGGGATTATTGACCAGTAGAGCAGAAGGCTGAAGCCTGCACTTAGGAACCCTCAATGTCTGTCGGATAATTAAGTGAATGAGAGCTTATGATATTGCATTGCTGATAGACTATTTCTCTTGTGCGTGTTGGAGTTTTTGAAATTATTTAGACATTCTCAGCATGACTCTGGGGTTTCTGATTAATGGAAGTCTATTACTCAAAGGTGGCAGATGGAGATGTGTTGTTGCATTGTGCCTGCACTGTATTCATATGTTTATCAGTTATATGAGCAGAATTAGGCCATTCGGCCCATCAAGTCTACTCCGCCATTCAATCATGGCTGATCTCTCTATCCTTCTCAACCCCGTTCTCCTGCCTTCGCCCCATAATCCCGGAGAGTCGTTCTAATGAAGAATCTATCAATCTCCACCATAAAGATATCCATTGACTTGGCCTCCACAGCCTTCTGTGGCAATGAATTCCACAGATTCACCATCCAAGATTCAAGGTAGTTTATCGTCATGTGTTCCAGATAGGACAATGAAATTCTTGCTTTGCTTCAGCACAACAGAATATAGTTGGCATAAATACTGAACAGATTAATGTGTTCATATACCATTGTAGTCTTTTCCTCTCCTGGGTGCTTAAGTTGCCGAACCAAGCCACGATGCAACCAGTCAGCATGCACTCTACTGTGCACCTGTAGAAGTTCGAGAGAGTCCTCCTTGACATACCGACTCTCCGTAATCATTTCAGGAAGTAGAGGCGCTGATGTGCTTTCTTTATAATTGCATCAGTGTTCTCGGACCAGGAGAGATCTTCAGAGATGTGCACCCCAGGAATTTGAAGCTCCGCTAACTATTTGTGTTAATCTTCACATCACTATGTCTTTTGTAAAAATGTGCAGCACAAAACATGAGCACAGATAATAGTAAGAGAAGCAGGCCAATTGTTCAATCATTGCAAACTCAAATAATTTGGCAAGGTCACATCTAATCAATCTCAATCTCACTTTTATAGCCCATCTTCATTTTCCTGGATTCCTTCACAGTCCAAAGGCCCATCAACAGTTACAACTTCCATCTATGCAGCACATTTAATCGAGCAAAACGAACAAGACATCTAACAGGGGCATTATCAAATTAAAATGGAGTCCAAGCTATTTAACTTGGGGCAGGTGATTAAAGGTTTGGTCAAAGAGATAGTTTTAAAGAGATGCTTAAAGAAGGAAAGAGAATTAGGTGACATTTAAGAAACAATGTCCAGAATTACTCATGGCTGATGAAGGCAAGTCTGCCAAATGTGGAGCAATGAATAATTTGAAGTTGGTTGAGAAATTTGAGAAGCACAAATATCTTTGAGTGCTTGTAGAAATTGCAGACTTCAGAAGGGATGAGACCATGGAGGATTTAAAAGTAGAGGAAGAGAATTAAAAAAATAATTATATAGGTATTTATTGTTGCAAGAATAATATAAACAAGAGAGTAGAGGTGTACTAAAATTTGGACTGCAGTTTTTGTGGTGAATTTGGATTTTAGTCTTTGGACATACAGTGTGGAAACAGGCCCTTCAGCCCTCCGTCTACACCAACCAGGGATCATACCCATACACTAGCCCAACTTCACACACTGATTTACCTTACCCACTCTACCTTATAAGATTATTAGGTAGAGTGGGGAGACTAAATTGAGAGCCGTTGTTATTGGGCAAGCCCACATCAAACATGTGGGAGTTGTTTAAAGACCAGATGATATGAGCTCAGGTCCAGCTTCTTTCCGTTGGAAGGAAGGATAAGGATGACAAGGTAAAGAAACTTGGATGACCAACGAGATTCTAAATGTGGTCAAAAACAAAAAATAAGCACATCTAGGTTGTAGGAAGGTAAAATCAGACAGGGCCTTGGAGGAATATAAAGCGAGCAGGAAAGAACTCAAGGTGGCAATTAGAAGGGTCAAAAGGGGCCATGAGATATCATTGGCAAGTCAGATTAAAGAAAATCAAGGTTTTTTTCATGTTTATTAAACACAAGATTAACTGAGGAGAGGGAGGAAAACTCAAGGATAAAGGAGGACATATGTGCTTGGCGTCGGAGTATATAGGCTAGGTACTAAGCAAGTGCTTTACATCTATATTCACCAAGGAGGAGGTCATGGAGTACAGCAAGATCAGTGCAGGGTATACTAATTTGCTGAGGAGGTTTGACATCAACAAGGAAGTGGGTGTTGGGTGTCTTGAAAAGCATTAAGGTGGAGAAATCCCCAGTGTCTGATGGTATATATCTCAAGTTCTTGAGAGAGGCAAGAGAGAAGATTGCAAGGGTCTTGACAAAGGTCTTTGTGTCCTCTCTAGTGACAAGGGAGGTCCCAGAGGACTGGAGAGTAGCCAACATTGTTCCTTTTTTTTCCTTACCTTCCCGGAGATGTGACCATTTTTCGGAGCACATTCTCCGGGCTCTGCGACCTACCAACGCTGGAGCTGGCAGCCGCCTCGGACTGTCATGTGCTCCACCATGGAGCGCGACTTAGCATCGGAGCGGATCCCTTGCCTGGGATCGCTCCCACTGCGACCACTGTGGACTTACCAACAAGGGCTCGAAGTCTAGGGAGAGGTTGAGTCGGGAGCTACAACTCCGCAGAAGGTTCGTCCAGCCCCGACGCGAGGTTCGATCGCCCGATGCGGGGGAGCTGATAACCCCCCGATGCAGGAGCTGAAGGCCTTGACGTGGAGGGCCCTAACGCCGCCGGCTACGGGAGTCAAGACCGTCCCGTCAACGGAGGGCTCGAGGCCCCTGACCAAGGAAGAACAAAGGAAGAGACTTGAACTTTATTTCACCTTCCATCACAGTGAGGAATGTGTAGGTGTAGGAGTCACTGTGGCAGATGTTCAATGTTAAATGTGTTTTTGCGTCTGTTGCTTTTAATTGTATGACTGACCTGGCCGGTGAAATTTCTCGTATGTTGTAAAACATACTTTGCGAATAAAATCTGATTCTGAAGTTAATAGTAATCTGAGATAATAATTCAATAAACCACATATTGGAATGGTCACAAAATTAGAAAAATATCAAATTAGTGCAATGTCTTAAGAAATTCTGTAATTTTAATAAGTTTACAAATTTGACAGTTTTCATCATTAGAATAACTGATTTTTGTTTTTCAATCTGCACTGTTTCAGCCACACAGTCTCAACAGTGGTTTTCTTGGGGACCGCCTACTATGCAGTGTAGACTATGTGCTTTATGTTGGATATATTGGAAGAAGTACGGAGGCCTGAAGAAGCCCACTCGAACAGAAGCAGAAAAAATGTCACCACCGCACGACGTCTCGGTAACAAGCAATGAGATCTGTACTTACCAAATTATGTTGATACTTGTGTTTGGCTATCGTTTGGCTGGCTGTGTCCGCAGGCGGGGGCTGGCTGTGTTGCGGGCGAGGACTGTGAGCGCGACAGGCGCTGGGGACGGGAGCCGGTGAGTGCAGCAGAGCCGGGGACGGGAACCGGTGAGCCCACCCCCCCCCTCCACACACCCCCTACACCCCTCCCATCCCCTACACCCCCCTCCCCGACCCTCCTCCCCTACACCTGCCCCTCCCCCTCCACTACACACCCCCTCCCCTACATGCCCCCCCCCACCCCTACACTAACCCCTCCCCTACACACACCCCCTCCCCACACACACCCCCCTCCCCACACACACACCCCTCCCCCACACCTCCCCTCCCTCACCCCCCCCCACACACCCTCCCCCACACACACCCTCCCCTCCCCCACATATCCCCCCCCCACCAGTCCCCGACAGGCCACGCCGGAAGTCGTCCCCCTCCCCTGGCTGCAGGACGCCCCCCGCCTGAAGCCGTCCCCGTCCCCCGGCTACAGAACGCTCCCGCCATTGCGTTGGTGCAACAGGTGAGTGGTGGAATATTGCATTGGGGAATGGGTCCCACTTATGGGGGGGGGGGAGGGCTTTCTTGAGCACTAGTACAGGTGTTGTGATCTGAAGGGACTGGTCTCCAGAGGGATAGTATGGACATTGTGGGCCGAATGGATTATTGGGCTGGCAGCTCAGTCACTCAAGCCTGGTGGGCTGGCAGCTCAGTCACTCAGGCCTGGTGGGCTGGGAATTCAATCACTCAGGCCTGGTGGGCTGACAGCTCAGTCACTCAGGCCTGGTGGGCTGGCAGCTCAGTCACCCAGGCCTGGTGGGCTGGCAGCTCAGAAACTACCAGAAATTCTGCCCAGAGCAGGTGAGAGACACTGAGAGAGATGGGAGAGAGGGTGGAGAATCAATTTTAGACATTTTTCATCTTTTTCTGCAGATCACAGCAATGAAGGAGGAAAGTCCATCCTGGCCTGGATCTCACAGGGAGCAAATGAAGGGAGGGAGAAAAATACTGGGGTGAGGTTTAATACTTGCAGGGGGAATACTTACTGATGGGCCAAAGGGAATCCTGGGATAGTACAGGCCTGATGTGCCACAGGGGCTCTTTAAAAAAAATCTGAGTGAAATCTCAGTGAAAGGCACTTTTTCTGGACATTTCCTGGCCTGGCACGGGCCTTTTGGGCCAAAATGCTCCTCCTGGGCTAATACGGGCATTTTGGGCAAAAGGGACTGGTTTCTCGGCTAATAGGGGCCTTGTGGGCCAAAATTAGTGGTTTCAGGCAGGCCAAACAACTAATTTCATTTCCAATTGCATTGTAGTTTCAAGCACAGGGCAGGCCGAATAGCTCATTGCATTTTCATTTCACTTCCATTGCCATTGCAGTGTCAAGCACAGGGCAGGCCAAGCCAAACAGCTGATTGCATTTTCATTTCATTTCCATTGCCATTGCAGTTTCAAGCACAGGGCAGGCCAAGGCAAACAGCTGATTACATTTGCACTTAATTTCCATTGCCATTGCACTTTCAAGCACAGGGCAGGCTCAAGCCACACAGTTGATTGCATTTTCACTTTATTTCCATTGCCATTGCACATTAAAGCACAGGGCAGGCTCAAGCCAAACAGCTCATTGCATTTTCATTTCATTTCCATTGCCATTGCAATTTCAAGCACAGGGCAGGCTTAAGCCAAACAGCTGATTGCATTTTCACTTCATTTCCATTTCCATTGCCATTGTACTTTCAAGCACAGGCAGGCTCAAGCCAAACAGCTCATTGGATTTTCACTTTATTTTCATTGCCATTGCACTTTCAAGCACAGGGCAGGCCAAGGCAAACAGCTGATTACATTTGCACTTAATTTCCATTGCCATTGCACTTTCAAGCACAGGGCAGGCTCAAACCAAACAGCTCATTGCATTTTCACTACATTTACATTGCCATTGCAGTTTCAAGCACAAGGCAGGCTCAAGCCAAACAGCTCATTGTATTTTCACTTCATTTCCATTGCCATTGCAGTTTCAAGCACAGGGCAGGCTCAAGCCAAACAGCTCATTGCATTTTCACTTCACTTCCATTGCCTTGCACTTTCAAGCACAGGGCAGGCCAAACCAAACAGCTGATTGCATTTTCACTTAATTTCCATTTCCATTGCCATTGCACTTTCAAGCACAGGGCAGGCTCAAGCCACACAGCTGATTGCATTTTCACTTTATTTCCATTGCCATTGCACATTAAAGCACAGGGCAGGCTCAAGCCAAACAGCTCATTGCATTTTCATTTCATTTCCATTGCCATTGCAATTTAAAGCACAGGGCAGGTTTAAGCCAAACAGCTCATTGCATTTTCATTTCATTTCCATTGCCATTGCACTTTCAAGCACAGGGCAGGCTCAAGCCAAACAGCTCATTGCATTTTCACTTCATTTTCATTGCCATTGCAGTTTCAAGCACAGGGCAGGCTCGAGCAAAACAGCTCATTGCATTTTCACTTCACTTCCATTGCCATTGCACTTTCAAGCACAGGGCAGGCCAAGCCAAACAGCTGATTGCATTTTCACTTAATTTCCATTTCCATTGCCATTGCACTTTCAAGCACAGGGCAGGCTCAAGCCAAACAGCTGATTGCATTTTCATTTCATTTCCATTGCCATTGCACTTTCAAGCACAGGGCAGGCTCAAGCCAAACAGCTCATTGCATTTTCACTTCATTTCCATTGCCATTGCAGTTTCAAGCACAGGGCACACTCAAGCCAAACAGCTCATTGCATTTTCACTTCACTTCCATTGCCATTGCACTTTCAAGCACAGGGCAGGCCAAGCCCAGCAGCTGATTGCATTTTCACTTAATTTCTTAATACTCACAGTGTTCTGTAGTTTCCCAGCTCAGACAGAGAGCAGTGACCTCTCCCTCACCATCCTGCTGACGGACTGAGCCACGCCCACACTTCCGGGCTTTATAGTCCCTCCCCTCTCCCACAGGAAGGGGCGTGGCCTTCATGGCAGTGATTGACAGGTGAGACAATCTCAAGATTTTTTAAACACTAATAAGTCTTGTATTTTTCATCTATGAGAAATATCCTCCGGACCTGCGCAGCGGAGGAGGACTCTGAGTAAGATGGCCAAAAAAAATCACAGCCATATGTGGTAGTGTTTTTTATAAAATCATAGCACAGTGCAAACAGGAAGTGGTCAAGATGAGACTTGTAATATTATATATATTATATATATAGCAATATTATATATATATATGTGTGTGTGTGTATATATATATATATATATATATATATATATATATATATATATATATATATATATGTGTGTGTGTGTTACAAAATTGACATGTGTAATACAGAAATATAAACTGATGAAGTTGATCAGGCATGAATCTTAAAGCTAAAAGGAAATCCATTGTTAAAAGACTTTTGGCAGCAGTCTATTTTATTGGCAATGGGAGAGCTAATGCTCATCATCTCATCAGCCTTAATGATTTTTTGTTTATATTTTGGTGTTAGATATTCTATTTTACCAACTTGATTTACTATTATAACAGCACCTGTTGTTTGTAACAATCTTACCTTTCCATGTGTAATAAGTTCACATACCGATTATGGTTTTTTCCTCTTATTTTTTATAAAGGAACCACATTTAAGAGGCATCTTCCATCACAGCCAGCCAGGCGTGCCAATGCTAATCGATAGTCCAAAGTCTACTTTGAAAACACATCAGTCTTTCTTTCTGCAGTCGACGCATCTTACAAAACTTGCCAGGCATGTCTGCAGAGATATTTTGCAGCTGAAACGAGCAGCAAGGAGACCATTTGTTCCAATTAACTGTGCTGCCGTTAAGGCAGAATGTAAGAACTTTTTAAATTCTTAGCTTTAACTTTCCATACTTTCAACCATTCCAGTCCCATTGTTTGCAATAAATGAACATGACTTACTACATTATTTATTTGTGTGGATTTTTTTTTATTGTTCTTCAGCCTTCTGTAGCTGTTTGTATCATTCTGTAAGCAACTTCAAGGAAGACTGTCTGCTTCAAAATGTTAAAAAATATCTGTAAAAGTGTATCATTTATATTGTAATTAAAACAACAGTGTGCAGTCATATCATTTTTAATACTTTAATAATAATATAAAGTTTTTGGAACATTTCTATGATTAATTAGTACATATATCTAAGATGCATAATATTTGAACAAATACATAGTTTATAATGTTGTTGCCATTGTTCTAGTTCTTACCTTAACAGAAAACATGAATTATTAAACTATTTGAAACATATATTCCTTTAAATTGTACTCTGATTCTCATAATTTAGTTTTGATGTAATTATACAACAATTAATTAAATACATGATAGTTTAATCAAACCGAATGATTGCAAATAGATCTTTTAGCAGACATTCTTTCTTTAAGTTGGCTTATTGTGCTTCACATCGGCTGCTTTAGATGCAATCAAACTATCCTGGGCTATATGTGAGGTTTTAGAAATCCAATTTGACACCATAAACCAAAGGAAAAAAATCAAACCATTGACCTGAAGTAGAAGACTAGCAATTATCTAGCTATAGGCAGGAAAAGTCATGGTAGAAATACCTATCATTGTGGTGCTCTTGGGTCATCTTTTCCACAAGTGTGCTGAATATTCTGCAACTAATATTCAGCTTACTTTGCAAGATGAAAATTATAATGGGATCCTTAAATAAAGGGTTTACTGCAGCAGATATCCTCCTAAATATTTTTCATATCCATACCTGATCAAGATAAGCATGACTACAACATTGCAAGCCATGTATAAATGGTGATATAACCCATTAGCAGAAATGATTGGCACCTTTTGCAGCTGCACTTTTGTTTATTGTTCTTCATTTGTGCCTGTGGTAAATCATGTGATTCCTTTAAAAATGGTGCATGCAATTTCTAATACATAATCGCAATCATCTTCATAAGTGTCCCAAATTGTGCAAAACGTCTGATTGACAGCAAACTCTTCTTCCAATGCAGAGATTGGCAATTTATGAAATATAGAAAGAACTGGAAGATGGAACATACAAGTAATTATTCTGAACAAGCTGACATTTTGTAACATCACAACTGAATTCCAATTAACTCAATACATGAATGTCTGCAGTATGCCTTCGATATAGGAAAGCTCAACATAAATTTTCTGAATGTTGAGCTCTATATCAGCTGGATCTTCACTGAAAATGCGCTGATGCGTGTAAATGAATGGTTTAATTGGACTTTGAAAGTGCAAGATGTCAGCAGTTTATCCAGTGTGTTTCATTTAAAAGATGGTAATGGTTTGACTTATCAATTATGCTACTTTTTCCAGTTTCATTGGGTAAGTAGAAAAACTGCATAGAAAAACTGCATGTGAAGTTTGTTAAGATCAAACTTTATGGCCAGATGCATTTGAGATATTGTAGCTTTCCGATATCCGGAAAGGATCAGGAGAGGTTAAAACAAAAGACTTAATTTTTCACTCCGACCCAGGCAAGTTCCCATATTAATGAGTAGCTATTTTGGAGTAGATGGGCCTGGGCTTCATTTACAATGTGCCAGTCCTCTGACAAAGACAGAGGGGTCTATTTGAAAGACTTAACAGTGGGGAAGAAGCTGCTTATGAATCTGCTGATATGTGCTTTCAAGCTTTTGTACGTTCTGCTCAATAGGAGAGGGGGGAGAGAATAGCTGGTGTTTGTGTGGTCCTTGATATGTTGACTGCTTTCCCAAGGCAGCATGAACTACAGATGAAGTGGATGGATGTGGGGGAGAGGTTGCTTTGTGTGATGGACTGGGTTGTGCTTGCAATTCTCCGCAATATCTCGCGGTCTTGAGCAGAGCAGTTGCCAAACCAAACTCTGACACTCGGATAGGATGCTTTCTATGGTGCATCTGCAGAAATTGGTTAGAGTCATCAGAGACATGCCAAATATCTCCTAAGCTTTTCCTGAGGAGGTAGATGCATTGATGTGCTTTCTTGGTCAGAGCGTCAAATGTGGTTGGATCAGGACAAAAATGGTGAAGATGGATGCTGTTTCTTGTCTTCATTTAAAAAACAATCTGAATTGCAAAACAAATTATTAGACTAAGGTACAGTGAAAAGCTTTGTTTTGCATGCTATCCAAACAGATCAGATAATATCAGATGTGGATACAATCAAGTCAATCACAAGTATAATAGGTAGAGTGAAAGTGAAGATACAGAGTACAGAATATAATTCTAGCTTGGTAGTGCATCAGATCCATAGACAAACGTCCAATATCCGTAATGGGATAGAGGTGAATCTGACAGCACCCAGCTTATGGGAGGAGCTTTCAGAAGCCTGATAATGGGAGAAGAATTTGTTCCTGAGTCTGGTGCTTTCAACCTTCCGTACCTTTTGCCTGACTGGAGCAGGGAGAAGAGGAATGACCGGGTGGGACAAGTCTTTGATTATGTTGGGAATAAACTGAATGTGTTCTGCAAACGGCAATGTCGTCAAATTTGATCGAAATGTCCGAAATTGGAATTAGAACAAAATGGCGGCGCGACCGGTGTTTGCAGCAGCCTCTCTCAATGGAAATGCAGTGCTTTCATGTGTTATTGGAGTGAGTGGTGTGACTGCAGAATGTGTGGAATGTGTGGAAGCAGAGCGTATGTATATGCAACAGTATGAGCGACAGTTTCTGTTGGATCCTCACAACAAAGTTTCTTGTTACGACAAACACTTACTGAGCGTATTGGACGAGCTTGGACTTCTGCGTCGTATAGGCCCAAGGAAAGCCGCGGCTGCGCCTGGAGCAACACTGGTAAGGAATCATCGTAAGCGGTGTAGCAGGACGCGGAAGCGGGGGATGCGCAGAGGAGTCTACGCTAGGCTAATCGCTAATCCACACAAACCAGTAGTGCCTACGCTCATGTTGGCAAATGTCCGCTCCCTCGACAAAAAGATGGATTACATCAGAGTGTGGAAAGCTTCTCAACGTAGCATGAGGTACTGCTGTGTCTGTGTTCTTACGGAGACCTGGTTGAACCAGAACATCACAGACGCTGCGATCCAGCTGGAGGGGCTAATGCTATACAGAGCTGACAGACTAGCTTCGCTAGCTGGTAAGTCAAGGGGAGGCAGCCTGGCTGTGTACGTCAACAGATCGTGGTGTCGGGATGCCGTGGTGGTTTCCACTTACTGCTCACCCCACGCAGAGCTAATGACTGTGAAATGCCGACCCTTCTACTTACCAAGGTAGCTGACAGCAGTCTTCATAACGGCCGTCTATGTACACCGAGCGCGGACGTGAAGGACGCTATGACAGAGCTCTACAACAACATCAGTGAGCAGCAGAGGGAACACCCCGATGCTTTCTTCATGGCAGCTGGGGATTTCAACCAGGCAAGTCTTACATCTGTTTTGCCTAAATTCTACCAGCATATGAATGTTGCAAACAGGGGAAAGAACACACTAGACCTTGTGTACACAAACATCAAAGATTCATATAGAGCAGCCCCCCCTCTCCTATATCGGCAAGTCTGACCACCTAGCGGTTATGATCACACCTGCATACAGACCTAGGGTGAAACAGGACAGGCCAACGGTCAAAGAAGTCAGAACATGGCCACAGGGAGCTACCGCAGCACTGCATGGCTGTTTTGAAACCACCCAGTGGGCCATTTTCAGAGAGGCAGCAACATGTGACAGCGGCACTGACCTTCAGGAATATACAGAGTCTGTCATTGGCTACATTAATAAATGTATTGATGATGTGACTGTGGTCAAACCGTCAAGAGGCGTGCCAATCAGAAACCTTGACTAACTGGGAAAGTTTGTTCTTTGCTGAGAGTCCGAAATGCTGCATTTAAATCTGGGGACAATGCAGCATACAAATTGGCATGGAGTAACCTATCCCGGGGGATCAGGGAAGCGAAGAGGCGGTATGTACAAAAAGTGAACAGCCACTTCACAAACGACAAAGGCACACGTCGCATGTGGCAGGGATTTCATACCATCACTGACTTCAAGCCCCCACCACTGCGGATAAGCCAAAATGACCCCTCTCTACTAGATGAACTAAACATGTTTTATGCACGTTTTGAGACTAAAAATACCACTCAGATACAAGCACTTCTGCCATCACCCAGCGACCAGTCACTCGGGCTGTCCACAGTCGGAGTTAAAAAGGCCTTTGCCAGCGTCAATCCATGCAAAGCTGCAGGGCCGGACAACGTCCCTGGACACGTTTTAAAGGACTGCGCAGAGCAACCAAGAGATGTTTTTGCAGACATTTTTAACATCTCACTCAGCCAGGCAGTAGTGCCCAACTGCCTCAAAGGTGCCATCATCGTTCCCGTCCCGAAGAAGCCCAACCCAGCCTGCCTCAATGACTTTCGTCCAGTGGCTCTCACACCCAAATTAATGAAGTGTTTTGAGCGGCTGGTCATGCAGCACATGAAAAACTGTCTCCCTGCCAACCTGGACCCACTACAGTTCGCTTACAGAACCAACCAGTCCACAGAGTACGCAGTCTCTGCAACACTCAACCTCGCACTATCACATCTCGACCGGAAGAGCACCTATGCCAGGATCCTCTTCATAGACTTCAGCTCAGCTTTTAATACAATCATCCCACAGCAGCTGGTGGAGAAGCTGAGGCTGTTGAAGGTGGACACTGGCACCTGCAACTGGGTCCTTAACTTTCTGACGCAGCGGCAGCAGACAGTCAGGGTGGGCAGCCGGACATCAAGAACCATCCCAATGAGTACTGGCTCACCACAAGGCTGTGTCCTAAGCCCCCTGCTGTTCAGTCTGCTTACTCATGACTGCACTGCCAGACTCAGCAATAATTATATCAATAAGTTTGCTGATGACACAACAGTGGTGGGTGTCATCAGTGACAACAATAAGTCGGCATACAGGATGGAGGTGGAGCTGCTTACGGAGTGGTGCAGATCTCACAACCTCACCCTCAATGTGGAAAAGACAAAGGAGATGGTGATCGATCTTAGGAGGGCTGGCAAACACCATCATACATCGCTGCATATTGATGGTGCTGCTGTGGAGAGGGTCAGCAATGTGAAGTTCCTGGGACTTTACCTGGCGGACGACCTGACCTCAACGACCAACACCACAGCAGTCATCAAAAGAACACAGCAGCGGCTCCACCCCCTCCGGAGAAAAGCAGGTCTCCCCACTGTTCACCTAACAACCTTCTACAGGAGCGCCATCGAGAGCATACTGACCTACGGCATCACTTCCTGGTTTGGGAGCTGCCCCCTTGCAAGGCTTACGAACAGGGACAGCTATACAGGATAGTGAAGACAGCCGGTAGGATCATTGGTGCTCCACTCCTTCCTGTTGGAGATCTATCAGAAATGCAGCATCCGCCGAGCTATCTCCATTATTAAGGACCCTTATCACCCATCACGCCAAGAGGTACAGGAGTATCTGCTGCAGAACCAGCAGGATGCAACACAGCTTCTTCCTACAGGCAATAAGACTGGTTAACGGACTGTGACCCCTCCCCATACATCAAACACCCACACATATAATGTTGCCCAAACTTTGACAGCTAGACACCTGTCAAGGTAAAGTCACTGTTCGGTCTGAATGTCTGTTTTTAGCTCAATTTTAGGTCTATTTTAGATATGTTAATTTTAAAGTTGTATTTATTCTGTTTTTATTAACTGCACTGACAGGAGCTGATGAGAAACATTTCTTCTGTGTATGCAAGTACTCAGTGAAATGATAATAAAGGAAATACTGAATACTGAAATACTGATTTACATTCTGTTCCTCAGGAATGGTTTTCTTGCTGTAATATTTAATTGACCAACCTATTTTCTTAATAAGATGCTAGATACCAAGATGCAAGATACCAAGATGTTTCTTATTACTGGAGAATAACACTTTGAAAGTACAGCAATTATTTGACGAACCCGGCAAGTGGAAGCGTACTGGCGTTCATGGTTTAAAGTAAATTAAAGTTTATAAAAAGAATTACTTTGTCAATTCGAACAAAACTTCGATGGAAGTGAAATGAAAATGCAATGAGCTATTCGGCCTGCCCTATGCTTGAAACTGCAATGCAATTGGAAATGAAATGAGTTGTTTGGCCTGCCTGAAACCACAAATTTCGGCCCACAAGGCCCCTATTAGCCGAGAAACCAGTCCCTTTTGCCCAAAATGCCCATATTAGCCCAGAAAGAACATTTTGGCCCAAAAGGCCCGTGCCAGGCCAGGAAATGTCCAGAAAAAGTGCCTTTCACTGATATTTCACTCAGATTTTTTTTAAAGAGCCCCCGTGGCCCATCAGGCCTGTACTATCCCAGGATTCCCTTCGGCCCATCAGTAAGTATTCCCCCTGCAAGTATTAAACCTCACCCCAGTATTTTTCTCCCTCCCTTCATTTGCTCCCTGTGAGATCCAGGCCAGGATTGACTTTCCTCCTTCATTGCTGTGATCTGCAGATAAAAATGAAAAATGTCTAAAATTGATTCTCACCCTCTTCCCCCTTCTCTCTCGCAGTCTCTCACCTGTTTTGGGCAGAATTTCTGGCAGTTTCTGAGCTGCCAGCCCACCAGGCCGGAGTGACTGAGCTGCCAGCCCACCAGACCTGAGTGGCTGAGCTGTCAGCCCACCAGGCCTGAGTGACTGAGCTGCCAGCCCAAGAATCCATTTGGCCCACAATGTCAATACTAGCCTTCTAGAAACCATTCCCTTCGGCCGACAACACCCATACTAGCGCTCCAGAAAACCCCCACTGGCCAGCAATATTGGAATTGGTGGAGAGATGGAATATTGCATTGGGGACCAGCCCTCCCGTGTGAACATGGGACCCAACAGGTCCCACTTAGTCTTGTATATTACTAAAACGAACATCTTGACCACTTCCTGTCTGCGTTGTAATTACATTTGTGCAAAAACGATCCCCCATTGCGCTACAATTTTTTTCCACCTTACTCACCATTCCTCTCTGCTGCAAGTCAAAGAAGTTTTTTTTGATCGGGGAAATAGTACAAACGTTATGAAGGTTTTGAAGATTCCCCCTCCCCCACAACCCCCTCCCACAGAGTCCCCCCTCCCCCAATTCCCCCACACCCTCAACCCCCATTTCCCCCACACCCCCGACCCCCCACACTCTCCTTGCCCCACACCAGCCCTCTTCCCCACACACCCATTCCCCCACCACACCCACACCCCCAACGGGTCCCACCTTATCTAGTTATGTATAGATGTTTGCACGACAGCTCGATGAAACCTCTCAAGCAGGTCCCTGCCCAATTGTTTTGGATGAGTTGGCTCTTTTAGATTTTTTGCTCTCAGGGATCCTCTGTTTTCAATACCATCATCTCCATCATTTTCTTTACACCCTAATTTGAATTCTCTCTCTCAGTAACTGTCAAACTCAGCACTCCACCCAGCAATCAGAGGCCCTCCTCAACTACCCTCCACTTTTCCACCATTCACTATCATCAGACCCTCACTTTGATCTTCTGTATGCGGGAATCGCTGGTTGGTGGGCTGAAGGGCCTGTTCCTGCACTGTATCTCTAAACTAAGCTAAACTCTAGAAAATTTATTGTTTTAACTTGTAAGGTCTCAGATATCAAATTATGGCTTGCCAACTTAAAATGATATTATAATAATCAAAAGATTGTTGTGGGAATGATTCTAATACTTTTGATGAACTAGTGGGTGTGAAAAATACTTGCAACTTACAAGGGTTGAAACCTTGAACAAATTAAGCATTGATTGAATTTGAAGTAGAGGCAATTTTGAAAAGAAGATGTTAGTTGTAATGGAGATACAGAATTAGGTATAATTTTGCACTCTTTTCTAGTTAATCATGCAAGCAAATTTGCTTTTTGCTGGGGTGAAATAAGGGTAGCACAGTGGTGCGGTGGTAGAGCTGCTGCCTCACAGAGGCAGAGTCTCGGGTTTGATCCTGACCTGTCTGTGCTGAGTTTTGTGCGTTCTCCCTGTTCGGGTTTTCTCTGGATGCTCCCGGTTTCCTCCTACATCCCAAAATCTTGTAAGTTTGTAGGTTAAGTGGCTTCTTAAATTGCACCAGTGTGCAGGATAGAACTAGTGTACAGGTGATCGATGGTCAGCATGGACTTGGTGGGCCGAAGCACCTGTTTCCACGTTATATTTCAAAACTAAACTAAAAAAAAGAGAATTGCCATTCCTGAGTAGTTTTGCATCACTCAGAAAATTTGATTGAGCGACTAATGCCTCAGACACCTTGTTATCCTAATGTGATTTCCACTTTAGGGATGCTTGAGGTGAGGTTCATTTCCTTGGACCATTGCAGCCAAATGTAGACCAAAGGTTCCTGAGACACCTCTTAAGGGTATTCCTATGGTAAGTGGTAACATAGTCTTGCAAACAGGAACAACTTCTTCCTTACAGCCATCAGCCTATTAAACACAACAACAAATAACCTCTGAACTACAACAGACTTATTATTATTGCACTACATTTGTTTATTTATTGAGTATGTGTGCATGTGTATATATACACACTGAACTTTTTTTCTCCCGTTAGGTACTATGTTTACTTATTCTGTTGTGCTGCAGCAAGTAAGAATTTCATTTTCCTATCTGGGACATATGACAATAAAACACTCTTGACTCTCTTGAAATGTAGAAAGCCCCCAGCAGGTCAGATGGCATCTAATATTCTTAGTTTTAGATTTTAGATATACTGCGTAGAAGCTGACTCTTCGGCCCACCAAGTCCAGGACAGCTGACAATCACCCATACTTTAGTTCTATCTTACACAGTAGGGACAAATTACAGGAACCAATTAACCTATAAACCTGCACATCTTTGGATTGGGGGAGGAAACTAGAGCACCCGGAGAAAACCCACACGGTCAGAGGGAGAGCGTGTAAACCCCAGACAGACAGCACCCATTGTCAAGATTGTACTCGGGACTCTGGTGCTGTAATGCAGCAGCTCTACCACCCTCTAGCAGCTTGCCACAGATGCTGCCTGACTTACTGAGTGTTTCCAGCATTTTCTTTGGATTACTAACATCTGTAGTTTTTAAAATGTATCTAATATGGTCTTCCATGCACTGCTGGAATGGTTGATCTACAGTGCATGTAAACCTGAACCACCGAGCCCACCATCTTGGCACAGAATTGAACTGCACTGAAATAGACTACCCCCTTTGTGCACAAGGCACTAATAAGAGCTCCAATACCCACTCAAAGCACAGGCCCAAATGTCTCATGTGTTGGGCTTCGGTGCCAGATGGAGTTTTCACTGGAGAGCCATTGACACAGTTGTAGGTGCATCACAGTTGTATCACTCCAGTGCACTCTCATGGATGCAATATACTTTGTTAAATAAAAATAATTCCGAAAAATCTACACATTCACACTTCATGCAAGTGCAAGCAACCTTTTACATGGTCTGTGTCCTGTTCCTTGTGCGTACAGAGGAGGTATGGTGGAATAGATTACAGAGTAGCCTTTCCCCATGCATCCTTTGCATATTCATACCTTTAGTTTCCCTCTCCCTGACTCAGACTGAAGAAGAGGGTCTCGACCCGAAATGTCACCTATTCCTTTGCTGCAGCGATGCTGCCTCACCCACTGAGTTACTCCAGCATTTTGTGTCTATCTTCAGTGTAAACCAGCATTGGCAGTTCCTTCCTACGCTGCTCTTTTGTTGCTTGGTTTGATCTTTCAGCATATGTTCTTGAATTTTGAGACATGCTGTTGGGTAAAACTAATGGAGCGTTCCACCTGGGACCACAGGGCCTCTTTCATTTCCAGCATAATTACTCTGTCTAGCTGTGAATAACTGGTAGAGCACAGAGTCGTGTATTATTGCCCTTTCCGATGCAAAGGTGCGTTCAGCAAGAGGTTGGTAATGGTCTCGTTCCAGTTGCAAACTCAAAGGCACTTTGCAGTGTCATGAGGTTTTGACTGTCTTAAGGGATTGCATTGAGAGGGCCTTCCACACCAACATTTACTGTGCAGGTCCACATCCCCGGTGAATTTTTAGGCTCAACATCCACCTATGCAAGGTGAGGGGAATGATGGCATAGTTTGCCCGGGAAGACTAAAGCTTCCGCAATGACCCTAGGTACAGCATTCTCTGTGGGATATAGTTAGAACCGAAAGCATCTTCTGAAATAACCTAGAAATAAATAATCATTAGGATTAGTTTGACATTGGGCAGAGCTTTTTTTTTACCTCTTACCCCCCCCCCCCCTCCCCCCTCCTTTTTCTGGAGCAAGGTCTCAATCTTCACTCTCCAGCCAAAATAGTTTTGTTTATTGTCACGTGTAATTGCAACAAAAGCTTTTCACTGTACCTCGGTACACGTGACAATAAACTAAACTAAAATAAAAGGTAGCTCAGTTGATTATGGCAGAGGCATTTCAGGGGGAGGGTCTGATTCAGGCCATGTGGAAAAACACATGAGAGTTTAGTACGTTCCCACCAGTTACTGAAGGAGAGCAATCGCTTCATCTAACTGGCTTCTGTTTGGCCTTGGCATCTTGTTCTTCGCAGTGTTTGGTAGAGATTTGGTGCCCATAACTAGATCTCCCACATCTTAAAGTAATCAAACTTTGCTGATGAACGATACAAAGAATTCATCTACCCATTTTGTTTTTGCTTTGTTCTACTGTATCTCCCAAGTCTGTCTAGAGATGTTCACAGATATACATAGGTTTGTAGAGCAAAGGATGGTCATGTTGTTCATATATTGGGAAATATTATCCTAAATTGAAAAGATATTTGCTGATACATTTACAAGCAGATTTATGAAAATGTTGATGGCTTTATAAGTAGAGTGAAACGTGTGAAATATCAAATTATCCTAGGGAAGAATTAGTAAAAGGATACCAACATTGTGGTGAATTTAACATGCAGCTTAAGGCACTGCTGAATGATGAAGATACATACATTCTATCAAAGCTGTAAGACTCACAGCACAGGTTAATGGTGTTTTGTACCCAGAAATCAATAAATTATGTATTTGGCTGAAGATGAACATGATTTATTTGAGGGTCTTGGAGATTGTAGGTAATCTACAATGTATTCCATGAATTAGTGACATTCCATGTGAAGGGATTTCTAACTACAACAAGAAACCATGTTTCTAACATAAGAGGCACCAACATGTTAGACAGGAGAGATGATGAAAGAAATTTGCCAGTGTTAATGTACGAATACTGTGCCAATTTCTTTGTTTTTAAGCCGATTTGCTTTCATGGGAACACTTGATTGTATCTGAACAAAAATGTTGAGATTCAATGTCCAAATATAGTAACAGGTAATTTAGCCTTTCATTTGATCTATAGTATAATCAGTTTTCACTTATTATAATGGCAGTTTTATTAAAAGCCCTGTCCCACAGTACGAGTTCATTCCAAGAGCTATCCCGAGTTTGCCCTGATTCGAACTCGGAGATTTAGGGTAATCGGTACTCGTGGTTCTCATGGACATTTTTCAACATGCTGAAAAATCTTCACGAGTCTTCCCGAGCGCACCTGCCATTAGCGAGTCTTCCCGAGTACCTGCCATTAGGGTTACGAACCGCTATGTCCCCGAGCTCCGACGTACCCGCTACGATCATTCTCCGTGCTTACCACGAGTTTGATTTTTTTAAAACTCGGGAGAGTTCTTGGAATTAACTTGTACAGTGGGACAGGGCTTTTAATAACGTTTTCAAGGTCCAACCTTGGTAGCCATAACTTCTCGTAGGATGTAGTGAAGATATAGTTCACGCACTCACCGAGCTCCGGAGATAGTAAAGGGCCTGTCCCACTTGGGCAACCTAATCCGCGAGTGCCCTCGACCTTCAAGCTCGAGGGCACTCACCTGGAAAGCCTCGAGCTGGATCGACCGGCCACGTTGAACCCGCAAGCTGGATCGACTGAACCGGGAGCTGCATCTATCGACCGCACACACACACACACACACACACACAAACATATCACAAACGTGGAGGCCTGGGACAGCGGAGGAGCGCTGTCTTTGCGATGAAGAGGAAGATAAACGGCTGCCACAGATTACCGTAAGTCCTTTAGTGAGTGCAAAGGGGGGGGGAGTGGTAGAGATGGGGGAGAGAAGGGGAGGAGAAGGGGAGAGAAAGGGGGGGGGAGAAGGATTGGAGACACTGTCAAGAAGTTTAATAAAGTTATGCACCTGTCCCACTTTCCCGAGTTACGAATTCTCGAGCAGTTTCCCCTTGATTCAAACTCGGGTAATGTCCGTAGTGAGTCCTTAGGAGGCCGTAGGAGTCCGTAGATATTTCGTAGCGGCTCGTAATGCCAGCCGTAGGTACTCGGTGCATCAGATAAGTCGGGCCGTTTTTTCAGCATGTCGAAAAATGTCCACAAGTAAAAAAAAAGCCCCGAGTACCTACGACTGGCGATACCGTAATTCTCAGAGTTTGAATCAAGGGGAAAACTCGGTAGAATTCGTGAGTAACTCAGGAAAGTGGGACAGTGTCTTTAGCGGACATTGCACCTACCGGTAGGTCTTCCTAGGTCATGAAACTCCATTGAGCCAATCAAAATGTCCAGTCAGCGAAGGCGATGGCCTACGGCTGCCTCGATTGCCTGTAAATAAATAGTGACCCCACTCTACTGCACTACGAGTGACAAAAACCCATGCCGACCGAATTTTACTAGTGGAAAATTTTTCAATCTGCTGAAAATGTTTCCGACACCTAGCTGAGGCCTCGAGTAGGCGGGAACCTCCCTCGAGCATGAAGGAGATTTCCAGCCACCTCATACGACCTCTTAGGACCTCGTGTCGACCATGCTGCGAGTTTGAGTCCAGGGCAAACTCTTCTAAACTCGCAGATTAGGTCGTCCAAGTGGGACAGGCCCGTTAGTCTTCCAGTCGTTGAATTGTGATTAATTGGTTTTTATTGAAGTAATATAAAACAATGATATGTTACATCACTTTTCGTTCTTCATAGCTGTTCCAATCATATCATAAACTTGCTCTAAGCCCGTAATTATGTCCATGACTCATAGCTCATGGCTCAGCTTTTGGCTAAGCTGATGGCTCAGCTGATGGTGAAAACAGTTATTCACATAATCCCACAAGGTAAACTGAAACTAAATTAATGTGCCTGCGCTAGTCTCTTCAGATATAGACACACCCCTCTGCGTATTAAACCCCACCTACAAGCATACATACAGATACAAAATAAATATTTAAAATGTTAGACATGGCTATAATATATTGATTTAAGCTTAATGGTTCCAACATATAGAGTAATGATATTGGTTAGTAACAAATGCTGACCTGGGCACTCGATTAAAAAACATGTTTATTTCAACAAACAAGCAAGGCATCTGATTGAAAACTGCATGTTTATAATTTAAAAAAATAATATATGAAGGTAATATTTTAAATAGTATGTGAAAAAAATTATGATGCCTGTTTTTCCACTAATTTGTATTTCTCTCCAGCAACAGTTTGTTGCAACAGCCATGCATTTATGGGTTAGATTTGCGAGCACGCATGTCATTTTGCTTTATTGGTTGCATGGAGGGACATTTTTATGAGATTTTTGGTGATAATATTCCCACCGGTTGAAAATGCTAAATTAAAACAAAACAGACCATGTTTTATTCAGAATCCATCACCAGATTATAGCAATGTTACAAAATTTTGAGATTTTAAAAATCAAGTCTGCAATTTATCCTATCAGATAAAGCATAAAAAGAAGTTTAATTTGACACCTAATTCACTTTCATATCTTCAGTATTAAGAAAGTTATGACCATTTTCATACTCGGAAATTAACATCTTGTTCTCCATTGCCTTTCAATTGACTTAACTCAAAAGCTGTGATCTAGAACCGTTAAAAGCCCATAACTTTATTAAAAATTAAGAGAACTCATTGAAATTTCCAGTTATTATAGATTAAAGCATTCTGAAACAAATATGAAACAATCTTACTTGGATGACCTGAAATTAAAGCATATAATTAGTTAGTTATCTAATTGTAGCTGATTTACAAAATTTAATGAGTAGATCTAAACATCTATCCATTTCTTAAGAAAAGATAAACTTTTTTTAAATTGCCTAAGTGTCCAAATAACATTCACACAATAATCCACAATATAACATAATTTTTAAATCTCATTTTCATGAATTTCTGGGCCAAATGGAAGGAATTTAGTGTTTAATGCCTGTAAATTAATGGCCATTTAAATCAACTAGCAAGCGGGTTTTAGTGGAATGTGGTGGATTGGAACGTTGCGGTTTGCGGTGAAGTCGGGAGGAAACATGAAAATATGGTTAAAGCCTCCATAAAAACCAACTTTTAACATAAAAATAAACTGTGTACCTTTTTTTCTCCCCTACGCAAAATCCTTCCCGTTGTCGGCGCTCACGGCTTTTGAAGGTGATTTTTAAATTACTCTAGATAATAAATAATCCAGCGTAATTTAAAAATACCTTCATTAATGAAATGTCGGAGTGATTTTTCTTCCGCAACGAAATCGCCCGACATGGATCGATTTTCCCAGTCTGTAGAAAAACAGCACTTTAAGCCCGCCCCCCTCTGAAAGGCGCCAAAGCCACGCACACGGGGAGCGGCAGAACTGCAGCGCTGCTCAAGGTAAGTTTTGTAACATACCTACAGATTACACAGTCTCTAAGTGCAATTGTGTATATTACATCAGAGATAGTAACAAGTTCAGTTTTGGCATCCTTGAGTAAAGTACCAATGGTCAAAACTTAATTGAGGATTGGGTATTGAGGAATTGAGAACATTTGACTGTATAACCTGTTGTCCATGGAAGGTGCTTCTGAAGATTCTTTACTTGGGATTATTTTTGAACTGGAATTTGATATCTTCAGTATGGGAAGATTTTAATTAAAATAATTCTACATAGAGAATGCTGTAAACAGGCAGCTGATACATTTATGTGAGACGTTTCCTGTTTTATCTACAGATGCCGCTAGATTCACAAATGCATTGAAAACACCACTGTATATCAAAGCTCCTTTGAGGAAGCCTCTGGCAAGTGTCATCAAGTATCTAGGTGGGTGATCATAATTTGGGGAAAATACTTCTATGATAGAATATATTGGAAATTAGTATGTATATTCTTTCTCATTGAGTTGAATTTAGTTTATTGTCACATGTACCGAGGTACGCAATTAAAGTGAAAAGCTTTAATTGCGTGCTAACCAGTCAGCGGAAAGACAATACATTATTCCAATTGCGCCATCCACAGCGTACAGATCCATGATAAAGGTAATAATGTTTAGTGCAAGGTAAAGTCCAAACAAAGATAGTCCGAGGGTCTACAATGAGGTAGACGGTAGCTCAGGACAGCTCTCTAATTATCTCTAGTTGCTGGTAGGATGGTTCAGTTGGCTGATAACAGCTGGGAAGAAACTGTTCCTAAATCTGGAGGTATGCATTTTCACACTTCTATACTTCTTGCCTGATGGGGGAGGAGAGAAGAAGGAATAACTGGGGTGTGACTCCATTTGTACCTCACGTTGCCTCAGCAGGGCCAGTAGCATAATCAAAAATGAGTCACACCCTGGCCACTCCCTCTTCTCCCCTCTCCCAAGTCAATGGAAGAGAGATTGGTTTGTGTGATGGTCTGGGCTGTGTCCACCCACAGATACTCTCAATATAGGGGGTATCCAAAGAAGTCAGAGCATTCCACACACTCCCAATTCGCCACATTTCTCTGAAGCCTATTCTCATGTTAGGTTATTTAAATAACAAAATCTCATAAATTTTCATAAATTACCTATATAACTCAGTGGTGCAGCGGTAGATTTGCGGTCTCAGAGCACCAGAATTTCGATCCTGACTATGGGAGCTGTCTGTATGGACTTTGTGCATTCTTCCTATGACTGTGTTGGTTTTCTTCGGGTGCTCCAGTTTCCTCTCACATCCTAAAGACATGCAGGTTTGTAGGTTAATTGGCTTCTGTAAATAAAATTGTCCCCAGGGTGTAGGATAGAACTAGTGTACGGGCTGATCGCAGGCCTGTTTCTGCACTATATCTTTAAACTAAACTCTAAACTAGATTGTTTTCAAAATCATATTTCCAAGTACCTATAACAATTGTTTTGATTTAGTTTAGTTTATTGTCATGTGTACAGAGGTAAAGTGAAAAGCTTTAGTTGCATGCAAACCAGTCAGTGGAATGACAATATATGATTAAAATTGAGCCATCCAGGGTGTTACGGATACAGAGTAAAAGGAATAACGTGAATAACCTTTAGCGCAAGATAAAGTCCAGTAAAGTCCGATCAAAGATAGTCAATGAAGGAGATAGCTCATGACTGCTCTCTAGTTGTTGGGAGGATGGTTCAATTGCCTGATAACAACTGGGAAGAAACTGATAGTTTTTGTTTAAAATGTATAATTTCAGTGCTCTGAGCAGATGGCAAACGATGTGCGGGGCAAACAGTGAGTGGTGGAATGCCACAAGCAGTGGTATTTAATAGGCTTTTAAATAGGTACATGAATATGCAGGGAATGGAGTGACATGGATCACATGTAGGCAGAGGAGATTAGTTTAACTGGGCATCATGGTTGACACAGACATTGTAGCCCGGAGGGCCTGCTCTTGTTCTGTGCTGTTATATGACTGGAACTAACTCTGTTGCTTTTGAATAAGGCCAACATGAATGCAATGGGTTGAAAAGTTTACTCTTGTCTTAATTTGAATTATATTAAAATCATGCATCAAGAACCAAAAGCAGTTCTTCAAAGGTTAAGCATTCATTAATGGGATGTTTTATTTGTTGCACTTAATTCTTGATACCTTATTATATTTCACTTTTTTTCTAATGTGCAGCAGTGCATCCTGCTGTAAAGCCAGATATGTTCAAAACTGGACCAGCCATCACTACCAGGAGCTCCAGTCAAACGCCAAAACGACTATTTACGATCCAAAACAATGGGTCTCCAACTATTCTAGGCAAGCGAAACTACAGCCAACACAATGGCATGGATGGTTAGTTTAATGCCACAATTTAATACTGCACTGTAAAGTAATGCAATTAACATTTATCAAGTGACAGATGTATGCCATTGTTGCATCCCATTACTTTTTACTTTGTGGGGGAGTTTATAGATTTTTTTAATTGCACAGTTTCCACTGAATGCACCCTCGTCAGGAGGTGGATTCCCATGGTTGAGCATTGCATCTTTCTAAGTCCTGCTCTCTCAAACAAGAAGACAGTTAGCAAATCTTTTGTGAAATCCAAGTGCATTTAATCATTGGATTTAGACCTCGCAAAAGATTTGAATATCGAAGCAGAGATTTGTGTATTGTAATATAAGAATGTAAGAGGCGCATAAAATTCACAAGGGGAGTTGACAGGGTGAATGCACAGAGCCTTTTACCCAGGGTAAGGTAATCAATGAACCTGAGGGCATATGCTTAAGGTGAAAGGGGATGGATTTAATAGGAACCTGAGGGCAACTTTTTTCTCCGAGGGCAGTGGGTATATGGAACGAGCAGCCTGAAGAGATAGTTGAGGCAAGTACAATAATAATATTTAAGAGACACTTGGACAGATACATGGATGGGGCAGGTTTAGAGGTATATGGGCCAAATGTGGGCAAATGAGACTAGCTTAGATGGAGCACCTTGGTCGCCATGGATATGTTGGAGCAAAATGGTCTGTTTTGGTGGTGTATGACTATAGAAATTCACCATTTTAACTAGAGTAACAGCAGAAATGAGCAGTACCTTGTGCCTGCTTCATCACCATGGCTGATCATTTTTTCTGTCAAGCCTCCTCAGAACCTTGTGTGCTTCAGTAAGAACACACGTCATTTTTATAAACTCCATGAATAGATCCAATTTGGGTTGAGTGCTTCAGTCCTGGGTATCACTCTAACATTATGAATCAGGAGTTTCATGTAATACACAAATTATGACAATTAACATGCTAGATTATTTTATAGGAGATTCGTCTTTGAATACGTTTCCAGTGATAATGATATTTTTTTAATAGATAAAGGCACCACCATAAATACCTGATAAAAGTAAATAAAATTATGAGAGGTATAGATAGGCCATAGATAGACTGTCGGAACAGTTTTCCTAAGATGGAAATATCAAATACTGGAGGGCATAGCTTTAGGTGGATGGCCAAAGTTTAAATGAGAAGTGTGGGGCAGGTTTTTCTGTATAGACGGGAGTGAGTGCCTGGAACACACTGAAGTGGTTGGTGGATGAGGCAGATACAATAGTGGCATTTAAGAGGCTTTTGGATCATCATGCAGGGAATGGAGGGATATGAATTAAGTGCAGGTAGGTGAGAGATAGTCTTAACATCATGTTCAACACAGACTTTGCTGAAGGACCTGTTCTTGTGCTGTACTATTTCATTTCGGAGTCACGTGAGTGACTTTGTGAAGAACCCGCCAGCACGCATGCGCGACATATCGTCGCTTGCATTTGCAGTCGACGGCTGGAGGTGGAGCGCGGCTCACCACCAGCCCTTCATAAGGGCCACTCAGGTAAGTATAGACAATCTTGAGCTGGTTGTTCCTGTTTTGAGTATATTTTTTCTCCAACAGGGACATGGACAAGAGGAGTACGGGCCGCAGAACATCCGGAAGGAGTTGCCGGCCACCTATCCCGGAGCTCCCTTCTACAGCACCCGTTGGACGGGCCGGGAAAAAGGCGCGCAAATCGGGGAGCCCTGTAATCACAGGACACGAATCACCGACACAGCTGAGCACTAGCGGGGTTCCCGCAGAGCAAGAAGTCGGTACAGCGCCGGAGCAGGTAGACCCTGACTCCATTTCATTATCGCCAACAGGATCGTTGGCAGAGGCGAGCAAACGGGGTTCACGTGCTGCTGCACGGCCCTTCTCCCAGAGCCCTCATGGAGGAGCCAGGGATAGAGCTCGACAACCTAGCCCTTTTCGGGCTGAGGTCTCACCAGGAGCCGCAAGATTACGGCCTGGTGAATCAGCGAGACCCGAGTCCACTGGCAGACCAGGAAGGGCCAGTGGAGACTCACCACCTAGTTGGACCAGGAAGAGTCACACAGGTGGAGTCTCGCCACGGTCACCGCTTCCCCCGCTGGGGGCGGGACGGGACCGTACGCCGTCTGGGTCCAGGAGAAGGACAGTCGGCAAGCCCGCGCGGATGTCGGGTCACCACGCTGCGGCGTTGGGTGCTGACTTCTCACCGCATATTCCCTCAGAGGCAGCCGGATTTAGCTCAGCCAAAAGGAGGCGTATGAGCAGATCCGCGCGGGAGTCGTTCAGTTTCGCTGAAGCGGCTGGTAGCGACTTATCGTCACGGCACCGATATTACCTCGACGAGGTACGGGCCGATGATAGGAGCCTCAGAAGTTCCTTCGGGCATGAGGACTCTGACCGCCCATTCACGCACGATGAAGGGCGCATTGATCGGATGGAGAGGACTTTGGAACAAGTCCTGCAAAATCAAAGGCGGGAAACACACAGTTCCAGGGGACTCATGGATATATCCCCATCATCCATGGATAGCATGAGGCCAGAAGAGGAGGAGATCTTGGTACATGCCCCAGTAGCACCTGAGGTTCCCCAGGAAGAGCTCCTGGACGTGGCAGCCAAGTTTGGATTACCCGTATCATCGGGACAACCCCTCAATACTAAGCTGGCTGCTACCATAGATTTCCTCACCAACCATCAGCTACAGGAGGCGGTCCTTGCGAAGGCCATGGACAGACACAAGGCACCGGGGAATTGCAACTCGCTTAATGTGCCTATTGTGAATATGCCAATTTGGGGCAATATCAGCCTGGGTATTAGAGCTCAAGAAGTAAAACTGCAAAGAATCCTGAAATTACTCACATCTGGGATTACCGCGTTTGCGAGGTCGGTGGATGGAGTGGACTTGAACACCAAACAGGAGGATGCTCTGGCGCTACTTTGCAATACGCAATATGAGATCAATGCTTTTAGGAAAAGCATCATCAAGCCTACATTAAACCCCAAATTTGCGGGGCTATGCAGAGCACCTCCAACACCACCACCCAGACAGCTATTCGGAGAAGACCTCCCGAAGCAGGTCAAAGATTTAGATGACCATGCCAAAACAGTGGGTCTTATGAGGTCACACACCTTGACCAGACAAACGGCCAAGAAAACACCTTTTTTCAGGCCACGAGGTCAAACCGAAAGGCCAGCAAGGACCTACGTTCCGGCACCTCCTCTATACCAACAGCCTCAACAGCCCAGGCCTTTTTTAGGGCTAGGCCCTCAACGGCCAGCATGGAAAATGCGGTTTCCACATTACCAGCGCAACCCAGCACCTCCACGTCCCACCAAACACGTCAGGGACCACCGATAACCATGAAGGTAAGGCGGTCTGGATTCCATGCACTTGCATGTCTAACCTCACATGTTGGGGGTAGACTACGGGGATTTAAGGAGGCATGGGAAACCATCACCTCAGATGAGTTTATCTTACAAAGTATTCGGGGCTATGAGATTGAGTTTATAAATGGCCAAATTCCTCCACCTCAGGCTATGCTGAAATCTTGAGACTACAAGAGAAAGGTGTGATAGAAAGAACTACACATGAACCAATTGAATTCGTATCTAATATATTTACAAAAACCAAAAAAGATGGTGGATGTCGGGTCATTATAGATCTAACCCATTTGAATACCTTTGTAAAATATACCCATTTCAAAATGGACACGTTCGAAACAGCCAAATCTTTGATTTTGGAGGGCTGCTTCATGGCATGCATTGATTTAAAAGATGCATACTATTCAGTATCCATTCAGAAACATCACAGGAAGTTCTTGAAATTTACCTGGATGGATCAACTTTGGCAATACAAAGCTTTGCCCAATGGGCTTACCACAGCCCCCAGACTGTTTACTAAATTACTCAAGCCAGTGCTAGCAACACTGAGGAGGCAAAATCATACGGTCATGGCTTATCTGGATGATATCCTTATAATTGGGCATACACTGGAGTCAGCGAAATTGGCAGTTTCAGCCACTGTGGAAATATTTCAAAAAATGGGATTTATTATCCATCCAGACAAATCAAAGTTCTGCCCTTCACAGATCATGGACTACCTGGGGCTCACGGTAGATTCCAATCGCATGATTGCCACCATACCAACTAACAAAGTTGGGGATGTCTTTCAAGCATGCAAGAACCTGGTCTGCGCCAGTATACCATCAATCAGACAAACTGCTAAGGTAATTGGGAAAATCGTAGCAGTTTTTCCAGCTGCTCAATTCAGACCTTTACATTATCAAAATTTACAAAGATCCAAGATTTCAGCGTTAATATTGAATGCTGGACATTTTGATAGACCTATGCAGCTGCCACTTAAGGCAAAAATTGAGTTACAATGGTGGATTGACAATATCCATAACTCATTCAAACCCATCATTGTGCCTCGTCCGGTGGTATACTTACAAACAGACGCAAGCTCCCATGGCTGGGGAGCTACGGACAACAACACTAGTTGTGGGGGCAGATGGGACTCACTTGAATCTATCCTTTTGTCAGCACAAGGGATAAACTATTTGGAGATGCTAGGAGCATTCCACGGACTTAGAGCTTATTGTTCAAACTTTACTGACACTCATGTCCGTCTCCAAATAGGCAACACCACTGCGGTGGCATATCTAAATCATATGGGCGGTACCAGGTCAATTTCATGTGATGAATTGGCTAATACAATTTGGCTCTGGTGCATACAACGGAATATTTGGATTTCAGCTACCTATTTACCAGGTAAGCTCAACACAGTGGCGGACACCAGGTCACGGAAATTTAATGACAACATCGAGTGGATGTTGAAATTACAGCCAAATTTGGTAAACCGGATATTGACCTTTTTGCGTCACGGTTGAACCATCAGCTACCAACATACGTATCATGGGAACCAGATCCTGGGGCAATGGCGATGGACGCTTTCTCGCTAGATTGGGGGAAATGGTTTTTCTATGCATTTCCTCCATTTTGCCTCATCAGTCGGGTATTCAGCTAGATGCTGCTAATGGCATTCTTATCATACCCGCCTGGCCTACTCAGTCATGGTATCCGGTGGTCCTTGGTATGATCAGTCAACCATGGGTCCTCTTAGAGGGTTGCCCACAATTGGTGACGAACCCTGTTACAGGGGAACCACATCCCTGCCATAGTCACTTGAATTTATTGGCTTGCAGGATTTGAACAGACCATTACTGCAGTATGGTCTCTCATCAAGGACTATGGATACCATGGGAGCATCATGCAGGGAGTCCTCAAGACGGCAATATTTATCGCACATCAGAAAATGGGAAACCTACTGCGGCTGCTTGGACATTGCATATGACTCCGTTTCAATCACAGATGTGCTGGAATTCCTTGCGGAGTTACACCATGACGAACACCTCAGCTACAATGCCATCAATAGCGCCAGGAGTGCACTATCATCCTACCTCAATATTGAGGTAGGATCCAACAAACTGGTGTCCAAACTGATGCGGGGAATATTTAATTCCAACCCGCCAAGACCCCGTTACAACATCACCTGGGACATTGGGAAAGTACTGACCCTACTCAGGACGTGGTCGCCCATGGCTGGGCTTGAATTGGACAAACTCACCCTGAAGTTGGTGATGTTATTGGCACTTACTTCGGCACAAAGGGTACAGACTCTTCACAAGGTCAAGATTGGCAAAATGATCTCTACCCCAGAGAGGGTTATTTTCTTTGTTGATGAATTGCTTAAGCAGCATAGACCTGGATTCACAGGGCTGCAGCTGGTGTTTCCAGCATACCCCGCTGATGCTAGGCTATGAATAGCCACCCATATCCGCCACTATATTAGAGTGACGCGGAAATTAAGGGGAATGGAGCAATACCTGCTAATCAGCCACAAAAAACCTCACCATAGAGTGACGGTACAGAAGATCTCCAGATGGCTCAGGATCGTTTTGAACGAAGCAGGTATTGATACTAATGTTTTTAAATCCCATTCCACCAGGGCTGCATCAACGTCGGCGGCAAAGGTCATGGAGGTGCCCATGGACCATATTCTTGCCACAGTGGGATGGGCCAGTGAAGCCACCTTTCAGCGGTTTTATAATAAACCTGTTACCGCTCCTTGAATGTTCGCAGAAGCCGTGCTGAATGCAGGCCGAGAACATACGACTACTCCCCAGTGAGGGGTTTTTCTTTTTTGTTATTATTAATAAATATTATTATTTTTCAGAATAAGCAGTCTGAAAATTTGATTACTCCTGTCCATCCTTACAGTGGCGTGTGTGACAGCATGGACGTTGTCCAGGGCATGAAATCACAGAGCTTTGAAATCTTCACGAAGTCACTCACGTGACTCCGAAATGAAATAGTAAGATTAAACGAGAACTTACCAGTTTGAAGTTTGATCTTTATTTTATGAGGAGTTGCGATGAGGGATTTCGTGCCCTCCGCTCCCAACCCTCGATCATAAAGTCAACTGGTAACTAGAGTCTCTTCAATCTTACTATAACAAGTCATTTCTTTGGTTGTTGGTTCTGTGATTCCACACCGCTGCTTTGAAGAATGTCGCGCATGCGTGCTGGCGGGTTCTTCACGAAATCCCTCATCGCAACTCCTCATAAAATAAAGATCAAACTTCAAACTGGTAAGTTCTCGTTTAATCTTACTATTTTCTATGTTAGTTCCTGAACTAGTTATTTGGTCTCCATGGTTTGTTGGAAATCATGTGTTGTTCTCTGTTCGAGGAAGGTGGCATTAGGACAGGTCGATGGGAAAATGTGCATTTTGAATGAGGGCAGAACGGGTTGATTTGGTAAGATCACATTCCAACATTACTGCAACAAATTGTGTATGTTGGATATACAAGATGAATAATTCCTTTAGACAGCACAACATTGTATAGCAGGGTCAAATGTAAGACAATGCACGTACAATCGTCGGTGCGGGTAAATTCAAATGCTTATTCATGATCTGCAGGTAATGGAACCTTGTTCATGGGAGCAGGTCTTCACAATGAGATCTACTCCTGCTTAAAGGAGGAAAGCTGACAAATAAATAGGCAAATCCCCCGCAAGTTATGTACTTCTTTCTTGCTGTGATTCTTCCTTGGTCTGATCCTAATGGGCATGTTCTTCACCACCACATCCACTATTTATTCTGCATGCCCTCCTAACCCCCACAAAGCTGTCGCCTCCCCACAAAGGAGATGTGTGGGGCAAGTACTATTACACAGAGGCTGGTGAGTGCCTGGAATGTGCTGCTGGGGTGGTGGTTGTTGCAGATACATTAGTGGTATTTAAAGGACTTTTGGATCGGCACATGGAATGTAGGGAATAGACAAATATACCTGTTTCCTCCAAGCATATTAGCCTCATTAAGGATAAAGAATACATGAACCCCAACCCATTTCTGACCCAAAGCGTCACCCATTATTTTTGTATGTGCAATTACTCCAGCACTTTGTGTCTATCTTTGGTAGAAACCAGCATCTGCAGTTCTTTGTTTCTACTTTTCTCTTTATTACCTTTCATTGCCTTGGAGATTTCACCTGGAATCCAATCAGGTTTGATCCTGACATCTGATGGTTGTGTTTAATTCGAACTGCAGTTGCAGCAGCATAGGGCAGAATTTGCAGCACTGTTATATTACAGTGGCAGATCTGAATTTGTGACTAGAATCAAATGATGGCTTTAAAGCTACCTTCAGAGCCATATTCAATAAGTATCTTTGATTTATTTAAAGGAGATTTTTATACAGTCCAATACATTCATTCATACAGATTATGTGTGCTCATAAAACCTATCTCAGCGACCTCTTTTTTTGCAGTACCTCTGCTGTTGACCTTCATTGGGATTATTTTTTGTTGCTGAAATCGTCCCTATATGAAGAAGTAAGGGTGTGATCGTTAATGCATCTGTGTCAGTACCGGCAGATCAAATTATTTTCACATTGGGACCAAAATACATAATTGTATCTAGTTGATGAAGAAAATATGTGGGGTTGAATGTGAAATATTATTGTATTTTGTATGTGCAATTTTGTTACATTTTGAAGGAAATGTTTTAATTATCTATTTGTTATTTTTATCGAGGAATGTGAAAAAATGACTTTGTTTATGTTGTTGTTTTGTGTGAGTGACGAATAATTATAAGTAGGGTGTTTCTTTTCCATTTCCATGTTTTCTGCAAGTTTACCTGAGAATGTGAGTGGTGCCTGGGACATTTATGAAGTGGATTGGAGAGCATTTTCCTGTTTTTACAAGATGGATGTTAGCATATACTCCCTTTTGACATGTCATAGCGTCATAGAGTGATACAGGTGGAAACAGCCCCTTCGGCCCAACTCGCCCACGCCAGCCAACAATGACCCAGCTACACTAGCCCCACTTGCCTGCGCTTGGTTCATATCTCTTCAAAGCTGTCCTATCCATGTACCTTTCTAACTGTTTCTTAAACTATGGGATAGTCCCAGCCTCCTCTGGCAGCTTGTTCCACACTCACACCACCCTTTGTGTGAAAAAGTCACCCCTCGGATTCCTTTAAAAAAATGTCCCCTCCACCTCGTGATTCCTCTCATGATTTTATACACTTCTATAAGATCACTCACTCCTCATCCTCCTGCGCTCCAAGGAATAGAGACCCAGCCTACTCAACCTCTCCCTATAGCTCGAACCCTCTAGTCCTGGCAACATCCTCGGAAATCTTCACTGAACCCACCCAAGCTTGATTATATCTTTCCAATAACATGGTGCCCAGCACTGAACACAATATTCTAAATGCAGTCCCACCAACGTCTTATACAACTGCAACATGACCTCCCAACTTCTATACTCAATACTCTGTCTGATGGCGCGCAAAGTACCAAAATCTTGTTGACAATAGACAATAGGTGCAGGAGTAGGCCATTCGGCCCTTCGAGCCAGCACTGCCATTCAATGTGATCATGGCTGCTCATCCACAATCAGTAGCCAGTTTCTGCCTTCTCCCCATATCCCCTGACTGATATCTTTAAGAGCCCTATCTAGCACTCTCCTGAAAGTATCCAGAGAACTGGCCTCCAGCGCCCTCTGACGCAGCGAATTCGACAGACTCACAACTCTCTGTGTGAAAAAGTGTTTCCTCATCTCCAGTCTAAATAGCTTACCCCTTATTCTTAAACTGTGGCTCCTGGTTCTGGACTCCCCCAACATAGGGAACATGTTTCCTGCCTCTAGCATGTCCAAACCCTTAATAACCTTATATGTTTCAATGAGATCCCCTCATCCTTCTAAACTCCAGAGTGTACAAGCCCAGCTGCTCCATTCTCTCAGCATTTGACAGTCCCGCCATCCCGGGAATTAACCTTGTAAACCTATGCTGCACTCCCTCAATAACAACAATGTCCTTCCTCAAATTTGGAGACCAAAACTGCACACAATACTCTAGGTGTGGTCTCACTAGTGCCCTGTACAATTGCAGAAGGACCTCTTTGCGCCTATACTCAACTCCTCTTGTTATGAAGTCCAACATGCCATTCGCTTTCTTCACTGCCTGCTGTACCTGCATGCTTACTTTCATTGACTGATGAATAAGGACCCCCAGATCCCATTGCACTTCCCCATTTCCCAACTTGACACCATTTAGATAATAATCTGCCTTCCTGTTTTTGTTACAAAAGTGAATAACCTCACATTTATCTACATTAAACTGCATCTGCCCACGCACCCAACCTGTCCAAGTCACATTCTCATAGCATCCTCCTCACGGTTCACACTGCCACCCAACTTTGTGTCATCTGCAAATTTGCTAATGTTACTTATAATCCCTTCATCTAAATCATTAATATAAATTGTAAATAGCTGCGATCCCAGAACCGAGCCTTGCGATATCCCACTAGTTACTACCTGCCTTTCTGAAAGGGACCTGTTAATCCCTACTCTTTGTTTCCTATCTGCCAACCAATTGTCTATCCATGTCAGCACTCTACCCCCAATACCATGTGCCCTAATTTTGCCCATTATTTTCCCTTCGTAAATCCATGCTGACTCGGACCGATCCTGTTACTGCTATCTAAATATGCCGCTATTTCATCTTTTATGATTGACTACAGCATCTTCACCTCCACCAATGCCAGTCTAACTGGTCTATAGATCCCTGTTTTCTCTCTCCGCCTTTACTAAAAAGTGGGATAACATTAGCTACCCTCCAATCCACAGGAACTGATCCTGAATTTTCAGAAGATTGGAAAATGATTACCAATTTGTCCACAATTTCTAGAGCCACTTCCTTAAGTACCTGAGATGCAGAACATCAGACCCTGGGGATTTATCAGCCTTCAGTCCCATCAGTTTGCCCAACACCATTTCAAGCCTAATGTGGATTTCCTTCCGTTCCTCCATCACCCCAGATCCTCTGGCCTCTAGTACATCAGGAAGATTGTTTGTCTCTTCCTTAGTGAAGACGGATCCAAAGTACCTGTTCAACTCATCTGCCATTTCCTTGTTCCCCATAATAAATTCACCCTTTTTCTAGACCACCTTAAATAGATCACCTTATCTACCTGCAACTTGACCTTTAAGGAACCATGCACCTGTACTCCTAAATCCCTCTGCTTTAGAACACTACCCAGAGGCTTACCATTTACTGTGTAGGTCCTGCCCTGGTTCAACATCCCAAAATGCAACACTTCACACTTTGTTTTAAATTCCATCAACCATTCCTCTGCCCACCTGGCTAATCGATCCAGATCATGCTGCAATCATTCACAACCATCTTCACTATGCAAAACCACTAACTTTTGTATCATCAGCAAAATTGCTAATCTCACCCTGTATGTTCTCATCCAACCCATTGATGTAGATCCATTTGAAAGTTGCCTACTAAAGAGCAATTAATTTAATATATATTTCAAGTGGTTGCATTGACATTAAATAAAAATGAAAACATGTAAGCTGCTACTCATATGAATAACATTTTATTAAGTATTCCAGCTACATTTATAACATCTACTATCTTAGTGTAATTAATTTTCATTCATTTTTCTATGGGATTTGTTCCAACACATTGTAATCATTAAAATTGCACAATTTCTTGAAAAAAAAAGACTAAATGAAACACAAATATTGTTAATTAATTAAAATAATTTTTCAGTAATCAAAAAAATAAAATTAAAGCAGCCAAACCTTAATCATCTACATAATTAATGTAAAAATATCTCCTATAACTAATCCTTGTTCAAGTATAAATAGTTATTTAGTCCGTGTTCCATCAATTAAATTGTATAATAATTTTTGCTACTTCTATGCTATCTTCTCATTGACCAGGTTAATTCCAATAAATAGTTATCATGTTAATAAGCCACATTATTTATTTTAATAATTTAGCTTAAGTGCAATCACACATTAATAGTCTGCAATCAATCCTTCTGAAATGCAAAAGGATTTAGACTCGATGAAGAAACAGGGAACTGCAGGTGCTGGTTTGCAAAAAAAGACAAAGTGCAGGAATAACTCAGCGGGTCACTTGTGAAACGTTGTTGTCACTTGGGAACAGTGAAAGGATTTGTTGCATGCTAATCAGTTAGTGGAAAGACAAAACATGGTTACAATCGAGCCATCCACAATGTACAGGTGAATGATAAAGGGAAATAAATTTGAGTGCAAGATAAAGTCCAGTAAAATCTGATTAAAGATAGTCCAACAGTCTCCAATGAGGAAGACAGTAGCTCAGGAGCGCTCTCTAGTTGTTGATAGAATGATTCAGTTGCCTGATGATAGCTGGGAAGAAATCCTGAAAGTAATAACATAGCATGACTGCTAAAAATATAATTAAACCAAACCTAGATTGAATCTCACAGATTAAGAATTAAGAATTATTGTGCTTGAATTTTGATTATATTAAATCTTACAGGAATTAAATTCTACAGTTAATGCTCAACCTAAAAAAGTAATTCTGGGTTCTGGTGAGACTGGACTTCATTCTGAATTATAGATAAGAACAGGAATTGACAAATGCATAAGAAAGACATGTATGCATAACAGGGTTGTTTCATTATTAGTTTTATCACCTGTGAAAACACTGATTATTTATTTTAACAGTGATGAGTTGTTTCAATGTTGTTAAACTGATTTTCTGTTTACCTAATCTGGTATCTTTAATTAGCCTGGCATAGACATCTTTTGCAATTTAACACAAATGCAGTCCACTTTATTAATTGTTGTAAATTGTATTAATATTTTGCATTAGAATTCAAACCTCATTTGAAAATCTAATTTTTCAGATGTTGCAAGTCATACACAAGGACCATTAATAGTGAGTATTTTATTTCCCTCAAAATAATCAAACTTGTTTTAATCAGAGCAAAAATTCTGATGAATTCCTAATGCGGCATGGTGGTGTAGCGGTAACGCTACTGCCTCCCAGCGCCAGGGACCCGGGTTTGATCCCGACTAAGGGTGCTGTCTGTACGGAGATTGTACGTTCTCCCTGTGACCTGTGTCGGTTTCCTCCCATACTCCAAAGGTGTACAAGTTTGTAAGTTAATTGGCTTGATAAAAATGTATAAATGTTAAATTGTCCATAGTGTGTGCAGGATAGTGTTAATGTGCAAGGATCGCTGGTTGGTTGGCCAAAGGGCCTGTTTCCTAGCTGTATCTCTAAACTAAACTAATGTACCAAAAAGTTAGGAATCTCAGCTTTCACAGCAGTTTCTGTCAGAGGCCAACTTGCTGACAAGCGCTGGGGATTTGCACTGAAACACCTTTCCAGCAGTGCCCTACTTTTTCTTGCTTCTGATTGAGAGCAACTACCAGATTCCAGGCGATAAGCTCCCTAGTGTTTATTCCAATAATTCAAGTCAAGAGTATTTTATTGTCATGTGTCCCAGACTGAACAATGTAATTCTCACTTGCAGCAGCACAACGGAATATGTAAACATAACACTCTGTAAACTATATCATAAACAAGAAAAATACCCCCAAATCTATGTAGTTCAGAGCTTATTTGGAGGTGGTAGTGTTTATTAGCCAGTTGGCTGTAGGGAAGAAGCTGTTACTGAACCTGGATGTTACAGTTTTCAGGCTGCTTTATATTCTTCCTGATGAACAGTGAAAGGATTTGTTATATTCTTTCCCGATGAACAGTGAAAGGGCAGCCACGGTGGTGCAGCGGTAGAGTTGCAGCCTTACAGTGAATGCAGCGCCAGAGACCCGGGTTCGATTCCGATTACGCGTGCTGTCTGTACAGAGTTTGTACGTTCTCCCCGTGACCTGTAAGGGTTTTCTCCGAGATCTTCGGTTTCCTCCCACACTCCAAATACATACAAGTTTGTAGGTTAATTGGCTTGGTAAATGTAAAAGTTGTCCCCAGTGTATGTAGGATAGTGTTAGTGTGCAGGGATCGCTGGTTAGCGCAAACCTGGTGGACGGAAGGGCCTGTTTACACATTGTATCTCTAAGGTATTGAATCTTGTCTTCTTCAAAAGTATTTAATTATATGTGTATTTTGATATAAAACTAATCTATAGTTTCTATAAGTTTAATAGTTTGATTAACTTTTCATGGATTCTGGACGTGGTGAACGGCCAAGACACTCATAAACATTTATTTTATTTGACAGCTGGTGGAGCTTAGGGTGTGGATTATGATGTGCTGTCTCCCGAAGTATTATGGGTGGAATTGGTTTAGGCAGCTATCCAAATCCTTGTCAACCAGTCCAAATCTGGTTTCACAACTGATTGCTGCTTAAAGACCTGCACAGAAAAAGTCCATGACTTGCTGCTCCCAGGAAACACTACGCCAGTATGTCTTGGAACATAATGGCTGCCAAGGATGGCTGTCAAATGCTCAGGCTAATGTGACGGAATGATGTTAGACCAATTCTTCTGGTGCATGCCAATGCCACCATTTACAATCCTGAAGTAGACCACATGCTACTTGTTCCAGAATGAATAAACTTAGGTGTCCTACAATTTCTGTCCTGATTAATGTTTTATAACCATATAACAATTACAGCATGGAAACAGGCCTTCTCGGCCCTTCCAGTCCGTGCCGACTATTTATTTTCCCCTAGTCCCATCTACCTGCACTCAGACCATACCCCTCCATTCCCTTCCCGTCCTTATACCTATCCACTTTACTTTTAAATATTAAAATCGATCCTGCCTCCACCACTTCTGCAGGAAGATCATTCCACACAGCCACCACTCTCTGACTAAAGAAGTTCCCCGTCATGTTACCCATAAACGTCTGTCCCTTAATTCTCATGTCATGTCCTCTTGTTTGAATCTTTCCTACCCTCAATGGGAAAAGCTTATCCACGTCAACTCTGTCTATCCCTTTCATCATTTTAAAGACCTCAATCAAGTCCCCCCTTAACCTTCTGCGCTCCAAAGAATAAAGACCTAACTTGTTCAACCTTTCTCTGTAACTTAGTTGCTGGAACCCAGGCAACATTCTAGTAAATCTCCTCTGTACTCTCTCTATTTTGTTGACATCCTTCCTATAATTAGTCAACCAAAATTGTACACCATACTCCAGAATTGGTCTTACCAATGCCTTGTACAATTTTAACATTACTTCCCTACTCCTATATTCAATGCTCTGATTTATAAAGGCCAGCACACCAAAAGCTTTCTTTACCACACTATCTACATGTGATTCCACCTTCAGGAAACTATGCACAGTTATTCCTAGATCCCTTTGTCCCACAGCATTCGTGAATTCCCTACCATTTACCATGTCCGTCCGATTTTGATTTGTCCTGCCAAGATGTAGCACCTCACACTTATCAGCATTAAACTCCATCTGCCATCTTTCAGCCCACTCTTCCAAATGGCCCAAATCTCTCTGTAGACTTTGAAAATCTACTTCATTATCCACAGCACCCCCTATCTGAGTATAATCTGCATACTTACTTATCCAATTTTCCACCCCATCATCTAGATCATTGATGTACATGACAAACAACAGTGGACCCAACACAGATCCCTGAGGCACTCCACTGGTCACCGGCTTCCAACCTGACAAACAGCCATCCACCATTACTCTCTGGCTTCTCCCATTCAGCCACTGTTGAATCCATCTTGCTACTCCGCCATTAACACCCAAAGATTGAACCTTCTTAACCAACCTTCCATGGGGAACCTTGTCAAAGGCCTTACTGAAATCCATATAGACAACATCCACTGCTTTACTCTCATCAATTTCCCTAGTAACCTCTTCAAAAAATTCAAGAACGTTTGTCAAACATGACCTTCCAGGCACAAATCCATGTTGACTGTACTTGATCAGACCCTGTTTATCCAGATGCTTATATATATTATCTCTAAGTATCCTTTCCATTAATTTGCCCACCACTGACGTCAAACTAACAGGTCTATAATTGCTAGGTTTATTCTTTGACCTCTTTTTAAACAATTCCCGTTTCTAATGATATTTGAAATATATCTGTCATAGCCCCTGCTATTTCTACACTAACTTCCCTCAATGTCCTAGGGAATATCCTATCAGGACCTGGAGACGTATCCACTTTTATATTTTTCAAAAGTGTCAATACTTCCTCCTCTTTGAATCTCATAGTTTCCATAGCTACTCTACTTTTTTCCCTTACCTCACAGAGTTCAATATCCTTCTCCTTGGTGAATACCGAAGAAAATAAATTGTTCAATATCTCCCCATCTCTTTTGGCTCTGCAGATAGCTGTCCATTCCGGCTCTCTAATGGTCCAATGTTATCCCTCGTTATCCTTTTGCTATTAATATAGCTGTAGAAACCCTTTGGATTTACTTTCACCTTTCTTGCCAAAGCAACCTCATATCTTCTTTTAGCTTTTTGTATTTCTTAAGATTCTTTTACATTCTTTATACTCAACTAGCACCTCATTTACTCCATGCCTCCTATAAAAATATTGTTGATATCTCTCTTTTTTCGACCCAAGTGTCCAATTTCCCTTGAAAACCATGGCTCTTTCCGATTTTTACTATTTCCTTTCAACCGAACAGGGACATAAAGATTCTGTACTCTTACAATTTCCCCTTTAAATGTCCTCCATTTCTCTTCGACATCCTTTCTATAAAACAAAATGTCCCAATTCACTCCTTTTAAATCATTACGCATTCCCTCAAAGTTAGCCTTTTTCCAATCAAAAATCTCAACCCTAGGTCCAGTTCTGACTCTCTCCATAATTATATTGAAACTAATGGTATTGTGATCACTGGTCCCGAAGTGCTCACCAACGCATACCTCCGTCACCTGACCTGCCTCATTTCCTAACAGGAGGTCCAGCACTGCCCCTTCTCTGGTCGACACCTCTATGTATTGCTGCAAAAAACTATTCTGCACACATTTAACAAACTCCAAACCATCCAGCCCATTTACAGAATGTGTTTCCCAGTCTATTTTTGGAAAATTGAAATCTCCCACAATCACTACCTTGTGCTTACTACTAATATCTGCTATCTCCTTACATGTTAGCTCTTCCAATTCTCGCTCCCCATTTGGCAGTCTATAATACACCCCTAAAGGTGTTGCTACACCGTTCCCACTTCTCAGTTCCACCCAAATAGCCTCCCTAGACGAGCCCTCTAATCTATCCTGCCAAAGCACTGCTGTAATATCTTCTCTGACAATCAATGCAACCCCTCCACCTCTGGTCCCTCCAATTCTATCACACCTGAAGCAACAAAATCCTGGAATATTTAGTTTCCAATCACAACCCTCCCACAACCATGTTTCACTGATTGCCACAACATCATATTTCCAGGTGTCAATCCAGGCTCTAAGTTCATCCACCTTTCTTACAATGCTCCTTGCATTAAAATATACACTTTTAGAAACCCACCATCCCTTATTCTCTGTTTATTATCTTTTTCCTCTTTCTCGCCTACATTTTGGGTCCGAGTGCTTCCCTTCTCTGCCTTTTGCCCCTCACCCCATCCCCTAGCCCCCTCTACCCGAGTCCCTCCCCCCCAGCCTTTCTAGTTTAAAGTCTCCTTTGCAAATCTCCCCGCCAGGATATTGGTTCCCCTCGAGTTCAAGTGCAACCCGTCCTTTTTATACAGATCATGCCTTCCCCAAAAGAGATCCCAGTGATCAAGAAACTTGAATCCCTGCCCACTGCACCATTCCGTCAGCCACACATTTATTCTCCACCTCATTCCATTTCTACTCTTGGACACTAGGCCTGATTTTGTGATTTTGCAAGAATACAAGAGAATCAAGAGCATATGTGAAACTCAGAACCAAGTGCAATCTATCAATTTGTGATTTTTCAACTTAGTCATTGTATTTCACACTTCCAGGTTTCCAAACAGATTAAAATAAGTGGGCATGATGACATCCTGCATGAATCAAGCTCAACTTCAGTGCTTGCGTGTCAATCTTCAAAGCAACAATGTGAAATCACAGATAAGAGAGGTTGACCTGTAGATAGTAAGATTTAGAGAACTAGAACTACCAGATGACCTGATAATATGAGCGGTGGGAGCGGTGGGCACGTAATCGCTCATCTTAACTCCTCAAAAAATCAAGATCAAATTTCAAACTGGTAAGTTCTCGTTTAATCTTATAATTTTAATTCGGAGTCACGTGAGTGACTACGTGAAGATTTCAAAGCTCTGTGATTTCACGCCGCTTTGAATCCAGGCGTCACACACTGAATGGATTGACCATGGATGAGTGACAAAAAATTAATGCATTCAGACATAACATAGTTAGGTAACAATACTGATGCTTTAATGTGAAAACAAAATAATAGTGACCCCACCCAACCTGGGGGGAAACTATAAAACAGAATCTAAAATGGTACGTGCAAACACCCCGGGTCCGGTAATTGGTTTATTATAAAACCGGTGGAACATCCATTCATTGGCCCATCCTGCAGCCGCTAGGATGTTGTTGAGGGGGACGTCCATTACCCTAGCTGCCGACGTAGATGCAGCCCTGGTGGAGTGAGATTTGTAAGTGTCAGTATTCACTCCTGCACCCGCCAGTACCTCCTTTAACCATCTGGAAATGGTTTGTGTTGATACCCTGTGGTGTGGTCTCTTGTGGCTGATCAGGACAGTGAACTCAGATCCTCTGAGGCTCCTTGTGACTTTTATGTACTGGTGTATATGCGATACTACACATAATCGTGGATCCTCGGGATATGTCAGGAACTCAAGCTTGAGCCCTGGTACCCCCGGCCTGCTCTGTTTGATTAAGTCATTAATGATGAAGGTTATGGTATTTACATTGGTGGTCATGTTGTCCAATCGTAGCTTGTGCAATGTCTGGACTCGTTGCGCCGTTACCAGCACCATCAGTATGACCACCTTGAGGGTGAGTTTAGCTAAGGATAAAGAGATGGCTGGCACCCACTGGCGAAGCAGTGTTATCACCATGCTCACATCCCAAATGTCGGTATACCGTGGCCTGGGTGGTATAGAATTGTAAATTTCCTTCATGAACCTTGTAATTAATACGGTAGAGTGTGTCCCTACCGTATGGTGCCCCATATCCAGTACTAACTATGAAGATAGTGCACTCCTGGCACTGTTGATGGCACTGTAGACTAATTTATGATCAGAGTATAATGTTGATAGGAACTCCAGAATGTGTGATGCGTACTGTATCATATGATATGTTGGAGACATGACAGTACATCTCCCACTTCTTGATCTGAGAGACGTACTGCCTTTGTGTACTGTCCCTCCAGGACGCTGCTATGACATCCATTGTCCGGTCAGCGAGTCCCAGTCCCAGGTATGGTCTCCTCAGAATCTGCAAATCAATAAATTGATTTGGTCATGTAGTGGGTGGTTGCCCCCGTTACTGGGTGTACCAGCAGATCCCTGCTTTTGGGAGATAGCCATGAGAGGCTGTGTCATAATTCCCAGGACTAGTGAGAAACAGGACTGTGTAGGCCAGTCAGGCACTACCAAAATGCCTGTGGCATTGTCTTGCTTTATTTTTACCAAGCATCGTCTGATGAGGCAAAATGGAGGAAAACCGTACAAGAACATTCCTCCCCAATGCAGTGTGAATGCATCTACTGCCACTGCCCCAGGGTCTGGCTCCCATGACACATATTTGGGTAACTGGTGATTCAATCTGGATGCAAACAAGTCAAGATCCGGCACGCCATACTGGTCGACAATGTCGTTAAACACTTCATGATTCAACATCCATTCTGTGATATCATTGAACTTCCGCGATCTAGTGTCCGCCACCATGTTGTATCTACCTGGTAGGTAGATTGCTGTGACCCAAATGTTCCTTGCAATACACCAATGCCAAAGAAGGTTTGCCAATTTATCACAAGATACAGATTTAATTCCACCCATGTGATTGACATACGCCACAGCTGTGTTGATGTCAATCTGTAGTTGAACATGCACATGATGCATACTGCTACAATAAGCCTTTAGCCCATAGAGTGCTCCCAGCAACTCTAAGTAGTTAATGGGTTACACAAAAAGCTGGAGAAACTCAGCGGGTGCAGCAGCATCTAAGGAGCGAAGGAGATAGGCGACGTTTCGGGTTGAGACCCTTCTTCAGACTGCGATAGATGACGTTTTGGGTTGAGACCCTTCTTCAGACTGCGATAGACGACGTTTCGGGTCGAGACCCTTCTTCAGAAGTAGTTAATACAATGTTGCTGAATAATTAAGGACTCCTGCACATTCCATCTACCTCCGCAGCTGGAGATGGTATCTGTTGCTCCCCAGCCCAGGCCACTTGCATCGGTTTGTAAGATTACCGATGGTGTGTCAATTAGAATTTTCTTAGAGCTGTGAGGTATATTCGTTACCCACCATTGTAATTCAGCAATGGCCTCTGCTGGCAATTGCATGGGTGTTCTGAATTGGCCTGCGTGGGACTTGAGTGCCTGTTCCTTTGCATGTTGTAAATTTTGATAGTGCATAGGTCCGAAGCGCAGAGCTGGAAATGCAGCCACAAGCTTGCCAATTACACTTGCTGCTGGTCTGATTGTTGGCTGCTGTTTAACAATTAGCTTGTTTCAGGGTTCCATTACTTCTAATTGCTTACCACTTGGCAGTGTCACTGACATATGAATTGAGTTAATTGTGAACCCCAGGTAATCAATTACCCTGGTAGGAGTCAATTTTGACTTAACTGGATGGATTAGAAAGCCCAATCTCTCAAACATGAGTTTGGTGGCTGAAACAGATGATTCAGCTGATTCCTTGGTGCCGCCAACTATTAAAATGTCATCCAAATAAGCCAAAACTATGTGATTCTGAGTTTGTAGTAGCCCCAGAACTGGTTTTAGTAATTTTTTTAATAGTCTGGGAGCTGAAGTCAGCCCATTAGGCAATGCTTTGAATTGCTACAATTGTCCCATTCAGTTAAATTTCAAATATCCTCTGTACTCCCTGTGAATGGATACTGAGTAGTATGCATCTTTTAGATCAATGCATGCCATATAACATCCTTTGGAAACCAGCTGGATGGCTGTCCCAAAGTTATCCATCTTAAAATGATTATATGCACGTAGGTATTAAGTTCCATCAAGTCTAGGATGATACGACATCCTCCATCCCTTTTCTGCTTTATGAATATGTTGGATACAAATTGGTGAGGTTCCTGATGCGACCTCTCAATCACCTCTTTTTTTATATAAAGCCTCGATTTCAGCTTGTAACTCGAATCTTTCCTGTTGTGAAAACACATATGTGCAGTTTGGGAAATGTTGTGTGGGTGGTGATGAATCAAGAAGGAACTCAATTTTGAAACCTTGTATACTGTGCAGTATGAACGGGTCTGCTGTGATCCAACTCCATTAATTCAAGAAATGTCACAGTCCCCCCCAACTAGTGAGTGAGTGATGTGTAAGGTGTTCCACAACAAACTAAGTTCTCTTACCTTAGACGTTACTGGTGGTGCGGAGCTAGTTTCCGTCCTTGGAGCTTGGGAAGGGGGGTTGATGGCGGGTGCCCCCCATGCATCTGAGCCGTGGGCCGGCTGGGGCCTCCCCCTAAAAAAGATCTCCGTGCCTCCAGCTCGAGTCTTCCTCCGGTCCCCGAGCCCCAAGGCTGGTTTTGCCTGGTGTTAAAGGAGGCATAGGGGTGTGATGAGTCCCTAGGTGTTGTTTGGGCTCGGCTCATGAGGCAAATGGTCTTGGCCTCATCGTCCAGCTCACGGACCTGCTTTGGCAGGTCTGCCCCAAATAGATAATTAGCTGGCTGGACGTTGCTGGCCTTGCACAGCGCAGCAAATTTGGGATTGAGTGCCGGCCGTATTGCGGTCTTACGCTGACAATTTATTTCGAAGTGGGCATTACACATAATCCCCACTGCGTCCTGCTGTGTCTCCATCAGCAGCCCCCCATCTACAGACCTCGCAAAGGCCGTTATGCCAGAGGCCAATAATTTAAAAAAAATTTGGAGCTTGACTTCCTGGGCTCTTACACCCGCTCCAATATGACCCCAGATGGAGTGATTGACGGCCGGCACATAAGAGAGGCACAGTTGGCAAGAGTATGGTATCTGTTGGAGGTCTCCTCCATTACCAGGTCTTTGAGCTGATGAGATGCCAAATAGTTAATAGTAGTGGCCAGCTCTTCATCCAGGGGTGCTCCTGATGGTGTAGGGACGACAAATTTGGATTCGGCCCCATGCCCCTGAGTCAGGGATATACTGACTCTGTGTACTCCCCTCTCCAGAGAGGGAGACACATCGCAGCCCTGTGTACGGTGTTGCTGGTGCAGGCTCCCGTGGAGACCCGTGCTGATACTGCTCCCTCCTCTTGAGCATATCGGACTGGAGCGACCTCTCTAATAGGTGCTCCATCTGGGAAAGTCATCTGTAAACGTTTCCAGTGAAGGAGGGGATCCCTTCGGCCCGGATTCGTCTGAGTCTATGGGCCTCGCAGACTTATGAGTGGCCTTGCGCCTCGGCGGGACTGCCACGGTGCTCTCCTCAGGTACCAGGTCTGCTGTCGCTGGTTGCACCTCCAGCAGCATGGAAGTCGGTTCAGACAGTCGCCCGCTACACGTCTTCAGTAGCCGGCTTCCCTGCAGACCGTCTCCTCACCTTCGACATGCTTTGGGTTCTAACTTGCTGGAGAACAAGAAGTAACGAACCCGCCAACACGACCTCAGAGTAGTTTTTAAAACACTTACCTGAGTTTTTAAAACTACCGCTGGAAGGACGCGACGTGCCTGCAAGTCAGTCGTTGGCGCATGCTTCAGATGTGACACGCAAGCGGACTCACGTGACTCCGAAGTAAAATGGATCATCTCCATTTCAGCACATAGAAATGTACTCAGCTGATCAGGGAGCATTCCTGGAGAACAGGAATAGGTGATGTTTCCGATTGGAACCTTACTCAGACCAGTCTGAGGAAGGGCTATGACCTGAAATGTCACCTATTCCTTTTCTCCAGAGATGCTGCCTGACCCGCTGAGATACCCCAGCATTTTGTGTTTGTCTGCTGTATAAACAAGCAGCTGCAGTTCCTTTCTATACATCTACTTTTCAGTATTTGGTTTAGTGTGGCCTAGTTTAGTTTAGTGACACAGGAAACAGATCGTCCGGCCCACCGAGTCCGCATTAACTAGTAATCACCCGTACACTAGATCTAGCCGACACACAGGGACATATTTTACAGTTTAAAGTTAAAATGGAAAAAAATAAAAAATCCTTATTGATACAACTACACTGAGCTATTAACATAATGTTATTGACAATACACATTTAGAAAGAACCTGCTTGCACCCAACTCAAGGTGTCGGCATTACATCCTCATGTTAATGAGCTGCAGCCAATTCCATGGGAGGCTGGTAATTTGCTCCGTATTTTACACCTCAGCTGCTCTCAAACCACCCTATCCAAGAGATTAAAACTTCTTTATTTTCCATTATTTATTTTTAATATTTATATTGTTCCTTCAGTCCCTGTGTAGAAATAAGAATTGTTGAAGATTTAGTTTAGTTCATTAGTTTAGAGTTACAGCCTGGAAACCAGTTCATTGGCCTACCGAGTCCACGCTAACCAATGATCACCCCGTACGTTAACAATTTTCCGAAGCCAACTAACCCTACAAACCTCTATGCCTTTTTGGGAGGAAACTGGAGCACCCGGAGAAGACCCACGCAGGTCATGAGCATATAGACATCATTTGTAGTCAGGATCGAACCCAGGTCTCAGGCACCGTAAGGCAGCAACTCTACCACTGCGCCACCATGCCGCCCTAAAGACTGAAGCTCTTTTTAAAAACCACATAAGAAAACACTGCAAATGTCCAGTAAAGATCCATTCAGATTTTTCAAAGATAATACTGAATGATTGTCATGCAAAATTACCACCATCAACAAATAAACAAAGGAGTGTTATCTTCAACGTGGCCTCTTCTCTTCTTTGTTTTAGAACACTGACCATTTTCCATACTTGGCTAATGGAAAAGGAATGTCGATTGGGACCAACGTAATCCAGTCCAGTGCTACTCCAGTGATCAAGAGACAACGGCCAGGCTGGGTGGACGCTCATGATGATGGATTTTTTAAGGTTACTGAGAAAACAAGGTGGGATTTCATGCTTCAAAAGAGGAACTTGCTTAAATTAAAAGTAAAATCCCATAAAGTGTTTTGTTAAAAATTGGAAAAATATCACAGTGATTTGATAAATACGTTCTTATTAGTGATGCATTATAAGTTTTAAATGTATTTTATTTCCACATCTAATATGCTATGCAATTCAACATACTGATACAGTTATTGGTTTACTTTTAATTAACTTGGAAGTCTGCACCCATAACTATGGGCATCATGAATACCTAGGATTATTCCTGTTTCTGACCAATGCCACTGACCACATGTCTACGGTCTTTTGTGAGGTAAAGGCTGAAGGGCTGCTCTATATTTTTGTTAAAAGGGAAATCGCATAAAGCTGGTTGTGTTGTAATCACAGTATGCAGAAGCTAATGGAAACCATTGCGACCTTTGGTGACCACATCTATGATGCTGCAGCTCAAGGAATTCGGCTTAAAGTTGATGAGCTGGAGTATGAGATTTGGACAATGCAACAAATCAGAGAGGAGGAAAGTTTCCCAGATTACCTTTTCTCCAAAGGTAGCAATAAAAGCTCTTGGATTATGTAATGCAATTGGCCAGTCATAAGGAGCTGGAGGCACCATACGCAACAGTGAAGCAGGTTTGCAGATCTATCTACTAATGGAGGAGAAAATAGATAAAATGATGAAACTGACATTCATTTCTATATATGTGTCATTAATCCACCTATCTTGTTCTCTATACTTGCTGCATTCAGAAAAAAAAAGATTGGGGAATTAATGACACAGATAGCCATTAAATTGTTCCCATTTAATTCTATCACAGAAAAGTGGTTGGTGACCAAGACTGAGAATAAAATGTTCTAGCATATTTAACTTTTGAGATAGTCAGAATAGTAAATATAGAGGGGTACAGCTGACAATGAAAAAATAAAAAAGGTGATTTTACTGATCAGGATGTTGAGGAGGGAAGGAGGGGACTTTAGTTTTATGGGTCCACCACCGATTTTCCGTCACCCTTGGTTCCGGAGACTTTCTAGATTATCCATTTTGCTGGACCAAAAGAAGACATGGCCTCCCAGAGGAGACCAATGGTATCAGAATAGTCCGCCGAGATGCCGGCCCGCGAAACTGGCTATGAGAACAGATCTGCTGACTCTGGCCAGGCTGGAGTTCTAGAGCCCTGGCCAAAGGGGGCAAATTCGACCAGCTGATAGGTGCGGAAGTCCTGATGAGGTTGGGATCGACCACCTCACCCGGCCTGGGCACCACATTTTAATTGGAATTTCTGGGGGGGGGGGGGGGTTGGCGGTGGCGGGATATATCAAGCACACTCTCATATTTTTTTCTGGATTAAAGGAGTTGCTAATTTCTGGAAAATTAGTAGTGGCAATCTTGCAAAGTGTGAAAACTGATTCTGGATGGTCAGCCATGATCATATTGAATGTAGGAGTTGGCTCGAAGGGCCGAATGGCCTACTCCTGCACCTATTTTCTATGTTTCTATGGTTGATTCATGAGAGAGAGATAAGCAGCAAAACTTCAAAGCAATAGAGATAGGCCAAGTGAATGGGTGAGGAGATGGTGGAATTGTTATCAAGCAGAAAAATCTCATTCGGTCAGGTAGAAAAATAGAAAGGCAGAAGACATTGTACCTGTTTGAAGATTGAAAGAGGTAGTTGTTCAGAGACTGTCTATCCTAGTACATGAATCACTCTAAACATGTGGGGATAGAAAGCTGTTAGAAAGACAAATAGCTTGTTGAACAGTTTTTCAAGAGGGGTTGAGCTTACCAAGAAGGTATTTTGAATATTTTATATTGGAAATATGGATTACCTGACACATATCAATTGCAAATGTTTCTACCCACTCATCACCCCATGTCTCATTTAGTCTGGGCACGCTGGCATGAGCTGCTTCATTATCTACAAACCTGTAAATTAAATTGACTTCTCTGCAAACATCATTGAACATCTTGCATGATGAAAGAGCAATCACTGATGAAGCAGCTTAAGATGGTCCAGTGTAATTGCACAAGGATTTCCTGCAGTAAAGAAATAATTGACTTTCTTGCCTACATTTGACCCGGTGCTGAAGGACTTTGTGAAAGTCGAGCCAACTAAATTTCCTCCTCAAAATAGGCCATGCTGCCCCAGTATTGGATCATGATGGAGAAGTTTGAGATTTTGAGTGAAACGTACGATTCTGTAAGTCTGATTAAGTTGGGCTAATACTCATCTAGTCAGTCAGACAATTATTTTAATACATTATTTTAATAGAACCACAATGTTCCAACCTTGACCAGGTTAGCTACATTGCTGTGGGCACTGCCACATGTCAGGATAGCAGATTTCAGGGACTTTAATGTATCAGACAGGATTTTATGACAGTGTAATATTGTCAGACTAAGCAGTCCAATGGTTTTATGGTCACCATTACAAATGCTGACATTTTATTTCAGAGTGCAGGATTAATTGAATTTAATTCCCCCTGAGCCTGACTGCCACAGAAGGTAGTTGAGGCCAGTTCATTGGCTATATTTAAGAGGGCGTTAGATGTGGCACTTGTGGCTAAAGGGATCAGGGGGTATGGAGAGAAGGCAGGTACGGGATACTGAGTTGGATGATCAGCCATGATCACATTGAATGGCGGTGCAGGCTCGAAGGGCCGAATGGCCTACTCCTGCACCTATTTTCTATGTTTCTATGTTTCAGATCATTAGCCCATGCATTCGGATTACTGGACCAGTAAGGTGAGGAACATGCTGCTGTTCTCAAGGAGATAGAATGGTGTTGCCGGCATTTGCAATCCCACGGCCAAATTCTGGTGGATTGCGGTTGCTGCAACCATCTAGTACATTCTTTAGGACACAGCACATTTTCAGGCTTTAAGTTTCTCATACATTCTTCTCCTGAAGTCTGAAGAAGGGTCCCGACCTGACAGGTTACCAATCCAAGTTCTCCAGGAATGCTGCCTGACCTGCTGAGTTACTTTGTGTCATTTCCTGTTGTTCCTCTTCCATTCCTAGAAGGTCAACTTGCCCAATTCTAGAAGAATAAATGTTCAAACCTGTGATCATCATGATCTGTGTTGGTAAGAATAGTATTCCATTATTCCAGTAATTTTATATTTTTGCTACTGATTAGAAAAGAGTGCTTATCCAGTTGTGCTTAGTATTGGAGGGTTGTGAACAGGGAGAAAGGAAAGAATGCCTAACATACCTCATTCCAAGGCCAGGTCATACTATTACTTAAGGAGGAAAGTTTAATGGAGATGTGCACAGCAAGTGTTCTCTACAGGGAGTGACGGGAGCCTGGAACACATTGCCAGGGGGAGGTGGTGGAGGCTGGTATGATAGTGGTGTTTAACAAGTTTCTGGGGAGGCACATTGAAGTGCAGAGTATGGATGTATGGTGAATGATATGGATCATGTACAGGCAGATGAGATCAGTTTAACTTGAGCATCATGTTCAGCACAAACATTGTGGGCTGAAGGGTCTGTTCTGGTGATATGCTCTATGCACTGAGTAAATGATATGTTAAGTTTGTTACTGATTACTCTGCTTTTTTAGGAAATTTGTGGAAACAAATCAACATATTATGGGGAAAAGACAATTCATTTTTAACTACACTTAGGATTCAGGATTCCACTGAGTTGCTTAGTCTGCTTATACATTTCGGCTAACCAATGCCAGGATTTTAAAATCTTTGAGGAAGTAACAATTCAGATAGCACAATGTCCTAATAAAAGATACAAAATGCTGGAGTAACTCAGCGGGTGAGGCAGCATCCCTGGAGAACATGGACAGGTGACATTTCGGGACTGGACTCTGAAGATTGAATAAGTAACTTTGTCCAGTTTAACAGTAAGATTAAATGAGAACTTACCAGTTTAAAGTTTGATCTTTATTTTATGAGGAATTACGATAACCATATAACCATATAACAATTACAGCACGGAAACAGGCCATCTCGGCCCTTCAAGTCCGTGCCGAACAACTTTTTTCTCTTAGTCCCACCTGCCTGCACTCATACCATAACCCTCCATACCCTTCTCATCCATATGCCTATCCAATTTATTTTTAAATGATACCAACGAACCTGCCGCCACCACTTCCACTGGAAGCTCATTCCACACCGCTACCACTCTCTGAGTAAAGAAGTTCCCCCTCATGTTACCCCTAAACCTCTGTCCCTTAATTCTAAAGTCATGTCCTCGTGTTTGAATCTTCCCTATTCTCAAAGGGAAAAGCTTGTCCACATTAACTCTGTCTATCCCTCTCATCATTTTAAAGACCTCTATCAAGTCCCCCCTTAACCTTCTGCGCTCCAGAGAATAAAGACCTATGAGGGATTACGTGAAGACCCCACCAGCATGCATGCGCAACATTCTTCAAAGCAGCGGTGTGAAATCACAGATGACAGAGTTGACTAAGATAGTAAGATAAGAGAACCAGCATACCAGTTGACCTTTATAATAGAGGGTTTGGGAGCAGAGGGCACGTAATCCCTCATCGTAACTCCTCATAAAATAAAGATCAAACTTCCAACTGGTAAGTTCTCATTTAATCTTACTATTTTACTTCGGAGTCACGTGAGTGACTACGTCAAGTTTTCAAAGCTCTGTGATTTAATGCCCTGGAACAAGTCCATTCTCACATACTGCCATAATGACAAATGGAGGAAGTATGTTAACGTTAAGTATGTAAACAAGAGGGTATTTATTTAACAAATAACAATATTAATTCCCCTACTTTGGGGATATAATACAGAACTTAATATTGTGTCTGAAAACGTCTCGGGCGCAGTCACGGGTTTATTATAGAACTGCTGAAAGGTTTGTGACTTATAAGCAGAGCCCTGAGACACTTGGTGACCTCCATGTAGTGTAAAAGGTGGGTCACGATGCATAGGCCGCTGTCTACGGGGTAAGCCAGGAAATCCAACTTGCGGCCAGATGATCCAGGCCTGTTTTGTTTGAGTAACCCCTGAATGATGAAAGTTACCTTATTGTTGGTTATAACCATGGCGTCCATACTTAGCTTGTGTAGGGACTGGACCCGTTGCGCCGTCACGAGTGCCAACAGCATTACCATTTTGTATGTCAATTTGGCTAGGGAAAGAGACGTTACTGGTGCCCACCCTCGGAGCATGGTTAACACAATGCCAATATCCCAGGTCTGGGAATTTCTAGGCCTGGGGGGATTTGAGGTAAAAATACCCCTCACAAGTTTAGACACCAAAGGGTGAGACCCAACTGCAAGATGATCTAAACGTAGTCTGAGATATGAGGATAGGGCACTCCTGGCACAGTTGATGGCACTGTAGCTTAAACCTTCATCAAAATGAAGGCTTGCCAGGAACTCCAGCACTTCCGTAATGGTGGCTGTGCCATATGTGGTGTTTATCTTGGTACAAAACACCTCCCATTTCTTGACGTGTGAGGTATTGTTTCCTGGTGGACTCTCTGCACGATGCCGTGATGATATTCATTGTTCGATCCGAGAGTCCAAAATCCAGGAGTGGCCTTTTCAAACCCTGCAAACCAATAGGTTCATCCGGTCATGGCACGCGCGACTCTCCCCTGTCACAGGATGTACCAGTAAACTCGAACGTTTGGGTATTGGAATGCATGGTTCTGAGACCATGGCCAGTACCACAGGGAACCATGGCTGAGTAGGCCAGTCGGGTACAACCAGAATACCCGATGCAGAATCTTGTTGAATTTTCTGCAAGACCCAACTGATGAGGCAGAAGAGAGGAAATGCATAGAAAAACAAATCCCCCCAGTGTAGTGAGAAAGCGTCCATCGCTACTGTCCCAGGGTCTGGTTCCCATGCAACATATGTTGGTATTTGGTGATTGAGTCTGGATGCAAAAAGGTCGATTTCTGGTGTACCATACCGATCTACAATATCGGCAAACACTTTGTGGTCCAACATCCATTCGGTGTTGTCATTAAACTTGCGTGACCTGGTGCCCGCCACTGTATTTAGCTTACCCAGAAGGTAAGTGGCTGATATCCAAATGTTCCTTTTTAAGCACCAGTGCCAGATTGTATTGACCAATTCATCACGATATCGACTTAATTCCACCCATATGATTGATATGCCATCACGGTGGTATTATCAATTTGTAAGCGTACATGCAGATGGTGCAAGTCCGAACAGTAAGCCCGGAGTCCATGAAATACTCCCAGCATTTCTAGATGATTAATTACCACTACCGGGAGTAAGGTTAATTCATGTGCATTCCATCTACCACCGCAACTGGAGGTGGTATTAATTGCTCCCCAGCCTTGAGCGCTGGCGTCAGTTTGTAGTATAACCGAGGGGTTTGTGATTGTAATGGCATTGGAGCAATGTCGAGCATTGTCTATCCACCTTTGTAATTCCAATTTTGCTGGTAATTGCATTGGCCTGCCAAAATGGCCAGCATGGTGTTTGAGTGCTGCAATTTTTGTGCTTTGTATGTTTTTGTAATGCAAAGGCCCAAATTGTGTGGCTGGAAAGGTAGCCACAAGCTTCCCATTTACCCTGGCTACTTGCCAAATCGATGGGTTACTGATGCCAGCAAGGCTGTTACATGCTTCTATCAAGTCTGACGCTTTGTTCGGTGGCAAAGAGACAGACATAGTCCAAATAGTCCATAGTGGTAGAAGGCATTAAATTGGATTTGTCTAGATGGATGATAAACCCCAGTTTTTGAAATAAGTGCTCAGTGGCTGAGACAGCCAATTTGGCCAACTCCAAGGTTTTCCCCATAATTAAAATGTCATAGAGGTATGCCATAACAATATGTTTTTGTTTTCTGAGACACACTAAAGCTGGTTTCAATAATTTGGTAAACAGTCTGGGTGCTGATGTTAATCCATTAGGCAGCACTTTATACGGCCAGAGCTGCCCCTTCCAGGCAAATTTCAAATATCTGCAAAGATCTTTGTCTATTGGGACTGAATAGTATGCATCTTATAGATCGATGCATGCCATGAAGTATCTCTTGGAAACTAGTTGTTTGGCAGTAACAAATGTTTCCATTTTGAAGTGGGCGTACTGCACGAAAGTATTCAGTTGTGTCAAATCAATAATGATACGGCATCCCCCGTCTTTTTTTATTTTTGGTGAAGATGTTCGATACAAACTCATGAGATTCATTTTTGGTTTTATCAATTACCCCTTTCGTATGTAGTCTTAAGAGTTCAGCATGACCTTCTATCTTTTCTTTCTGTGAAAGTACAAACTTTCATGCATGCTGAACAGCAAGGGGAAGTTTGTGAACAAATTCAATTTTGTATCCCTGAATACTTTGCAGTATGAAAGGATCAGAAGTTATAGATCTCCATGCATCCCGAAACAAGTGCAACCGTCCCCCAATCCATGAAGAAGTTAAACATGCAATGTTCCTGAGGCAAACAGACCCACCTACCTCCATGGTTACCGGCGGTGCTGCGTTGGTTTCCTCTGTCCTTGATTCCTGGGAGGTGGAGGCGCTGTGGTGTGGGGGTGGCGCATTTTCCAGGAAGGCCTTGCTGGAGTATGGTCTAAAAAAGACCGTTGGGCAGGTTGGACGGCCTTCGAGCTTTTACCAGCAGGTGGATGCATAGGGGTGCTGTCGCCGCAGGTACGAGGACTTGGTGGCAGCCGGCACTTTTATCATGCCTAATGCCTTGGGTAGGTTGTCCCCAAATAGTAGTGTAGGCGGCTGTGCACTGCTGGATCTGCACAACCCCGTGAACGTGGGGTTCAGTGCAGGCCGGATGACACTCTGTAACAGTTGAGCTCAAAATGAGTGTTACAGAGGAGTTCCAGAGCATCCTGTAGCTTTTCCAGCATCTCCACTCCATCCACTGACCTGGCAACAGCCGTAATCCCAGAAGCCAGTAGTTTTAGGATTTTTTGGACTTTTACTTCCTGGCTTCTGATGCCAGGGCTCATGTTACCCCAGATGGGTTACACAAAAAGTTGGAGAAACTCAGCGGGTGCAGCAGTATCTAAGGAGCGAAGGAGATAGGTGGGGTTCTTGAGTGCAGGCACATTGAGGGAGACACAATTCTCAGGAGCTAGGAATTTGGCTGTGGTGTCATTAATGGCCTGTTCCTGAAGTTGATTCGTTGCCATGTAGTTTATACTGGCTGCCGACTTCAGCTGCAACGGCAGCCCTTTTTGGGTAGGCATCGCAAATTTTGATACCATGCCCAGTAGCTCCTCTTCTGGCACCCCTAGCATTGGTGTTTCTTCAGCCATACTCCCCTCTTCAGAGTCAGCCCAGTTCTGACTCCTAATGCTCCCTTGCGAGGAGGGCGAGACATTTGGCAACCCTGTAAAGGGTGCTGCCGTGGGTCCGCGAGGAGACCTACTGTGACCACACCCCTGCTGCAGCAGGTCACGTTGGAGCAACTGCTCCACCATCCGCTCCATGCGGGATAATCGACTGCTGTCGCTTCCCGCCGGCGGGATGTCCTCCAGTCCGGACTCAGCTGAGTCAGCGGACCTGCCTGACTTCCGGGTGGTTTTGCCGCCAGTCTGAGGAGCACCTGCGGGCTGTAGTGGCGTGAAGTCGGGGGCTGCGGTTTGTATCAGCAACTCTGGAGAACTCGACCGCTGCTGGCTGCCCGCTTCGCGGTCCTCGGCAGCTAGTTTGGCAGCGGCTCGTTTGGACTTTGTCCTCGATTCCATCTTGGTGCGCTCTGTAAGACAAATACTTAACAGAGTCAGCTCCTCCTGCCTGTCGCTTCGCAATGCGTTCAACAATATGTCGTGCATGCGTGCTGGCGGGGTCTTCACGTAGTCACTCACGTGACTTCGAAGTAAAATGGATGTGCCAGACCACCAGTTGCCACCAGGTGCACCCGTACTGATTTCCATTATTTTAGATAGTATAAGGGAAACCAATAGATTCCCATTTGTCTGTGTCATATTGTTTCTCACATTTTCTTTTTCCAGTGAGTTTCTTATGATAGTCCATGACTTAGAGTTTCCACCTTGGTCTTTTCGCCGTTGGTTTAAACGCTGTCCCCAAAGATTTATTAGTAAGTACTTTTTTAAGCTGCTGAAATTTCTATCTCTTATTTAAGATAATTTATTTTGATTTTGGTTACCTTTGGGCACTATGTCCAATTAACAATAACCCTGCCTGATAATAAACTACATTTGGAAGGCCATAGTCACTCTTATAATACCAGATTGTGCTGTTTTGTTTTCTGCTTTCTACTTTTTCTTCGTCATCAATAACTTGTATCAAACTGACTGAAAACGAATACTCCATAAATGATTCCAAGTTTGACATCTTTTTGTAATAGCAGCCAAATTGTACGCAGGTTGAATTTAAAAGCAGGTTTGTATTCCTACGCAAATTTCATTGCTCCACAAGTTCACTTTCTATGTAATCTTCATGCTAAATAACAGTGCGTGGAAAGGAACTGCTGATGCCGGTATATAGAAACACAGAAAATAGGTGCAGGAGAAGGCCATTCGGTCCTCCGAGCCTGCACCGCCATTCAATATGATCATGGCTGATCATTCAACTCAGTATCCTCTACCTGCCTTCTCTCCATACCTCCTGATCCCTTTATCCACAAGGGCCACATCTAACTCCCTCTTAAATATAGCCAATGACCTGGCCTCAACTACCTTCTGTGGCAGAGAATTCCAGAGGCTCACCACTCTCTGTGTGAAAAATGTTTTCCTCAACTCGGTCCTAAAGGAATTCCCCCTTATCCTTAATGAAGTCGTTACAGACTTCATAAAGAAATGTGTGGAGGACTGCATCCCTACGAAAACCTTCCGAGTGTTTCCCAATCAGAAACCTTGGATGAACTGTGAGATCCGCACTCTTCTGAAGACCAGACACCGGGCATTCATGTCTGATGACACAGTGGTCTATAAGAAGTCCAGATACGACCTTGGTAAGGCCATCAAAAAGGCCAAAAGGGAGTTCTGCTCCAAGCTGGAGGATGAGACAGATGTTCGGCAGCTGTGGCGGGGACTGAATGCAATCACCTCTTACAAGGCGAAACCAGGAGGCAGCTCGGATGTCGGCGATACATCACTCCCTGATGAGCTCAATGCATTTTACGCACGCTTTGATAGGGAGAACACCGATGTGCCTTCCCGAGCCCCTATTCGCTGTGATGGTATTTCAGTCTCAGTCACAGAGGCTGACGTCAGGAAATCCTTCAGAGGGGTGAACCCTCGAAAAGCGTCTGGACCTGATGGCATACTTGGTCGTGTCCTAAAAACCTGTGCGGACCAACTGGCTGGAGTTTTTACGGACATTTTCAACCTGTCACTTCTGAGGTCTGAGGTTCCCACCTGCTTCAAAAGGGCATCAATAATACCGGTGCCCAAGAAGAGCAAGGTGACGTGCCACAATGACTATCGACCTGTGGCACTAACGCCTGTGGTGATGAAGTGCTTCGAGAGGTTGATCATGGCGCAAATCAATTCCTACCTCGACAAAAACCTGGACCCACTGCAGTTCGCTTACCGCCACAACAGATCAACGGTGGACGCGATCTCGCTGGCCCTCCACTCCGCTCTGGACCACTTGGACAACAAAAACTCATATGTCAGGCTGCTATTTATTGACTACAGCTCGGCATTTAACACAATCATCCCCTCCAAGCTGGTTACCAAACTCGCAGAATTGGGTCTTTGCGCATCCCTCTGCAATTGGATCCTCAACTTCCTCATCCACAGACCACAGTCTGTTTGTATTGGTGGAAATGTGTCAGACTCGATAACAATCAGCACGGGAGCACCTCAGGGTTGCGTGCTCAGCCCCCTGCTGTACTCACTCTATACTCATGACTGCGTAGCCGGTCATAGCGCGAACTCCATCATCAAGTTCGCTGACGACACCACTGTTGCGGGACGTATCACTGATGGGGATGAGTCCGAGTATAGAAGAGAGATCGAGCGACTGTCCATATGGTGCCAGCACAACAACCTGGCCCTCAACACCAGCAAAACCAAGGAACTGATTGTGGACTTTGGAAGGAGTAGGATGGGGACCCACAGTCCTGTTTATATCAACGGGTCGGTGGTTGAAAGGGTCAAGAGCTTCAAATTCCTGGGCGTGCACATCTGTGAAGATCTTTCCTGGTCCGAGAACAGATGCAATTATTAAGAAAGCTCATCAGCGCCTCTACTTCCTGAGAAGATTACGGAGAGTTGGTCTGTCACGGAGGACTCTCTCTAACTTCTACAGGTGTACAGTAGAGAGCTTGCTGACTGGTTGCATTGTGGCTTGGTTCGGCAACGTGAGCGCCCTGGAGAGGAAAAGACTCCAAAAAGTAGTAAACACTGCCCAGTCCATCATCGGCTCTGACCTTCCTTCCACCGAGGGGATTTATCACAGTCGCTGCCTCAAAAAGGCTGGCAACATCATCAAGGACCCACACCACCCTAGCCGCACACTCATCTCCCTGCTACCTTCGGGTAGAAGGTACAGGAGCCTGGAGACTGCAACAACCCGGTTTAAGAATAGCTACTTCCCCACAGCCATCAGGCTATTAAACCTGGCTCGGAACTCTGAACATTAATATCCCTCCATCTGTTATTTGCACTTTATTAATTTATTAAGTCATGGGTGTATTTATGTATAGAATTGTAGTCAATGCCTTCTATGTTCTGTTGTGCTATGCAAAGAAAGATTTTCATTGTCCTGTCAGGGACACATGACAATAAACTCTTTTGACTCTTTTGACTCTTGACTCTTACCCCCTTATCCATATACGGAAGATAGCTACAAAATGCTGGAGTAATTCAGCGGTTTAGGCAGCATCTCTGGAGAAACAGGATAGGCGATAATTCAGGGGTCCCAATTCAAAACGTCCCTCATCCTTTTTCTCCAGAGATGCTGTCTGACCCTCTGAGTTAATCCAGTACTTTGTGTCTATCTTTGCTAAATGGAAGTGTTTGCTTGTTAGCAATTTTTTGTTGTTTTTCTAACATCGACTGATAATTATATCCACTGCTTCAATTTTACCATTCTGCAATCTACATTCATGACTTGGCTAAGACAACAAAACACACTGAATCCAGGTTTGCCGATACCACAAAGCTTGGTGGAAAGGGTCGTGACCTTTTATATTTATTTGTGATTCATTGGTAAATCATGTACATTGATGATGCCTTCATGACCACGAAGTACAGGAGAGGAAATGACACTCACACTAGAGTGAATTGCCATAATTGCCCACTCTAGTTTCTCCTGTGGTGAACTTCAAGGGGAGATTTGTTCAAAACTTTCAAGCCTGTGAAAAGTACATTTTTATGAGATCTCTGTATTAACAGCAGGTTCAAATGAGTCCATTTTCTAAATGAAAGAGTCTGCAAATGGATTTGGATGACTTGAATGCAGAGGCAAGCAAGTGAAATCTGGGTGAGTGGTTATTAATTGTTAATGGATGGAATAGCAAAAATGGAATATGATGAGAAGTTAATGATGGGTACCGCGGCATGGGGGGACAGCTGTGTGGAATGGTGGGAGAAAAAAGGGTGGACCCGGTGTTTAGAATCCTCTGCCCAGGGAATAAGTCGGTATTCGTTTGTTTGTTCATTTGCTCCAGTGAAGGCGCTGTGCACAAGGCAGCCAGGCAACAGTCATTATTAATTTCCAGTTTTTGTGTACCTTATGTGTTGTGACTGTTGGCAGACCAATTTGCCTCCAGGGATGAGTAAAGTCTTATCGTATTGCATTGTAATAAATGCTGGTGTATAAAATGTTAATATGCAGGCAGCAAGTATCAAGAAGGCAAATAATATTGTTCCCTTTACTGCAAGACAGTTGGAGTGATTGGAATAAGTGCAAGGTAAATACAGTAGATTGTTGAGTTTAGGGAGTTGCTTTTGTGAGGAAAGTTTGAGTATGAGGTAACCACAAGAGATTGCAGATCTTGTGCAAAAAACAAACTGCTGGAGGAACTAGCTGGTCAGGCAGCATTTGTAGAGGGAGAGGGACACACGATGTTTAGGGTAGCTGAAAATTGCCTGTTCATTTCCCTCTACTGATACTGCCTGATCCGCTGAGTTTCAGCTTTTTCTTTTATGGATATTACGGATGGAATGAGAGATGGTGTCAATGAAATATATAAAGCTCTAAGAGATTGTTGGGTACATGCTGAGAGAATATTTGCTCTGTCTGGAAAGTCAAAAATTAATCTCATCAAAAATTGTTAAGTAATTGTTCAATCAGAAGATTATGAATCTCTAATTCGGTATCTCGGAGGCATTGGTGTTCATTTGGATACATTCAAGGCTGAATTCAGTACACTTTACACATTAAATGACTAGAGGTGTTGTGGCATTTATCTGATCTGTCTCATATCACTCAAACATTGTGTTGTTTGGGAACATATAGTAAATGTATTTGTCTTATAATCAGAATAACTTTTTGCTTAATTGAAGGGTACATTTATTCTTTTCTCTCTAAATGCATACAAATATGAAACCGACTATATTATATTATTAGAAGAATTTTAATAAGCCGAGAGGATGATGTAATAACTCTAGACGATGCAGTGAAGCAATGAATATTACTTTTGAAAAATAATTAAAGTTAATTTGCTGAATATAACTTTGCCATTTAACTTTTTAATTTTTGCATTTATGCATTTGATTATTGCTGAAGATTGCCGAGCACTGCACCATTTCTGACCAAGCTTTATTGACCTGTTCTTGGGAGTAGATTAAAATAAAAGTTGGTGCTGGAGAGGACTGACATTTTGCAGGCTGCATGCAGGGTAGCACTAGTATATTCACATTTGGAATTTTTTTTTTAATGTTCTACAGTTTTGGCTCAATTTTGACGAATATGAATTCTTTAGTCAATACTTGAAAATTGCATTTTTCTTGAGGCAGTCTCTTGTGATACTCCATAAGTGCATAGCAATGTTGTTTTGTGGAAATTATTGTCTTTAGAATATGTATTTAAATCATGTTGCCAACAACCTTGTGACTAATTATTAAATAATAGATCATCCAAATCAGCAAATGAGTTATCCCTGATTTGTTTTGTAAACCTGGAGCAAAAACAAGTTACGCCTGAGCGAAGTTCTGTTCATCCCATAGATGAGAAATGATTCGCGGGGACAGTTTGAAAGGATAGCGGTAATTAATATCCCATTAACAGAGTTCTGAGATGTTTTTGCTTCTGTTTTTAGTGAATCAATCACTCTTTCAATAATGGGTAAGATTGTCAAGTCTTATTTATGTTTTTTCAGTTTATAATTTAATACCCAGCATTTCAATAAGCATCAGATTATTCTCTTGTTCAGCTGTGTTATTCAGTTATGTTATGTGTAACCAACATTTGAAAAAGGACATAAAGATTCAGTGATACAGCGCGAAAATAATCAATGTGATTAAAACCCTGGTTAGAATTCTGCTTTCAAATATGTATGGTTCAAAACTTTTTAATACATTGGAAAATTTAGGAAATTAATTTAAACCATTTTTGTAGTAACTTTAGCAGTTAAATAATTGCTGGCAAATACACTGACTGGTTTAAACCTTCCAATATGGATCAGCCATATATCTTGACAATTTTCATAATATCGTGTGGTTGTCATATTAATTTTACTTCGGAGTCACGTGAGTGACGACATGAAGAAGGCCGTCAGTCCGTATGCGCATCATTACATCTGAAGCATGCGCCAACAACTGACTGGCAGACGTGTCGCTCCTTCCAGTGGTAAGTTTAAAAACCTAAGGTAAGTGTTTTTAAAACTTCTCTGAGGTCGTTTTGGCTGGGTCTATAATTCTTGCATTCAATCAAGTTTGAACCTTGGAAATGTCGAAGGTGAAGAGACGGTCCGCGGTGAAACTGGCTACCGAAGACATTGGAACACCTAATGGAGAGGTAGCTCCAGAATGATATACTGCAAAGGAGGGAGCAATATCAGCGCGGGTCTCCACGGGGGCTCTCGCCAGTGGCACCTTTTACAGGGCTGCAGAGTGTCTCCCTCTCTGAGGAGGGGAGCACACGAGGTCAGTATCTAGCCGACTCAGAGTTCGGAGGCACTCTGGTGAGCACACCCGGGGGCACGGTTGGCATCAGAATTTGCCATTCCATTGACATCAGGAGCACCCCTGGATGAAGATCTAGCCACTACCATCAATTATCTGGCCTCCCACCAGCTCAAAGATCTGGCAATGGAGGAGACCACCAACAGGTACCACACTCTTGCCAACTGTGCCTCCCTGAATGTGCCGGCTGTGAATCATTCCGTCTGGAGTCATATCGGAGTGGGTGTCAGAGCTCATGAGATAAAGCGCCAACATTTTTTAAAATTGTTTGCCTCAGGCATCACAGCCTTTGCCAGGTCAATGGATGGGGAGCTCCTGTCTGACACACAGCAGGACGCAATGGCATTGATGTGCAATTCACACTTTGAAATTATTTGCCCGCGCAAAATCGCAATCCGGCCGGCACTAAACCCCAAATTTGCTGTGCTGTGTAAGCCAGCAACGTCCAGCCGGCCAATTGCCTGTTCGGGGAAGATCTGCTGAAGCAGGTCCGGGAGCTGGATGATGAGGCAAAGACCATTCGCCTGATGAGAGTCCACATTGCACCCAAGGGCTCATCTTACCGGCAACACCCCTATGCTCCCTTCAGCACCAGGTGATACACCGGAACTGGAGGGAGACCCGAACAAGAAGCACAAAGATCTTTTTTAGGGGTTGGCCCAAGCCGGCCCACTGCAAGGATGCGCGGAGGGCACCCGCCATCAGCCTTACCCCCCATGACTCGTACCGCCAGTAACATCTGAGGTAGGTGAATCTAGTTTGTTGCGGAACACATTACACATGACTCAGACACAAGTTGGGGGAAGATTGCAACATTTCTTGAATGAATGGAGTTGGATCACACCAGATCTGTTTATATTGCACAGTATACCAGGCTTCCAAATTGAATTCCTTCTTAATGCACTACCACCCACACAACATTCACCAAACCGCACATATGTGTTTTCACAGGAAAGTCTGGATGTACAAGCTGAAATCCAAACTTTACACAAAAAAGAGGTAATTGAGAGGTCGTCTCATGAACCTCACCAATTTGTATCTAACATATTCAGCAAGCGGAATAAGGATGGAGCATGTTGTATCATCCTAGACTTAACTGAACGTAATACCTTTGTGCAGTATAAACATTTCAAAATGGATAACTTTGGTACTGCCATTAAACTGGTTTCTAAAGGAGGTTATATGGCATGCATTGACCTTAAAGATGCATAATACTCAGTACCCATCCATAGGGAGCACAGGAGATATTTGAAGTTTAACTGGATGGGACAATTGTGGCAGTTCAAAGCATTGCCTAACAGGCTGACTTTAGCTCCCAGACTATTTACTAAATTACTAAAACCAGTTCTGGGGCTACTACGAGCTCAGAATCACATTGTCATGGCATATTTGGATGACATTCTAATCATAGGGGACACTAAGGAATTAGCTGAATCATCTGTTTCAGCCACCAAACTCATGTTTGAGAGATTGGGGCTCTTCATTCATCCAGTTAAGTCCAAATTGATCCCTACCAGGGTAATTGATTACCTGGGATTTACCATTAACTCAATTCACATGTCTGTGACTCTGCCTAGGGGCAAGCAATTAGAGTTAATAGAAGCCTCTAACAATCTAATTGTTAAACAGCAGCATTCAAAGTAGGCAAGTAGCTAGTGTAATTGGCAAACTAGTGACTGCCGTTCCAGCTGTGTGTTTCGGACCTTTGCACTATCAAAATTTACAACGTGCTAAGGAGCAGGCACTCAAATTCCATGCAGTCCAATTTGGTAGACCTTTGCGATTGCCAGCAGAGGCCATTGCTGAATTACAATGGTGGGTAACATATATTCGTCATTGCTCCAGAAAAATTTTAGTCGATACACCATCGGTTATCTTACAAACCGATGCAAGCGCCCCAGGATGGGGAACAACATACCATCTCTAGCTATGGTGGTAGATGGAATGTGCAGGAGTCATCAATTCTTCAGCAACACGGGATTAACAACTTAGAGTTGTTGGGAGCACTTCATGGGCTGAAGGCTTATTGCAGCACTATGCAACATGTGCATGTTCAACTTCAGATTGACAACACTACAGCGGTGGCGTATGTTACTCACATGGGTGGTATTAAGTCTGTATTTTGTGATAAATTGGCAAACCTTATCTGGCACTAGTGTATTATGAGGAACATTTGGGCCTCAGCTATCTACCTCCCAGATAGATACAACATGGTGGCGGACACTAGATCGCGAAAATTCAATGACAACACAAAATGGATGTTGAATCATGAAGTGTTTAACGACATTGTCGCCCGGTATGGCGTCCCGGATATTGATTTGTTCGCATCCAGACTAAATCACCAGTTACCCAAATATGTGTCATGGGAACTAGACCCAGGGGTAGTGGCAGTAGATGCATTCTCACTACATTGGGGAGAAATGTTTTTGTATGCTTTTCCCCCATTTTGCTTCATCAGTTGGTGCTTGGCAAAAATCAAGTTAGACAACGCCACAGGCATTTTGGTACGGCATGACTGGCCAACACAGACTTGGTTCCCACTAGTCCTGGGAATGATAACACAGCCTTTTATGGCTGTCCCCAAGAGCAGAAAACTGCTGGTTCACCCAGTAACGGGGAGTAAACATTCACTACATAACCAAATCAATTTATTGGTTTGCAGATTCTGAGGAGACCATACCTGGGACTGTCAGAATGAACAGTGGATGTGATAACAGCGGCCTGGAGGAACAGTACACAATCCCAGTACATCTCTCACATCAAGAAGTGGGAGATGTTCTGTTTTATCTCAAACATCACATATGAATCAGCACGTATCACGGATGTCTGGGAGTTTCTATTTACCCTATTCTATGACCAGAAATTGAGCTACAGTGCCATCAATAGTGCCAGAAGCGCATTATCCTCTTACTTAGTGCTGGGATCGGAGCACCAATTGGTAGGGACTCACCCCTTAATAACAAGGTTCATGAAGGGCATTTTTAATTCTATACCACCCAGGCCCCGGTACACGGAGATTTGGGATGTGAGCATGGTGTTCACACTGCTTCGCCAGTGGGCTCCATCTTCTGCCTGCCTTTATCCAAACTCACCCTCGAGGTGTTCATGCTAATGGCGCTGGTCGCAGCGCAATGGTTCCAGATATCACACAAGTTACAACTGAACAACATGACTAATTATGTAAATAATATAACTTTCATCATTTATGATTTGATCAAACAGAGCAGACCGGGGGTGTCAGGACTCAAACTAGTGTTCCTGGCAGACCCCATTGATCCATGGTTGTGTGTAGCATCACACATTCAACATTACATTAAGGTCACTAAGAGCCTCAGAGGCTCCGAGTGATCTGTTCTGATCAGTTACAAGAAACCTTTTCACAAGGTATCAGTGCAAACCATTTCTAGATGGTTAAAAGAGGTTCTGGCAAGTGCAGGAGTGAACACTGACACTTTTAAATCTCACTCCACCAGGGCTGCATCTATGTCGGCAGCAAGGGCAATGGACGTCCCTCTTGACCACATCCTAGCGGCTGCGGGATGGTCCAATGAACAGACGTTCCACAGGTTTTACAACAAACCAATTGCCGGACTGGGGGTGTTTGCTAGTACCATTTTAGATTCTGTTCTATAGTTTCCCCCCAGGATAGGAGGGATTACTATTATTTTATTTTGATGATTAAAGCATCAGAATGATTAACTAACTATGTCATGTCTGAATGCATTAATCTTATTCACTCATCCATGGTCAATCCATTCCGTGTGTGGCGCTTGGACTCGTATCCAGCGTGAAATCACAGAGCTTTGAAATCTTCACATAGTCACTCACGTGACTCCGAAGTAAAATAGTAAGATTAAATGAAAACTTACCAGTTTGAAGTTTGATCTTTATTTTATGAGGATTACGATGAGCGATTACGTGCCCACCGCTCCCAACCCTCATATTATAAAGGTCATCTGGTAGTTCTCGTTCTCACCAAATCTTACTATGTTCAGGTGAACTACTCTTATTTGTGATTTCAACCGCTGCTTTGAAGATTGATGCGCATGAGGACTTCACGTAATCGCTCATCGTAACTCCTCATAAAATAAAGATCAAACTTCAAACTGGTAAGTTCTCGTTTAATCTTACTATTCTATCTGAATGATAGAGGAATTTAAATAAGGACTGTATGTTAGAGGGAATCTAAATTCATTGCTGACTCCATAATTTCCTCCATCCCTATAGCATTACTTTAATTCTAACCTTTTTCAGTGCACTGGTTTCAATCATGCCACCAATCTATCATCTGTGCCTGTAAGCTTGGGAATGCCATCTATCCCTATCTCTTCCTTAAGAATTCTCTTTGTCCAAGTGTTTGGTGCTCATCACAATCTCTGCTACAATATTATTAAGTGCACAGATACAGATTATATATTTTGATTCTAAACATATTAATTAATTTTATGTTTCGATCTAACTTTAATTTTCACCAATTGAAAGCATCCAACGTATTTGTCAAGCAGTTCTGAAAATAAATTATTTTACTTCATTTTTTCAATATTTAGGTATATACTTGTTAAACTTGTGTAGGAAGAAACTGCAGATGCTGATTTAAAATGAAGATACAACACAAAATGCTGGAATAACTCGGCGGCACAGGCAGGATCTCTGGAGAGAAGGAATGTGTGACGTTTCAGGTTGCGACCCTTCTTCAGAAGAAGCCTGTCCCTCTGAGTTATTCCAACATTTTGGCTCAACTTGTTAAACGTGTTCAGTAATGTTAAACACATTTTCTTTTATCTTACTTAAAGTTTTAACAGTTTGACAGTGCTTTACTTTCATCATCACGTTGTCATTGATCCAGTACAAATAGCACCTAATTATTACCAAAAACCCCTTTGTAACTTGCAGAAAAGAGGATTACATAATTGCAATTTTTATTTTACAGCATAAGAAATATTTTAGTTACACATGAAACTGTCCATTCTCATAATTTATGCAGGTTACATTTTGCATGTCAAACTGAAGCATTTTGTTCATCACCTCTATTTGAATTAGGTATGTAAGCAACAATCCAAATAATCTCTTGCAAAGGATTGTTTGAATACCACAACCCAGTTTATGCTGTTTACTTATTATTTTCAAACTACAATGGTTTTCCTTGCTGTATTGCAATTTTGTGTTTCATCTTGATGACCATTTCGGTATATCTTTTTGCTCATTTTCCTTTGAAAAGATTATGCCATTCACTAGTCTAATCGTATATAGAGATTAAATGTTGTTTGTACTTTAATTAATTCAATAATTTGCATCTTAATTTCAGAACAATTTAACAAAGGATATAATCTAAGGATACAAATTTATATGAGGGACTGAAAAAGCTCAAAAGCAGATTAAATTGTCAACTCTAAATTCACTAATCTCTTGAGATGATCAACTTGCTGGTTTTCCATTAATAATTTCCAAGTTGACATTATAGGTAAATCCTAGTTATCACGTGACCGCAAGACTCATTTAAGGATTTAAGGAAATCTCATGAGACTGAGAGTCAGTGCCCTCTGCTGCTTAGCTCAGTGTCAATCCTAATTTATTAAAATATGTCAAGGTTGCTTTGCAACATCAGTCACTGAAATCTGAAGCTTACAATTCCTCACTAGTCAGAACAAATGTAGAAATGTAGTTTCTTTGTAAAAATAAAATAGGCATTTGTCTGATTGTGTTTTGAAGACTTGACGATACTTAAAAATGGTAAAGAAAGGGTCTCTTGATGAATATGTAACTCAATTTTGTGTGTGTGCTGTGACCTTGGCAAATTTGGTATATTATTTACAACCCTTTCCATCAGTCCACACATACTATCTCACGCACTTATTTATTATTGAATAACTTCCAAAGGACGAGGTTTTTGCTCATTTATAAAGCATATTAAGCCATTTAGGTTGCAAATGGACTTTTAAATATGCAGAGTCTAAAATAGTAATACAATTGACATGTTCAAGTCATATTCCAAAATATTGCACAAAGCATATTTGGGCTATCACCTATTTGTAAACTATGCAAGTTTTGTTTTGGGTCAGATCCAGAATTTTTTATGGGCAGATCATGTATGATATTTTTGTTTTGCAGATGGATGCTGAGTTCCAGTTTCCCTGCAGTCAGGAAGTAAGTGGTTTGTGTGGTAATGGCACCTAACGTTGCCTTTGTATTTGTACATGTTTGTGTGAACAAGGACTTGCATTTATAAGGGCCCTTTCTCGACCTCATGGTGTTTAAATCACTTCTAAGCTCAATAAATACGGTAGCGGTGTAAGGAAATGCAGCAGGCATTTTCCACATATCAAAATCCCATAAATGTCAAATATCCTGACAATTTGCTTATATTCCCTGCTGATTCATTGATAAAAAGAAGCAGTGATGGTGATCCATTTCTACAATTTCCCCACTTTGTCCTTTCCTCTGTGTTCCCCCAAAACATTTAATCTAGGCCTTCACATTCTGAGGACGGTTGAAGTTTGAAACTTTCTTCCTCATGCCAATTGTTGCCATATCAGATAATTTAAATCTAAGATTTTAGTTAGACAAAAAGATTCACAGGATGGGGGGGGGGGAGAAAAGGGCACAAAGTGCCGGACCAACTCAGCGTGTCAGGCAGCATCTCTGGAGAACATGGATAGGTGATATTTCTTCATTCTGAAGAAGAGTCCTCACCTGAAATGAAATGAAATGCCTTTATTTGTCATTGCAAGCACTGCATACAACAAAATTGTTGTTGGCATTCCATTGGTGCATAATATACAAACATAAAAACACAGGACACAATTTTAAAACAATGTTAAAAACTAGGTATTAAGATAAGTAAGTAATCAGTACTGCACACGGTGATAGTAAATTTAATGGTGGGTAGCAGCATGGAAGAGTGCAGCATGAATAATACTATGTTTTTTTCATATTGAGTGTGAAGATTGCTTTGGGGACGAAGCTGTCTCTGAGACTGGAGGTGCGTGTTTTGGCTGACCTGTAACGCCTACCAGAGGGCAACAGTTCAAAAAGGATGTGTGGAGTCTTTGAAGATGTTAGTGGCTCTGCTGAGGTAGCCTGAGGTGGCAATATCCTCCAGGGAGGGCAGTGGGCAGCCGGTGATTCTATCTGCTGTTTTTACCACTCTCTGGAGCGTTTTCATATCTGCAGCAGAGCAGCCTGCATACCACACTGACATACAATATGTCAGTAGATTCTCAATGGCCGCCCGGTAGAAGGCCACCAGCAGCTTCTTCTTGGCGTTGTGCCTCCTGTGCACTCTCTGGAAGCGGAGTCTCTGTTGTGCTCTCTTGACGGTTGCAGTGGTGTTGGCCGACCAGAAGAGGTCCTCAGATATGAGAGCCCCTAGGAATTTGAAAGTCTGCACCCTTTCCACACATGCCCCATTTATGCAGAGCGAGGCCGGGTCCGCGTCCTGTTTCCTCCTGAAGTTCAGTATTACCTCCTTTGTCTTTGTGGCGTTCAGTGTAAGGTTATTTACTGTACACCACTCTGACAGTCGCTGTATCTCGTGCCTGTATGCTGACTCATCCCCACCTGAGATGAGCCCAACAGTTGTGTGGTCATCAAATTTAATAATCGTGTTGGAAGGGTGGGCAGGTGTACAGTCATAGTTGTATAAGGAGTAAAGGAGTGGACTCAGCGCACAGCCTTGAGGTGTGCCAGTGCTTAGTGTGATGGAGGAGGAGATGTAGGGGCCGGTTTTAACTCTCTGTGGGCGGTTCATGAGAAAGTCTTTGATCCATGTGCAGATGGGGGAGGAGAGGCCTAGATCAAGCAGTTTGCTAATTTAAATGTCCTGAATGGTTGTATTGAATGCTGAGCGATGATCAATGAATAACATCCTCATGTAGCTTTCCCGATGTTCCAAGTGGGTCAGTGCGGTGTGAGTTGCTATGGCGATGGCGTCCTCAGTGGATCTGTTATCTCTATATGCAAACTGATGTGGGTCGAAGGAGGGAGGTAGGCTGGTTCTGATGTGATGCAGGACTAGTTTCTCAAAGCACTTCATAATCACTGGTGTAAGTGCAGTCGGTCTATAGTCATTTAGGTCCTCGGGGACGTTTTTGGGGAATAGGAATGATTGTGGCTCACTTTAAGCAGGGTGGTATGATAGCTTGTGACAGGGAGATGTTAAAAATCTTTGTGAAGACCCCAGCGAGTTGGTCAGTACATGCCTGGAGTATTTTACTCGGTACTCCATCAGTTCTAGCAGCCTTACTTGGATTTACTGACCTCAGCACATGTCTCACATCCTGTTCCTGTAGTGTGAGTGTGTGGGTGTTTGAGGTGGGTGGAGGCAGTGAGTCTCTAGCTGGCCTGTTAGCCTCAAACCGGGCGAAGAAACAGTTAAGCTCCTCTGCGTTGGCATTTACAGTGCTTTTGGTACTGCCTTTATAGTTGGTTATGTGCTGTAACCCTTGCCACACTCTCCGTGGGTTGTTGTGTGAACAGGTGGTCCTTGATCCTCCTCTTGTTGGCCGCCTTGGCCTCCTTTATGCCTTCTTTGTCACCTATGTTACCTATCCATGTTCTTCAGGGATGCTGCCTGACTTACTGAGATACACCAGCACATTGTGTCTTTTTGTGTAAACCAGCATTTATTCCTTGTTTCCACAATAGAACTGGGCAGCTGACCTGGCCAAGAAGGAAGATGCCACTGATGTACTTATATTTTTTTTAATGGCAATTCAATTGTACAGCCTACCCCTGTTCATTTATTTTGAATTTAGATAATGTTCACCCAGTTTCTAATTATATAACTAACTCTAATTTACCACAGAAGTTGTTCACTAAGAAGCTGTGGAGTCATTGGTGTGAAAAATTGAAGATTTTCACACTGCAAGCAGGTTGCTGGGGCCTGAGCAACCACACCATTTTGGAGCGAGCTGTCCTCTGCTACAAGACTCAAAAGTCAAGAGAATTTTATTGTCATATGTCCCAAATCAGAAATATGAAATTCTTACTTGCAGCAGCACTAGAGATATGTAAACATGGTACTTGGTAAACAAAATGGCTTGGTAATTCTCTCCCTTCCTTAAAACAGCCTATTAGGCATTAGAAATATAAATAGTGGGAGAACCTAATTATCGACATCTCTATCTTCCACAATCATATATTATAAAAACCTAAAATGCTCAAATGACTCAGCATGTCAGGCCATTGCCTGTGTGAAGAGAATAAGAGTCAAAGTATTAGGTTAAATATCCTTTGTTGAAACAGTATAAATGACAAAAGATGCCCGTTAAGCTGCAGAGAGGATAGTTTAGTCAAGAGGTACAGTATGGAAACAGGTCCTTCAGCCCACCAAGTCCATGCCAATCATTGATCACCCGTTCACACTAGTTCTGTGTTATTCCACTGTCGAACCAATCCTTACACATTAGGAGCAATTTACATAGGCCAATTAACCTACAAAGCCGCACGTCTTTTGGATGTGGGAGGAAACCGGAGCACCCAGAGGAAACCCATGTGGTCACAGGGAGAATGTGCAAACTCCACTCAGACAGCACGCTAGGTCTGGATCAAACCCGGGCCTCTGTCGCTGTGAGACAGCAAATTTAACAGCTGCACCACTGTGCCACCCATTTAGCAGATGGGACTGTCTCTGATGGGATAAAACCGGGATGACCCTGCGGGTAAACTTAAAACAAGTAGCAATGTTGTCAAGTAAATCAAGTCTGCAGTTTATCCCATCAGATAAAGCATAAAAAGTTTAATTTGACACCTAATTCACTTTCATATCTGCAGTATTAAAAAAGTTATAGCCATTTTCATACTCAGCAATTAGCATCTTGTTCCCTATTCCTTTTCCATTGACTTAACACAAAAGCTGTGATCAAGGACAGTCAAAAGCCATAACTTTCTTAAAAATTAAGAGAACTGAATGAAATTTTCAGTTATTATAAACTAAAGCATTCTGAAACAAACATGAAACAATCTTACTTGGATGACCGGAAATTAAAGCATATAATTAGTTACCTAATTGTAGCTAATTACAAAATTCATTTACTAGGTCTAAACATCGATCCATTTCTTAAGAAAAGGTTAACATTTAAAAAAAGCCTAAGTGTCCAAATAACAAGAATTCACAATGTAACATGATTTTTAAATCTCATTGTCATGAATTTATAGGCCACATTGAAGGAATTTAGTGTTTAATTCCCAAAACTTAATGGCCATTTAAATCATCTTGCGAGTGGGTTTTTGTGGAACGCAATCTTTTGGACAGTTGCGGTTTGCGGTGAATTTAACCCCCAGTCGGCAGGAAAAATACTGCCGGTTCGTATATTTTCTAAGTCACCTTTTTGCAACATGAAATTTTCATTAAAGGCATCCTAAGAAGCACGTTTTTATGTAAAAATAAACGGTGTACCTTGTTTTGTCCCCTACGTGAGATCCGTCCCGTTGTCGGCGTTCAAGGCTTTAGAAGATAATTTTTAATTTCCTCATGCTAATAAATGATCCAGCGTAGTTTAAAAATAACTCCATAAAACAAATGTCGGAGCGATTTTTCTTCAGCAACTAAACTCCTTGAGATGAATCGATTTGAATAGTCTGGAGTAAACGGCATGTTAAACCCGCCCCTCTCTCAAAGGCACCAAAGTTGCGCACAGGGGCAGTGGCAGAACTGCAGTGTCGTTAAAGGTAAGTTTTGTAACATACCTAAAACAAGGTTATCTTGTCAATGACCGAATGTGAGAGAAAAGACAAAAGCTTGTAAGATTTGTGAACTACAGAGCAGTTGGACATGTCCAGCAAGTCAGGCTGATACAGACAGAAAAACCTGAACTTGTAGAATTTAAATTTAATTCCAAGAGAGTCAAGAGCCAAAAGTGTTTTATTATCATGAACAGTGCATTCAGAAAGTATTCAGACCCCTTCACTTTTTCCAGCTTTTGTTATTAATTTTTTATCATCAATCTACATACAATACTCAATAATAAAAAGCAAAAAGAGGTGTTTAGAAATTTGTGCTAAGCATTTAAAAATAAATAACTGAAATATCACATTTACATAAGTATTCAGACCCTTTACTCAGTACTTTGTTGAGGCACCTTTGGCAGCCTCAAGTCTTCTTGAGTATGACACTCCAAGCTTGGCACACCTGTATTTGAGTAATTGCTCCCATTCTTCTCTGCAGATCCTCTCAAGCTCTGTCAGGTTGGGTGGGGAGCGTCAATGCACAGCTATTTTCAGGTCCCTCCAGAGATGTTCGAACAGGTTCAAGTCCAGGGTCTGGCTGGGCTCCTCGAGGACATTCACAGACTTGTCACAAAGCCACTCCTGCGTTGCCTTGGCTGTGTGCTTTGGGTCGTTATCCTAGTTGGAAGGAGAACCTCCGCCCCAGTCTGAGGTACCGAACGCTCTGGAGCAGGTTTTCATCAAGGATCTCTCTGTACTTTGTTCCGTTCATCTTTCCCTCGATCCTGACTAGTCTCCATTTCCTGCCTCTGAAAAACGTCCCCACGGCATGATGCTGCCACCACCATGCTTCACAGTAGGTATGGTATTGGTCAGGTGATGAGCTGTGCCTGGTTTCCTCCAGATGTGACACTTTACATTCAGGCCAAAGAGTTCAATCTTGGTTTCATCAGACCAGAGAGTCTTGTTTCTCATGATCTGAGAGCCATTTAGGTGCCTTTTGGCAAACTCCAAGCAGGCTGTCATGTGCCTTTTACTGAGGAGTTCCTTCCATCTGGCCACTCTACCATAAAGGCCTGAATGGTGGAGTGCTGCAGATATAGTTGTCCTTCTGGAAGTTCCTCCAATCTCCACAAAGGAACTCTGGTGCTCTGTCAGAGTGACCATCGGGTTCTTCGTCACCTCCCTGACCAAGGCCCTTCTCCCACGATTGCTCATTAGTCAAGTGGCCAGCTCTATGAGGAGTACTGGTGGTTCCAAAGTTCTTCCATTTAAGAATGACTGAAGCCACTGTGCTCTTCGGGACCTGCAATGCTGCAGACATTGTATTATACCCTTCCCCAGATCTGTGTCTCGACACAATGCTGTCTCGGAGGTCTAAGGACAATTTCTTTGTCTCCATGGCTTGGTTTTTGCTCTGACATGCACTGTCAAATGTGGGACCTTATATAGACAGGTGTGTGTCTTTCCAAATCATGTCCAATCAATTTAATTTCCCACTGGTGGACTCTAGTCAAGTTGTAGGAACATCTCAAGGATAATCAATGGAAATAGGATCCACCTAAACTCAATTTTTAAGTGTCATATCAAAGGGTCTGAATACTTATGAAAATGTGATATTTCAATTTATTTTCAATTACTTGCGAAAATTTCAAAAAACCTGTTTTTGCTTCTTCGTTCTGGGGTATTGTGAGTAGATTGATTATTTGTTTTTAAAGAATATATATATATAAAAGCAAACAGACAAATAAATAGACAATAACAGTGCAAAAGTAAAAAATAATGTCCTCAAGTCTATATAGTTCGGAGTCTATTTGGAGGTTGTAGTGTAGAATAAAACTATGTGAACCACCCTTGAACTGTGGTTCAACCACCCTGTGGTTTTCTCTGGCTGCTCCGTTTTTTCCCCCAACATCCTAAAAGACGTGCGGGTTTTTAGATTAATTGGCTTCTGTAAAGAAATTGCAGGAAGTGGATAAGAAAGCGAGATAACATAGAACTAGTGTGAAAGGGTGATCGATGGTTGACACTGACTTGGTGAGCCGAAAGGGCTGTTTCAATCGTGTATCTGTAAAATAGAAAAGCCATACGTGCTCAGATGGAAGATGAGGTGCTGTTCCTCGAGCTTGTGTGTGGCCTCATTGTAGCAGTGCAGGAGGTCTCAGGTTAAAGGGTCAGAGTTTGAAATGAATAGAAAATTTAAGTAGCAGATGTTAGGAAGTGCATGGTTGCCCCTACAGACTAAAAGCAGAGGTTTGGCAAACCAATCGCCCAATCAGCATTTTGTTTCTCCAATGCAGAGGTGGCATAATGGCACAGCCGCAGTGTTGCTGCCTCACAGTGCCAGTGACCCGGATTCGATTCTGATTATAGGTGCTGTCTGTACAAAGTTTGGACGTTCTCCTTGTGACCACGTGGATTTGCTCCGGGTGTTCTAGTTTCCTTCCACACTCCAAAGATTGGATTGGTTTTGGTAAAATTGTAAATTGTTCCTCGTGTGTAGTTTAGTGCTGGTGTACGGGGTGATCGCTGGTCGGCCAGAATTGGTGGGCCGATGGGCCTCTTTCCGCGCTATATTACCAAAGTCTAAAGAGGAGACTAAATTGGGAACACGTACGGTTGGTGGGAATAACTATGACTCTCTTAAAACGTTGAGATACATCATAGTTACTCAAGGGGTGGTCACTCTCTGGCTGGAGTGAATGCGGTTACTCAGCATGACGAAGATTAGTCCTTAAGTGCCAAGACCTTAAGTGACGTGTCGTGCAAGGGTGTGGCCGTCTTGTCGGACATCTCAGGCCGTAATTGCATGGCCGTCGACATCGGATGCTGACCACTTTAGCTGCTGTATCTTGCTTTCTAGCATGCAGCTAGCCACACCCCCTCGTAAGGTCCCCACTGGAAATGTCTCGCCTGACAAATGTGATGGTAAAATCGGCCGGCTGAGAATCCAAAACCCGGGCACCGAGAGATTGGTAAGTTTTCCGATTGGCACAGAACAGCAAAAGTTCTACACATGCCTGGCTAGCAGCCCTCAGGCCCTCAGCCCAGGCCTGCCTGGTAGACTCAAGAAACCATGGTAATAATGAGAATTAAAGGATCTCTGTCTGTAGTCATTCATGGCACAAAGCCTTTGATTGATGTTGGTGGATCTTTTGTGGAGTCTTTTAAGTTCCATGGAATCATCATCTCCAAGGACCTGAAATGGGGAGCCACCATCGACACCACGGTCAAAAAGGCCCAACAGAGGATGTACTTCCTGCGGCAGCTGAGGAAACACAATCTGCCACAGGCAATGATTGGCCAATTCTATACTGCTATCGTGAAGTCTGTCCTCACATTCTCCATCATGGTCTGGTTTGGCTCAGCCACCAAGCACGATATCCGGAGGCTACAGCAAAGCGTCCGAAGAACTGAGAAGGTTGTTGGCTGCAAGATCCCCCCCATTGATGAACTGTACACTGCAAGGGCCAGGAAGCGAGCGGGTAAGATCATCTCTGACCCCTCTCACCCTAACCACAAACTCTTTTAAGCACTTCCCTCTGGAAGGCGACTCCGGACTGTCAAATCCGCCACAGCCAGGCATGTAATCAATTTTTTTCCACGAGAAGTAGCTCTATTAAATAACCAAAAGTCTGTAGCCTCCTTTTGCTGCGGTAATTTTATTTCATTCACCTGTGCAAACTATATTGATTGATTATTAATGTTTAATGTTTTATGTGTCATTCTTAATTGTTACTGTATGTCGTATTGTTACTTGCGAGTGGAGCACCAAGGCAAATTCCTTGCATATGTACATACTTGGCCAATAAATTTATTCATTCATTCATTCATTCAATTCGCCACACGTTCACATCAGAGCAAGTGTTAAATTACGGTTGATTCATCCTTGTTCAGCGTAGTATTGGCTAAAATGAAGGTGGGTGCCAGTACAACTAAACTAGGTCATCATTGTATGTGAATTAGGCTGTTGCCATGTTGGAATGTCACGTACAAATTGTTCAAGAGTCAGCGATCCAACATCGACTCCGCGTGCACTCTGTTTGCCAGTCAGCCAGTCTCCTTCCCCTCTGTCCCCGGTGGAGTGAACGGTATCCTCAATCATCTGCTCCAATGATTAGATTAGATTCCTTTATTGTCATTCAGACCTTTCGGTCTGAACGAAATTGTTACCATACAGTCATAACATATGATAAAAAACAAAACACACAATAAACACATATCCAACATCTACCACAATGGGTTCACCAGGCACCTCCTCACTGTGGTGGAAGGCAAAAGTCTTAAGTCATTGTCTTCATCCCTCCTAGTTCTCCCTCTGCGCTGAGGCGATCCAGGCTTCCGACGCCGCTGGAGCACCGCAGCTCCAAACCAGGCCGCCGCTGCCGCTGGAGCACCGCAGCACCAGACCTGGCCGCCGCCACAGCTCCGCCATTAGGCCTCAGCACAGACGGTGACAGGGGACACGCATCCCCCCGAAGGGAGAGACTAAAACTCTGATTCTCCCACCCCACCCCACATACACAACCTAATAAAACAAAGTTCTACTAAAACAAACACTAGAAGACAACAAAAAAAAATCACATCACATCTGAACCGCAACAGAATGGAAGGCATGTCAAGATCACAATTCCAGTCATGCCGAGGGAGAGAGTCCAATGCTATAGCAAGCAATAGTGTTGATGTCTCAATGGAACAACAATATCCTGAACAAAGAGTTCACCAACCCCTTTGAACCAAAGCCAGGATTCAGATTTCAGACATCACTAAATTGAACTGTAAACCGGACGTTGACAATACGGCCCTCTTATACATCAATGAAAACTCATATTGAGTAATAGTTCCAAATGTGATTTTTATTTTAAAAGCCACAAAGAAACGTTATCAATTTTAACGCATCTGAATAAATCCCAAAGACTTAATGATATGCATTCCTGGGTTTTGAAGGAGATGTTTGTGGAGATGGTAGATGTTCTAGATATCAAATTCCAAATCATGATAGATTTTGGAATGGTTTCTGCAAATTGAAGGCTGTGTTATAGAAACAAAGAGGGAAATACTAGACCGTTAACCTGACATTGGTAGTTGGGGATATACTGGAGTCTATAATTAAAAATGACATCAAGCCATTTTTTAAATTAGAATATGTTTGAATGGAGTCAACATGGATTTATGACAGCAGAATCATATTTAATTTATTTATTACCATTCTTCCGCAGATGTATCTAAAGGAGTAGGTAAAGGGGACGAGAATGAACCTGGTGCATTTGTTTCATCAGAAGGCTTTTAACACCAAAATGTAATGAATAAGGTTAGAGAATGCAGAGTTGCATGCAAATATTTGTATTGACATGGATCAGATTAACAGTTAAAAGAACTAATAGTGGGAATAAATAGTAAGATTAAACGAGAACTTACCAGTTTGAAGTTTGATCTTTATTTTATGAGGAGTTACGATGAGGGATTACATGAAGAAGCCCGCCAGCCCGCATGGGCGTCAACCTTCAAAGCAACGGTGTGAAATAGTAAGATTAAATGAGAACTTACCAGTTTGAAGTTTGATCTTTATTTTATGAGGAGTTACGATGAGCGATTACGTGAAGAACCCCGCCAGTCGGCATGCAGTTCAATCTTTAAAGCAGCGGTGTGAAATCACAGAAGAACACAAATTGAAGTATTATAATAAGATTATAAACCTAGAACTACCAGATGAGCTTTGCGATATGAGGGTTGGGAGCAGTGGGCACGTAATCGCTCATCGTAACTCCTCATAAAATAAAGATCAAACTTCAAACTGTTAAGTTCTCGTTTAATCTTACTATTTTACTTCGGAGTCACGTGAGTGAGAAGATTTCAAAGGTCCGTGATTTCACGCTCATTCCAATCCAGGCGTCTCACACTGCAATCGGTTGACTCAGGAGGAGTGAATATTAGCAAAACATCGAAACATGATACTGATTAACATGTTAAAGCTTTAATTCACAAATAAACCAATATACAATAGCGACTCCTCTCTCCCAGGGAGAAGCTATGAAACAGAACTTAAAACACAATGGACGTACACCCCGGCTTCAACAAGCGGCTTATTTTTAAACCTTTGAAAAGTCAAATCATTTGACCATCCTGCGGCAGCGAGGATGTGGTCTAGAGGGACCTCCATTGCCCTCGCCGCTGACGTTGATGCCGCCCTGTGGAGTGAGATTTAAAATTGTCAGCATTAACTCCTGCACACCCCAACACTTGATTCAGCCATCGTTAAATGGTCTGAGCTGACACTTTCATATGTGGCTTTTTTTGGCTAATAAACAATGCATGCTCAGAGCCTCTAAGACTCTTTGTGACAGTCGTAAATCCGTGGGATAAGCTGACAGTACAAGCTTGAACCCGGACACCCCTGGCCTGCTTTGTTTAATTAAGTCATAGATGTAAAATTTAACATAATTCTGTGAGGACACCATCCTGTCCTGGCGCAGTTTATGCAAGATCTGAACCCTTTGCGCTGATGTGACCGCCATGAGCTTAACCAACTTCAGGGTAATCTTTGTTAAGGGCAAAGATGTGGCTGTACCCCATTGACGAAGCAGCGTCAGTACCATGCTTACATCCCAGATTTCAGAATACCTAGGCTTGGGAGGATTAGGATTAAAAACACCTTTCATAAATCTGGAAAGTAACGGATGAGATCCTATAGAAGGAAGGTCTGACCCCCAGCATAGGTACAAGGACAAAGCGCTCCTTGCGCTGTTGATGTCACTGTAGCTCAACCCTTCATCGAAATGTAAGTTGGACAGAAAGTCGAGCACATCTGGGATGGAGGCTGTGTGGTATGTAATGTTCCCCTGTAAACAAAATTCCTCCCATTTCCTGACATGAGAGATGTTCTGCCTTTTCTTAATATCCCTGCAGGACGCTGTGATGACTATCCATGGTCCGATTGGATAGTCCCAGACCCAGATATGGCCTTCTTAAAATCTGCAAATCAACAAATTTAGACGATCATACAATGGGTGTTGACCTCCAGTCACAGGGTGCACTAACAAATTATGACATATTGGAACCACCATAATAGGCTGTGTACTAATACCCGAAATCAGAGGGAACCATGGCTGTGTAGACCAGTCGAGTACCATCAAAACCCCTGAAGCGGAGTCCTGTTTGATCTTAGTCAAGCACCGACTGATGAGGCAGAGGGGGGACATGCATATAAAAACATTCCGCGCCAGTGCAGCGAGAATGCATTCACTGCAACTGCCCCTGGATCTGGTTCCCATGAAATATATTTCGGTACCTGGTGATTAAGTCTGGATGCAAACAAATCAATATCTGGTACCCCATAGCGGAGAACAATTTCCTTAAATACATCATGATTCAAAATCCATTCAGTGTTGTAATTAAATTTGCGTGACCTGATGTCTGCCACCATATTGAATCTGGCTGGCAAGTAGACAGCTGAAATCCAAATATTATTTTTAATGCACCAGTGCCAAATAAGGTTAGCCAAGCTGTCACAAGATTTCGATTTGATTCCACTCATGTGATTGACATACGTCACTGCCATGGTGTTGTCTATCTGAAGCTGAACATGTAAATTATGCTTAGTGGTACAATATGCTTTGAGCCCATAAAATGCTCCTAAAACCTCTAAATAATTAATTCCATGTGATTGGAGAATCAACGCCTCATGCATATTCCATCTGCCTCCACAGCTAGACCTGGTGTCAGTAGCACCCCAACCTAGGGCACTAACATCAGTCTGCAAAACAACTGAAGGTGTTTCTATCAAAATGTTGCTAGAACAATTTGAAATGTTTCTAACTGTACTTCAGTAATGGCTGCAGATGGTAAGTGCATGGGCTGATTGAAATGACCTGCATGTATTCTCAGTGCCTGTACCTTTGCCCTCTGTAAATGTTGGCAATGCAAAGGTCCATATTGCACAGCTGGAAAGGCAGCTACCAATTTACCATTTAAGCTACCTGTTTAATTGATGGTGATTGCTCCCCCAAGAGCTTGATACAGCCTTCAATTAAATCTAATCTCTTGCCCATGGACAGAGTCACACACATGTTAATTGAATCTATTGTGAATCCCAAATGGTCAATTGTGTTCACCGGCACCAATTTGGATTTAGCTGGGTGAATAATGAACCCCAACCTCTCAACCATGAATATAACAGCTTAAACTGATCATTCGGCTGCCACTAAGGTGTTTCCAATTAAGATGTCATCCAAATAGGCCATTAGAATATGGCCCTATAACAGTAGTAAGCCTAGTACTGGTTTTAGCAATTTGGTAAATAAGTGAGAGGCTGAGGTTAACCCATTAGGCAGTGCTCTAAACTGCCATAATTTCCCCATCCAGCTAAATTTCAAATATCTTCGATACTCTTTAGGAACAGGCACTGGATAATATGTATCTTGAAGATCTATACATGCCATGTAAAACCCTCTGGAAAACAATTGCTTGGCAGTAGCGAACGTTTCCATCTTAAAATGATTATACTGCTCAAACGGATTAAGTCCTGTCAGGTCCAAAATAATCCGACACCCACCATCTTTCTTTGGTCTAGGAAACACATTAGACACAAATTGATGGGTTTGATAAACTGTTTTCTCAATTACACATTTAAAACATAATTTTGCTATTTCAGCTTGAATCTCCAAATTCTCCCGTTGTGAGAAAATGAGTGCCCGCTCTGGCTTATGCTGGGTGGGTGGACATAGGTTGGGAATAAATTTAATTTGAAAACCTTGTGTACTCCACAGTTTAAACACGTTTGATGTTATTTTACAGCATTCTTTGAGAAACCTGTGTAACCTCCCCCCAACTGGTAAGTAATTATCACTCAAGATGTTTCGACCAGAATCAGACCCACCTACCTCCATGGTTACCGGTGGAGTTCTGTGTCCCCTGGCTCTGGATGTAAAAGGCATGTTTGCCCATATTCCTGCTGGAGTGCACCAGTTGCACACATTGAATGGCCGGCTTGGTCCTTGTCCGGACCCGGTTTCAGCAAACCGTTTGTAAGGGTACTGTCGCCAAAGGGTTCTGATGGTCACTGGCGCCTTGATGAGCCCGACGGTTTTTGCCTCTTCGTCTAGCTCCTTTACCCTCTTTGCGAGGTCTTCCCCGAACAATAGGTTCGGGCCCTGGATGTTGCCTGTCTTGCACAGGGCAGCGAACCTTGGGTTAATGGTAGGGCGGATGGCGCTCTTTCTAAGACAGTTAATTTCTAAGTGCACATTGCACATGAGAGCCAGGAGCACTGCTCCTCCCAGCCGGTCGCTGCGCCATGCATCAGACGTAATGAAGCACATGCCGACCGGTGGGGTTCTTCACGGAATCACTCACGTGACTCCGAAGTAAAATCACAGATAACATTTGTTGAACTGAATATAGGAAGATTCGAGAAACTAGAACTACCAGCTGACCTTTATGAGAGAGGGTTGGGAGCGGAGGGCACATAATCCCTCATCGTAACTCCTCATAAAATAAAGATTAAACTTAAAACTGGTAAGTTCTCGTTTAATCTTACTATATTACTTCGGAGTCACGTGAGTGACTACGTGAAGATTTCAAAGCTTTGTGATTTCATGCCGTGAACAGGTGCCCATGTCACACACTGCATCAGTTGACCAAGGATGAGTGAAATTAATAATGCATTCAGACATGACATAGATTTAAAACATGCTGATGCTTTTTAATGAACAAATGATAACAATAGTGGCCCCACTCATCCAGGAGGAAACTATAAAACAGAACCTAAAATAAAGTTGGCAAATACTCCCGGTCTGGCAATGGGTTTGTTATAAAACGTTTGGAAAGTTCGCTCATATGACCATCCTGCAGCTGCTAGGATGTGGTCCAGCGGCACCTCCATAATCCTCGCTGCTGATGTTGTTGCAGTGGAGTGAGATTTGAAAACATCAGTGTCCACTCCTGCACAAGCCAGAATCCGTTTTAACCACATGGAGATGGTCTGTACTGATACCTTCTTATGTGATTTTTTGTAACTAACAAACATTGCCAGTTCAGAGCCTCTAAGGCTCTTGGTGACCTTAATGTACTGTTGTAGATGTGTGATCACACAACACCAAAGATCCATGGGGTATGCCATGAAAACTAGTCTACTCTGCTTGACTAAGTCATAAACATAAAATGTTATATTATTTGCAGATGTAACCATGCTGTCCAGTCATAGCTTATGCAACGATAATGAGCATAACCACTTTGTAAGTGAGTTTGACCAAGGACAGAGATGCAGAGATTTAGCTGGAGCCCACCGGCGAAGCAGCGTCAGCACCACGTTAACATCCTATATCTCCTAGTACCTGAGCCTGGGGGGATTTGAGTTGATGATACCCTTCATAAACCTGGATATCAGTGGGTGAGACCCGACAGAGTGGTGTCCCGATCCCAGCAACAAGTATGACGATAAGGCACTTCTGGCACAATTTATGGCACTATAACTCAATCCCTCATCAAAATATAGTTTTGAGAGGAATTCCAACACATCTGTTATACGTGCCGTGTCATACGATATGTTGGACTGTAAACAGAACACTTCCGATTTCTTGATATAGGAGATGTACTGTTTCTTGGTACCATCTCCCCAGGCCCAAGTGATCACGTCCACTGTACAATCTGACAGGCTGAGCCCCAGGAAAGGTTTTCTCAGAGTCTGCAAACCAACAAATTGATTTGATCATGCAATGGATGATTCTCCGCAGTCACGGGGTGAACCAGCAGATTTCGGCATTTGGGAACAGACATAAAAGACTCTGTTATAATTCCCAATATGAGTGAGAACCATGGCTGTGTAGGCCAGTCAGGCACTACCAAAATGCCTGAGGCGGAGTCTAGTGGGATCTTAAGCAAGCACCGACTGATGAGGTAAAATGGGGGAAATGCATAGAAGAACATTCCTCCCCAGTGTAGCGAGAATACATCTACTGCCACTGCCCCTGGTTCCCATGCAACATACTTTGGTAACTGGTGATTGAGTCTGGATGCAAACAAATCTATATCCGGTGTGCCATACCGAGCGACAATGCCGTTAAACTCTTTATAAGATTCAATATCCATTCTGTGTTGTCATTGAATTTCCATGACCTGGTGTCCGCCACCATATTACGGTAAGTACGTAGCTGAAATCCAAATGTTTCTTGTAATACACAAGCGCCAAATAAGGCTAGCCAATTTATCACAGGATACTGACTTGATTCCACCCATGTGATTAATGTATGCCACCGCTGTAGTGTTGTCAATCTGAAGTTTAACATGCAGATGATGCATATTTCCACAATAAGCCTTCAACCCATACAGTGCTCCCAGCAACTCTAAGTAGTTAATACCATGTAACTGAAGAATTGATGACTCATGTACATTTCATCTGCCACCGCAGCTAGAGATGGTATTAGTAGCTCCGCATCCTAGAGCACTAACATCAGTTTGTAATATATAACTGAAGGTTTGTTGACCAAAATGTTACTGGAGCAATGCCGAATATTAGTCATCCACCATTGTAACTTAGATGAATGGCTTCAGCTGGCAATCGCATAGGTCTGTTGAAGTGACCTGCATGGTATTTGAGTGCCTGCTCCTTTGCACGTTATAAATTTTGATAATGCAAAGGCCCAAACTGTGCAGCTGGAAAAGCAGCCACTAATTTGCCAATTATACTGGCTACTTGTCAAATAGAAGGTTGCTCCTTAACAATAAGATTGTTACAGGCTTATATTACTTCTAATCTCTTGCCCCAAGGCAGAGTCACAGACATGTGAATAGAGTTAATAGTAAATCCCAAATAATCAATAAATCTAGATGGTATCAACTTCGATTTAACTGGATGGATGAGAAACCCCAATCGCTCAAACATGAGTTTAGTGGCTGAAACAGCTCATTTAGCTAATTTCAGAGTTTTTCCTGTGATTTGGATATGATCCAAGTATGCCATCACAATATGATTTTGAACTAAAAGTAGCCCAAATACTGGTTTCAATAATTTTGAAAATAATCTGGGGGCTGAAGTTAACCCATTAGGAAATGCTTTAAACTGTCACAGTTGCCCTATCCAGCAAAACGTCAAATATCTCTGGTGATCCCAGTGAATGGGTACCGAATAGTATGCATCTTTGAGATCGATGCATGCCATATAACATCCTTTGGAAACCAGTTGTTTGGCAGTAACAAAGTTTTCCATTTTGAAATGTCTATACTGCTCAAAGGAGATAAGTCGAGTCAAATCAAGGATGATTCGGCATCCTCCATCCTTCTTTTGTTTTGTAAATATATTAGAAACAAATTAGTGAGGTTCATGACTCGACTTCTCAATTACCCCTTTTGTGTATAACGGTTCAATTTCAGCTGGTACATCAAAACCTTCCTGTTGTGAATGAACAAATGTCCGGATTGGTGTATGGTGTGTGGGTGGAAACGAATTGGGAAGGAATTCGATTTGGAACCCTTGTATACTGTGCAGTACAAAGGGATCTGATGTTATCCAATGTATTCATTCAAAAACAATTGTTATCTCCCACCAACTTGTAACTGATCCACACACCCTATGTTCCGGAAAGAACCAAACCCACCTACTTCCATGGTTACCGGTGGATGTATGGTTTCTATTTCCGCCCCCGAGGTTTGGGTGGTAGGGCTGATGGAGTGCGCGAACTGCACATCTTCGATGAGGGACGGCCTGGGTCTTGGCCTAAAAAAGACCTCTGGCCAGAGTGTTCAGCCTTCGAGCTGCCACCAGCTTCAGCGAACCGCTTGCTGCTGATGGAAGCGTAGGGGTGCTGCCGCCGGAATGATGAAGCTTTGCTTGCTGATGGAGACTTTATCAGCCCGACAGCTTTCGCTTCTTCATCCATTGGCAGATCATTTCCGAACAAAAAATTTGGCAGCTGTACATTCCCGCAACACCCTGCACAATCCCGCAAACTTGGGGTTCAGGGCTGGTCAAATGGCATTTTTATGAAAACAGTTAATTTCAAAATGTCATCCTGTTGCACATCAGACAAGGGACCCCCTTCCACAGACCTGGCAAAGGCCGTGATGCCTGAAGCCAGCAAATTCAAGATTCTCTGGAGCTTCATTTCCTGAGCTTTGATGCCCCCTCCGATGTAACCCCAGATGGAGCTGTTCACAGCCGGCACGTTTAGTGAAGCACAATTAGCAGGTGTGTGGTACTTCATAGATGTTTCCACCATTACCTGCTCCTGGAGCTGGTGCGATGCAAGGTAATTAATGCTCATAGCTAATTCCTCATCCAGCGCCTGGCTCCCATATTTGCGAGGTTATCGCAAACTTTGATGCCATAGCAGGCAATTCTGCTTCACGCACCTCGTGCATCCTGGTATGCTCTCCAGACATACCTACGAACTGACATACTTCCGAGTTTCGAGTCAGTCATACACTTACCCCTGGCACCCCTCCACAGAGAGGGAGATTTGTAAGCAGCCCTGAAACAGGCGCTACCGCAGGCCCGCTAATATGGCCCCAATTCACGGACCATATCATGATGGAGCATCTTCTTTGTGGGATGAATGCCCGAGGATGCTATCCATGCTCCATCTGGCTTAAACACCTGATGATGTACCCATGTTTGTCGGAGGGGAACCCTCCTGGCCTGACTCGTCCCAGTCCAGACCTCTCAGACTCCGTTTGGCTGCACACCTCTTTGGGGCTGCCGAAGTCTGAAGTCGCTGACCGCATTGTCAGCGACTCGGGAAGCGAACCCGACCGCCGCCGGCTACCCGCACTTCCGCAGTCTCCGTAGCCAGTTTCCCCGCGGCCCGTCTGGATTTCGCCCCGGATTTCCATATCGAACAGGAACTCTGGATATGGAAACACCTGAAAATAAGTTCAAAAACTTACCTGCAGGGTTTGAACTTACCGCTAGTGGAGCGACGCGCCTCCCAGCCAGTACAGTATTGTCGCGCATGCGGGCTGGTGGGCTTCTTCATGTAGTCACTTACGTGACTCTGCAGTAAAATAGTGAGATTAAACGAGAACTTACCTGTTCGAAGTTTGATCTTTATTTTATGAGGAGTTACGATGAGGGATTACGTGAAGATGCCCCGCCTGGCGCTGGATCGGCATACTTCAAAGCAGCAGCATGAAAAACACAGAACCAATAGCCGAAGTAAAATAGTAAGGCTCAAAATAGACTAGAACTACCAGATGATCATTTACATTATGAGGGTTGGGAGTGGAGGGCACGTAATCCCTCATCGTAACTCCTCATAAAATAAAGATCAAACTTCGAACAGGTAAGTTCTCGTTTAATCTCACTATTTTACTTCGGAGTCACGTGAGTGACTACGTGAAGATTTTAAAGCTCTGTGTTTTTTATGTCATAAATTCATTTCATACGACTCTCTGTTTAGTCAAAACAGTAGTGAGTAAATAGTATTTTAACACATTGTTACAATTTATGTAATAAGTCCTTTAATCATAAAAAGAACAACTTTTTTAATAATAACCCCTCTATCGCAGGGGAAAATTACAAAATAAATTGATGAATGATGTCAATGGTAACATAAATCGATAATATAAATCGATAATATAAAACAAAGCAAGCATTTAAAGAGAACCCAGTACTGCGTGTCCAAATCCTGGTACCGTGACAACAGGTTTATTGTAGAACTTTGAAAAAATCTCTTCTCTAGACCACCCTGCGGCCTCTAAAATTTGATCGAGTGGTACGTCCTGTACCTTCGCCACGGACGTAGCTGCCGCCCTAGTGGAGTGAGATTTAAACACATCAGTGTCTATTCCTGCTAGACCCAAAACCTGTTTTAACCATCTAGAAATGGTTTGAACTGAAACTTTTGTATGTGGCTTTTTGTGTGTTATCAATAACGCTTTCTCAGAACCTCTGAGATTTTTGGTTACCTTAATGTATTGAGTTAAATGCTTAACTACACACAATGTTTCATCAATAGGATATGCTTTAAACATTACCTTCATTCCAGTTCTTCCTGGTCTGCTTTGTTTGATCAAGTCATAAACATAAAACACAATGTTATCTGTAATCACATGCATGCAATCCAACCGTAACAATTGCAAAGTTTGTACTCTTTGAGCTGATACCAATGCCATTAACATTACCACCTTGAATGTTAATTTCTGCAAAGACATTGAATTAATTGGAGTCCATTGTTTAAGCAAAGTGAAAACAATGCTAACATCCCAAATTTCTGTATATCTGGGCTTGGGAGGATTTTTATTGAAAATTCCTTTCATGAATCGGGATACTAATGGGTGAGACCCAACTGAATCCCGATCCGAAATTTGTCCTAAATAGGATGACAATGCACTACGAGCACAATTAATGGCACTATAACTCAAATGCTCATCAAAGTGTAACCCAGCAAGGAACTCCAATACATTTGAAATGTTTGCAGTATGATAAGATATCTTTGACTGTGTACAAAAACTTCCCATTTCCTTATATGCGACATATATTGTTTTTTAGTGCTCATCCTCCAAGCTGCATCTATAACATCCATGGTCCTGTCCGACAGTTCAAACTCTTGCAACGGTCTGGTCAGAACCTGCAGATTAACAAATTCATATGATCATGCAATGGATGAATTTCTTTTGTTACTGGTTGTGTCAACAGATTGTCGCAACTGGGAATTGTCATACATGGTTCAATAATCATTTTAGCATCAATTGGAACCATGACTGCGTGGGCCAATTTGGCACCACCAAAATGCCTTTGGCAGCGTCTTGCGCTATTTTCTTGAGACATTGCCCAATGAGACAGAATGGGTGAAAAGCATAAAAGAACGTATTCCCCCAGTGTAGCGAGAAAGCATCCACCGCTACTGCCCCTGGATCGTGTTCCCAAGACACGTATTTGGGCAATTGGTGATTCAATCTAGATGCAAACAGATCAATGTCCGGTACTCCATACCGACTGACAACATTTTTGAAAATTTGTGGATTTAACATCCATTCTGTATTGTCTTTAAATATTCGTGATCTTTTGTCTGCCACAACATTGTCTCTCCCCGAGAGATAAATAGCTGAAAGCCAAATATTTTTTGCCATACACCATTGCCACATCTGGTTTACCAGATGATCACATGATATTGATCTGACACCACCCATGTGATTGATATATACCACACCTGTGGTATTATCTATTTGTACTTGGACATGCACATTTTTTAATGAAGAGCAATAAGCTTTTAATCCATAAAATGCTCCCAGTAGCTCCAAATATTTAATACCATATGTTTGGAGCAAAAAATCCTCTTGGACAGCCCATTTGCCTCCACAGCTGGTCTCATTATCCGTAGCCCCCCCATCCGAGAGAACTTGCGTCAGTTTGCAAAAACACTACTGGCTGATGAACTAAAATGTTCTTAGCAGCTTGTGGAACATTCTCAATCCACCAATGTAATTCTGATAAAGCTTCCTTAGGCAATTGCATTGGCCTATCAAAATGGCCTGCTCGCTGAATAAGCGCTTGAGTTTTTGCCCTTTGAAAATTTTGGTAATGTAGACGACCAAACTCTACTGCTGGAAATGCTGCTACCAATTTATCAATAACCTTGGCAACCTCTTGGATGGAGGGATAAGGTTTGTTAATCAGGTTCTGACACACATTTGTCAAATCCAACACCTTATCCATTGGTAAAGTTACCAACTGAGTTAATCACAAACCCCAGATATTCAATGGTTTGGGATTGCTGTAACTTAGATTTGTTGGATGGATCAGGAACCCAACTTCTCACACAAACTTGTAGTTGCTGAGACTGATTTTCCAGCTGACTCCTGATTAGCATTGACAATTAAAATGTCATCTAGATAAGCCATAACGATGTGTTTTTGTGCCCTTAGCAGTGCAAGTGCTGGCTTAATCCATTAGGCAAAGCTTTGTATTGCCACAGCTGTCCCATCCATAAACTTTAATTACCTGCGAAACTATGGTGAATTGGGACCGAAAATATGCATCCTTCAATCTATTGTAGCCATATAACAACCTGTTGATACCAGCTGCATTGCAGTGTTAAATGTGTCCATTTTAAAAATGTTTATACTGGACAAATGTATTCAATTGTGTGAGATCTAAAAAGATTCTACAACCCCCATCTTTCTTCGGTCTGGGGAAAATATTTTATACAATTGTTGTGGATCCTCTCCTGTTTTCTCAAATATCCTTTCTCACACAAATTCTTAACCTCTTTTGTCAATTTGAATTCTTTCAAGACTGAAACTTCAAAGAATGATTAGGCTTATTGTGTCCCAATAGATCCATACCTCCCTTTCATTATAAACATTCGGAGTCTACCACCAATCTAAGGTTCATCCAAACATCCTTCTTTAATAGGATAAAGTTTTTGCACCTCTCCAACTGTGACGAAATGATCTCCTTTCCCAATAAATGGGTGTACATTCGGCTGTGCTGGCTGGTAATTCTTCCTTATCATACTCCTGCCTCGGCTCGTTCCAGCTCCAAAATCAAATCCCCTTCTCATATGGCCAGCCTTTCTGGCCAAACTGAAGGGTTTCACAAGGCCAACAGTTTTTGCCTCTTCATCCATTTCTTTAATTTGTTTGGACAGATTTCCTCTGAACAAATAACCAAGAGCTTGAACATTGCTTGCCCTGCACAACCCTGAAAATCTTGGATGTAAAAGAGGCCGAATGGCAATCTTCCATTTTATATAATTTATCTCAAAATGAGTTGCAGAATAAGCCCAACATATGTTTATTCTGAACTTTGGTCATTCCACAACCTTCCAGCTTGTCTTCCAAAAGACAGTGATGCCAAAATTAGCTTGAGGATTCTTTGAATCGTAATTCCTGCGCCCGCATTATTGCTGATATTGGCACCCAAAAAAGCCGGATTCACCATAGGTACCTTCTTTGAGGTACAATAAATAGGTGTTTAAATCCAAATCTGCTGTCTCAATCATAACAGCTTTTTTGAGGCAGGTGAGAGACCATATAAATTAACATGGGCCGCCAGGTTTCCTTCCATGGCCTCACCGCCTCCTCCAGGTATAGTAACTTTGTGCCCCATCAGACACACCTGTATTTGTATTGTGGTGGGTACTTCTGACCACAAATAAATAGGTGTTTAAATCCAAATCTGCTGTCTCAACCATAACAGCTTTTTTGAGGCAGGTGAGAGACCATATAATTAACATTGGCCGCCAGGTTTCCTTCCATGGCCTCACCGCCTCCTCCAGGTATAGTAAACTTTGTGCCCCATCAGACACACCTGGATTTGTATTGTGGTGAGTACTTCTGACCACAAACACCACTTTCAGGGTCAGTCTCATACAGCCCTGGTACTCCTGAAACTTGTTCAAGGAGACTTCCTCCAGCCCAATCCCAGGCACTGGAGTTTCAATTCCCAATTCAAACTGGCACCATATTCATGATATGGAACTCCCTCAGGGGCTGCCTGGGAATATTCTGGGTACTTAGACCCTTGGTTGATATTGTTTGGAGTATTTTCTCCATTAGATCCATACTTAGCCAAGGCTTTCCTTTCAGGATCTTTCAGAAACCTCAGGCCTTTCAAGCTTCCTTTTACATTTTAGGCACTGGGTTTTCAAAGTTTTTGTTTGTGGAGTGACCAAAGGCTCACTAACGGGTATTTCAACGGCCACCGGTATCGGAACCGGCTCCGCAAGAATCTGCTGTCCCGACTTTTCTACACCCCGGGACGCACGTTTTACCCGCGATTTTTTAAAACATTTTTATTTTTATTTTAACTCCTCCTGGTTTACCTACCAGCCTACAGAGTTTTTAGAAAACGCCCTGGAAGTAAAATAATTTTACTTACCTGCGGGCCGTTTCCTTACTGCTGTGTTGGAGCTGCGCTCTGCAGCTCTTCCTCTGCCGATAGCGTCGACGTAATGCCGATCCAGCGCCAGGCGGGGCTTCTTCACGTAGTCACTCACGTGACTCCGAAGTAAAATTGATCTTTATTGGAAAGCTGTGTTTAATTAAATAGGATGGATGTCCTTCTCTCTAGAGATGCTCTCTGACCCACTGAGTTACTCCAGCATTTTTTGTCTATACTGAGTTAATAAACTTCTCTACAAGTACAAGTCCTGCCTCTTCCCTTTTCCAGCTTTCTTCTCCTCCTCCCATCCCCCCACAATCACTCTGAGGAAGGGTCTCAACTTGAAATGGTGCCTATCCATGTTCTCCAGAGATGCTGCATTTTGTGTCCTTTTATGTATTAATCCAGCATCTGCAGTTCTTTGTTTCTTCAAGACTGAAGATGTCTAAGTACATAACGGAGGGCCTTGGTGAGAATCACACTAAGCATACTGTAGATTTAGTCTCCGTAAATGAAAAAGGAAATATTTGTCAAAGAGTGATGCAGGAAAGACTCACCAAATTGCTTCCTGGGTTACTCCCAATTCTGTGTATTAATATTTAAAATAAATAGGAAGATTGAAAGGTCACTATTAATACATCCACTTTCTCTCTAGTCAACTCTTTCAGAAGAAAAAGATCTAAGATGTCGAATGCAATTGGCTTACTTATCTTGTGCTTTTTCTTAAGTAATTATTTAACAAAACATTAACTCTAATTTGGCTCTTTCACTGCTAAGCCTTAAATTTAGGAGGATACAAGATAATTACAAGATACAGATTTGTTTATGTCTCAGCTTCTTTCTTATACTTTTTTAAATTTCCCCCTTTTTGTCTACAAAGGACTCACATTAACTTAACACTCATTAAAGTTCTGTATTTAGAAGATCGTGTGATTTATTTTGTAGATGAATACATTTCTGTTTCTCTTTCACTTTTTGGCTTCAACTATTCCTTAATCCTTATGCATTATATATCTTGTGTTTAATTGAATACTATCCATAACCTTAGTTATGCATGCATCATATTTCCTATGACATTTGTATTTTTTCATGGAATGTACCTTCACGAAAATCATCAAGTATTTCTTTAACTGCTTGCTATTATTTATCTCAAGTCAAACTTTTCTACATAATTTCAAAATATTGCTTGGCCAACTGATTCCTCACATCTTTGCAAATGGTTTATTTAAGCAAATGTGTAATTCACTTCCACCTGTTATGATCAATCTTTGCCAGAAGACTTATTACAATGGCATTTCTAATAGAAAATAAATAGGTTTTAAGAAACATCTTGAAGGAGAAAAGGGAAGCATTGTGGTTTAGGATGTGAATTCCACAGTTTAGGCCTTGGTAGTTGAAGGCATGGCCACTTAGCCTCTATTGGCCACTTTGGACAATACAGCTCACCCCCTTCCATGGCACACTAGTCAACCTGAGGAATACATTCAACAACAGAATGGTTCCACCAACAGGCAGTACAGAATGCCACAGGGGATCCTTCTTCCCTGTGGCTGTCAAACTGTACACTCCTCCCCCTTCTGCCATGGGGTAGTCTGAATCCGCTCCCCCCCTCACCCCCTCCCCAAATCTTTGCATATCCCCAATCCTTTCCATTCATCACTTTAATTTCATGTTTCATGTATGTTGTGTTTTATGACTGTTGGCAGCTCAATTTCCCTCCTAGGATAAATAAAGTTCTATTGTATTGTTAAGATGCATTTAAAATTGGGGATCTTGAGTGGTTGTATTTGAAAGGAGTACAGATATCTTGGAGAAACACGGAGCTACAATGAATTTACAGTGATAGAGGAATATGAAAGCAAGGGTGAGAATTTTTTAATCGAAGCACGGCTTAACCAGAAGTGGATATTGTTATGTATTGCCTAAAACGATAACCACAGCAGAGTAAGTAATTTAACACTAACTTACTAATTAAGTTCAAACTTTAAACATCATCATAACGTATAAAAGATGGCTGCAGCCTTTCAGACTGTGTCCCACACAGCCCTGCGTCTCCGTCTTCTGATCGGACGGTGTTTCCAATCTACCACGAACGCTTAACGTTCCCAGGGATGCCTGCAGCGATGCGTGTAAGATGTCGGCATGCATGCATGGGAGTTACCATTCGGAGCGGTACAGATATCCTGAATGTCAGTGAGCATAGGGCTGATGTATGAATGGGACCAATGCATGTTAGGACTTGGGCAACTAGGTTTTGGGAAGTGCAAAGGTCTGAACAGGGGAAGTGGGGAAGTGCATTGGAATAGTACAATCTACAAATACACAAGTGTAAAACAAGAACTTGATTCCATAAAACATTTAGTGGGCACCAGTAGCACCAGGTAAAACTCCCTGCAATCTGAGTATTTATTTATTCTTTATGCCAAGCACGACCAAGCTTTGCATCCTACAATCAGATGCAGAACCAACTAACCAAATCTAGCAATAAGGCAATTGAGCTGAAAATGTGAGATTGAAAAAGGTTTCAAAGGTCTTTAATCCACGTGTACCAATTAAGGTACAGTGATATGCGAATTACCAAACACTCATACGAAAAAAAAGCAACAAGACACACAACTACATAAAAGTTATCATAAACATCCACCACAGCGGATTCCACATTCCTCACTGTGATGGAAGGTAATAAAGTATAATCTTCTTCCCTCATTTTTCTCCCGTGGTCGGGGCAGTGGAACTATCTGTCAGAGCGATCGAAGCTCCAGTATATGACAATTACACATTCTTGGTCTGAGTTTTAGTTTTAGAGATAGAATGTGAAAACATGCTCTTCGGCCTAGTGAGTCCGCACTGACCAGTGATCCCCACACATTAACACTATCCTACACACACTAGAGACAATTTACACATACACCAAGCCAATTAACCTACAAATCTGTACGTCTTTGGAGTGGGGGAAGAAACCGAAGATCTCGAAGAAAACCCATGCGGTCACAGGGAGAACGTACACACTGCAAACAAATGTCCTTCCCTTTTATGATGTGCAGCTTGGCTTGTGGTGATACGTGCCAATATGCTATGGCACAAAGCCTATAAACCGCTCCGTCAGCGGTGTCCATCACATGAATGTGCAGGGGCATGAATTTGATGTGGCGACTGACTCAAAGGAAGCAGCCATAGCTAAATTAATTGCAGCAATTCCTTCACCCTCCTCCAGGAGCCACCCACCTTAGCTGCAACGTTCTCCTGAAGAGCCAGCAACTTAAAAGCAAAGTATTTGTTTGTGAAACCATTATTTTAAATGTTTGAATGCTTATCTCATTTCAGTGCTGAAGCAACTGAACACCTTTCCACAGTAAGTACAGCTCTTCCCATGACTTAAAGCTTACTTCAAACCATTCACAGCCAGACCATTAATGGGGCAGTTTGTCATTTTACATAAGAGCAACTGTTAGCAGTTAGCACTGCATGTTCATTTATGTGGCACCATAAGAACTGTGATTTGTTTCTAATTCTTTAAGATGAATTGTATAATTTTATGGATATGTAGAAAGTTATACCAATTATTTTGTAGAGTTTGTCATGTTCCTCTAAACCTGCCAGTTTTAAAATTGCTTTTAAACTAATGTTTTTAGTCCATATAGTCCATACTAAATACTATAATAAAGCATGAACTTAATTGGTTATGCACATCTGCTGTGAATGTTTATCCAGTCGAGATTCTGAATCCATCTGTTAACTTTGATCTCGTGTACAGTGGATTCCTTAATAATTCAAAACTATTCACTCTTAATGTATTATATGGTTCAATGGTACTTTATTGTCACGTGTACCTAAGTACAGTGAAATTATTTTTTTGCATACAGTTTAGTGACATGCCTACTTTATATTAGGCACATTCATACTAAGTATAAGAGTGTAAGATAGTAGACCACACTGAGTCAGTACCCATGTTTAACGTGCCATCTGTACCTGTAAAGTCTGAAATGTTTTTTGTACATGTTGGAGTTTTAACATGGCCATAAAGCCCCATTATCCTGGCGGCAGCACTGTGTCAGTGCTAAAGGGTCATCCTGGCCAGGCGATGCGTCGATGTCCTCTACCGCTGCTCCGCCGCTCCATGCCGCTGCACGCTGTGTCCGTTCTGCATGTGCAGCCACTTAGAAAAGTGCCCAATCTAATGGAGCCCCAGGCTGCTTCAGGGCCTCCAGCGGCCCACTCCGCCGACTCAACCTCTCTGATGCCTCAACGTCAGCCCGTGAACGCATCATACCTCACTACCAAGAGCTATCGCTCAGCCTCCGTGCTCCTGTTCTGTGCCCCAAACTTGTTTTTTCTCTTGTTTGTGACCTTTTGCACTGAGCCTCATGGAAGCTGAAGCTGGTTGATGTGAAATTCTTCATTCGTTAAGATTCTTCATTCTTTTGGATAGAATGTTCGGTAGAAGTTATATGCGCAGCGTTCAAGACTCTCATCCCATAGATTTAATACAGAATTATAGAGTCGCATAGCAAGGATACAAACTAATCCCATCCAAACTAATCCCATTTACCTGCATTTAGCCCATATCTCTCTAAACCTTTCCTATTCATGTTCTTATCCAAGTGTGTTTAAAATGCTGTTATAGTAGCTGCCTCATCCACCTCCTCTGGCAGCTTAATCTATATACCCACCACCCTCTTGCCCCTCTCACCTTAAACCCATGTCCTCTGTTTCTTGAATCCCAGCAGGACATTACAATCCATTATTTGGCCATTAATGACTTAAGTGTGAGTGCAACAGTAAGAACATTTTCATATGCTTTTCAATTTTGCAATCATAGAGTCATAGAGCGTGGAAACAGGCCCTTCTAGTCAATGCCCAAACCGGCCATTATACCCATCTACACTAGTTATCCCTGCCTGTGTTTGGCCCATATTCCTCTAAACCTGTCCTGTCCATGTACATGTGTAAATGTTTCTTAAAAATCACATTAGTGAAACATGGCACACCTTACCTAATGTAAGAGTTCCAAAAGTTACAGAAAACACAATTTTTTTCTTGTTGTTGGGACATGGATAATAGTAACCACTACTGCTTGTCAATATTGCCTCTTTTCCATTGCCCTTATGTGATTCTTTAGTTTAGTTTACAGATACAGTGCAGAAACAGGGACAATTTTTACATTTACCAAGCCGATCAACCTACATACCTGTATATCTTTGGAGAGTGGGAGAAAACTGAAGATCTCATAGAAAACCCACGGGGAGATCGTACAAACTCTGTACAGAGAGCAACCGTAGTCGGGATCGAACCCAGGTCTCCAGTGCTGCATTTGCTGTAAGCCAGCAACTTTACCACTGCGCCACCGTGCCGCCACATAGTAGCAAATTTACTAGTTGTGATCTAATTTCAGCCTTGAACAATGTCCTTATTTTAAGAACTCTTCTTATAATCATGCATTATTTTTAAGATTTATTAAAACTTGATCTAATAATATAAGACAATTTTTAAAAGCCAGGGACATAGACCCAATTTCAGCCACAGGAGTTTATTTCTGGAGCTTCTGGCAATCCCAACTGAGCCTCATTACCTCCCATACTAAACATGAGCGTGTAAATCTTATGCCTAAACCTACTTCTTTAACCAAGCTTTCTGCTTATCTCTCTAAATGTTGTTTTGTGGCCCAATGAAAAGCATTATATTTGTTAACTATGCTATGATGCTTTAATTACATCGTACTAAATGCAAGTTATTGTTGCAGTTCAAACCAACAAATCAAGTTGCTACCATGACACTAGTTGTGATGCAGGTGGGATACTGGAGACTGAGGTAGAGCAAGGAAGAGCAGAAGTACAATGTGATAAGTTTACATAAAACTTAATTTATGAAACTGGACCTGGGAACTTCCAAGGCAAGAGGTTTGGACAGAATTTAAGATTCTGCTTTAAGCAAAGATCAGCTTGTACAGACTGTAGATACTGAGTCATTAAAGCCAGACTAACTTAATGATTATCAGAGGGGTTTGGACAGGACTGCGTGAATTTTATTTCCTATTTTATCTCCTAATTGGCTTGGGTTTTTCATAGTGTCTTCCATCTCTCATGAGTTAATGCAATTAATCGTGTGTAGATGAGCAGAATTTGTGGCAAATACCAATGTTTGGTAAAAATATGACTTGCAAATCATAAGTATATGAAAGGAAAAAAGTTATTGGAGAGAGAATTGGACCTTACAAACTAAGATGGTCATCTACATGTTGAAATTCAGGGGATGGACAAGGATGGATGGATTCATCCTCAATTAATATTTTTCCACTACTATTACTGTGGAGACAGACATGAAGACCAGGGAAAGACACAAAGATTGGAGTAACACAGCAGGTTAGAAAGCATTTCTGGAGACTATGGATAGGTGGGGTTTTGGATCAAGTTTTGCTTTTGTTTTCAGAGTTGAAGGGGCTGTAATTATTCTATGATATTGTGTATATGTCTGTCAGAGGCAGGGAATGTGGCATATCCACCTTCTGTGCAATGTCTCCCATCAGTGAACTAATATTTGGAAGATCTGAACATCAGTTGCTCAATATATTTTATCTGCTTATAGAGGCTTGAAATCTTTGGTTTCATTTATGCACTATTGTCCATAATGGAATAGATAGCACAATGTGTATTTATACATCCATTTCCCATCAATTTCATCAACTCTCCATCATTTTTGTTCAGGTTACTTTTGTATGGAATAGAACTATTTAAAGCAAAGTATGTTTCACATGATTCTCTCATAACTCTGAATGTTAATGGTGGTTTTGGATCACCTCTATATATTGCTTTAGTTATAGTTGATAATTTATCAGTAACTCAACTGAAACAGATCAAAGAAACCATTGACAGTACGTCTTCATTCCCTTCTTCCACCAATTACTTCTATTTTGTCTGGAAATCTAATTTTATAGATATGTTTGCAGATTTGTGAACGATATTAAATGTTCAGCTCACTCAGATGGATATGGTGCTTTTATATTTCATTGTCTTTCACAGTGAATCTATGTAAAATGAATGAATAGAAAGAGTGCCGCATGGTAACCTGTATTGTTTATTCCTCTGGTGATATTCTGGATGGGAATTAAATGTGTTTGCGTACGTTGCCTCTCATTGGCACTGCTATTTATGGCCAGGGTAAGGTGAATCTTCTGGCGACGTGGAGAGAAACATTAGTCACTGTCACACTCCTAGTAGGTCACTTGTGCGATTTGGCAATGAGAAGAAAGTGAATGGACATGTATCTTTCTTTGTATCACGGCGGCACAGTGGCATAGTGGTAGAGCTACTGCCTTACAGAGCCAGAGACCCAGGATCGATGCTGACCACGGGTGCTATCTGTACAGAGTTTGTATGTTCTCCCCGTGACCACGTAGGTTTTCACCGAGATCTTCAGTTTCCTGCCACACCCCAAAGACGTGCAGGTTTGTACGTTAATTGGCTTGGTATAAATATAAATTGTCCCTAGTGTGTGTAGCATAGTGTGCTGGGATCGCTGGTCAGCGGAGACTCAGGGGGCCGAGGAGGTTGTTTCTGCACTGTATCTCCAAACTAAGCTTTACGAGGCAGTTCTTGACTATATTTATGGCTGCAGAATCTTTTTTTTTTAAATCGCTTCTACTGAAGTACTCAGCAAAATGAGGAAATTGTTTAAAAATGCCAACAAAACTAATGGAAAAGGTCTTGTGTTTAACTTGAGCATAATACATCAGTCCAATGCAAGTCAAGTGGTAATATCTTACATTTACATCACTGGGTCAGAAACAAGAGAGGACAAAGTGAACGTGCAGAAAGTTTAATTTGTTCAATTGTCAACTGCCATATAACAAACATTCTTCATAGCTTGGTTTTCATTCATGCAAGCTAGTAAACTGACCTCTGAGTTTCTCAATAATAAACCTTCCTTATTAAATCATCCATCTTTGTGGCTAAACTCTTTATCCAAAGCTGGCTATGTGAAGCATTTATTTCAGTAAGTGATGGATACGTGCATTTTAATGACCTTTGTTAATTTACTCTTCAATGTGACGTTGAAATTGAAGAAGCCAAATTAATTAGCTTTATCTACCACACTTCTGGCATTCTTGCTGAATCGTTAATATTTCAATGTAATTATCAGTTTGTCATGTCTTTTGGGGTGAAAAGGACTGAATAATCTTTTGTAAAAGCAAAATAATAGAAATACTCAGTAAGTCATGGAGCACTATGGAGTGAAAAAGAGAGTTGTTGTTTCAGCTTGATGACTTTACATGACAATTGATGAAAGATTTTCAGTGCCATAATATTTATCATTTGTTTTCTTCCATGCTGGGATATGATGCAAGGCCAATTATCTGAAATGATAACATAATTTGTCCTTTCACAGATGCTGCTGGAGTTACTGAGTATTTTCATCTCCATTTCAGATTTTCATCTTCTGAAACTTCTCAATAGTCAGTGGTTCCTTATTACCACATGTACAGGTGTACAGTGAAATTCCTTTTTTGCATACATTTCAGTAAAGTATTGCCAAACTTAAGCACAATCTTAGGCATCTTTGATTGTGTCAAAGGTGCCAATCTTTGCACGATTAGTACCAAGTGTATGGAAATAGTCGACTGAGGCCGCGTGCGAGAGTCATCAGATTTTGACGCCATTCTTATGTTTGAATTATTATTGAACGATTTGCTTCTTAAATACAAAAAACATTTGGAAAATATTTGATTATTTAAATTTAGAAATTAATACATACCATAACGAAAAGGACATTGATCAGTATTGTTATGGTGGCAACTTTGTTGCAGCAAACTGGCTATTTTTGAATAATATATTAAAGGAAGCTCGTGAACGAACTAAAAAGAAAAAGAATGTTGGGATCGGTTGAAGAATGTTGACTGTTATCAATATAGTACAGAAAACAGCATTGCGGGCCAGCACAGTGGTGCAGCGGTAGAGCTGCTCCCTCACAGCGCCAGATACACGGTTAGGATCCTGACTATGAATGCTGTCTGTGCAAAGTTTGTGCATTCTACTTGTGACTGCGCTGGTTCTCTCCAGATGCTCTTGTTTCTTCCCACATTACAAAAACATGCAGGTTTGGCTTCTGTAAAACCTAGTTTGTAGGATGCGACTGGAAAAGCACAGAATCAGTGCATGGGTGATCGATGATGGGAGTGGACTCAATGGGCCGAAGGATCTGTTTCCACGCTGTTCCTCTAAACTCTCTAAGCTCTATGTTGAGGAATTAAGTGGGTTGCATGTAACAGGAATGCAGGCAATTTTAGAAATTAGCACCATGTATTCAAACAGGGGATGACATCCACTCAAAGTCTGTGAATTCACAAATCACATCTTTGGATACAATTGATTAGCTCTCAGAAGCCATATAGTGGAGGCAGTGACAGGAATATTGATCATTTTACTTAATTATCTGGTAAAGAATGAATTGCTTTTGTTTTGGTTGCTCACATTGTGGCACTCATTTAAGCTGTTAAGTGTTTTGTCTGAATGATAACTTGGTTCTCACAGTGTTGTTTATTGTTTACAAGTAATTATTCTTCAGCTTAAACAAAAAACCATTAATGCAACTGTTAACTTTGTGCTTTAAAATGGTTCAGTTTTGTGATGAATATTTTTAAATTTGTAAGCTTGGTTCTGACGTTAACTAAAAATATGTATTAATGTCTATCCATAAAATTGTATAATTTTATTATCCAGTCTTTATTTATGTTTCCCCATCTTCAGTCTCCTTAATTTCTATGCCATATTTCTAACTAAATTAAACAAAATTAAACCTCCTCCTACTCAGCCCATATCCCCTCATCCAATGCAACCTAATTTTCTCTTATTCTTACTGAGGAGTCTAAAGAAGGGTCTTGATCTAATATGTCACCTATCCATTTTCTCCAGAGATAATTTCTGCCCCTCCCGGATACTCCAGCATTTAGTATCTGTCTGTGGTATGAACCAGCACCTACAGTTCCTTTTTAATACATAGTTTTTCATTTGTTGGGTTGGTGGTGTGTACTGCATCCTGCCTGAAAGAGCTGTAACTGACATCATAGAATAATTGGTAGATAAAATGCTGGGGAAACTCAGCAGCTGAGGCAGCATCTATGGAGCGAAGGAAATAGGTGACGTTTCGGGTCGAGGCCCTTCTTCAGACAGATGTGGGGCTGGGAGGGGCGGGAAGAAGAAAGGATGAGGCGGGGACAGTGGGCTGTGGGAGAGCTGGGAAATGGAGGGGATAAAGGCGAAAGCAGGGACTACCTAAAATTGGAGAAGTCAATGTTCATACCGCTGGAGTGTAAACTACCCAAGCGAAATATGAGCTGCTGCTCCTCCAATTTACGGTGGGCCTCACTCTGGCCATGGAGGAGGCCCAGGACAAAAAGGTTGGATTTGGAATGGGAGGGGGAGTTGAAGTGCTGAGCCACCGGGAGATCAGGTTGGTTATTGCGAACTGAGCTGAGGTGTTGGGCGAAGCAATCGCCAAGCCTACGCTTGGTCTCACCGATGTAGAGGAGCTGACATCTAGAGCAGCGGATGCAATAGATGAGGTTGGAGGAGGTGCAGGTGAACCTCTGCCGCACCTGGAAAGACTGCTTGGGTCCTTGGATGGAGTCAAGGGGGGAGGTAAAGTGACAAGTGTTTCCGGCGGTTACAAGGGAAAGTGCCAGGAGAGGGGATGGTTTGGGAAGGGACAAATTGACCAGGGGGTTATGGAGGGAGCGGTCTCTACAGAAAGCAGAAATGGGAGGAGATGTGAAGATGTGGCCAGTGGTTAGATCCCGTTGGAGATGGCGAAAATGTTCGAGGATTATCTGTTGTATGTGATGGCTGGTAGGTGGAAAGTGAGGACAAGGGGGACTCTGCCCTTGTTATGAGTGGGGGGATGGGGATTGAGAGCAAGGTTAAGGGGTATAGAAGAGACCCTGGTGAGAGCCTCAACTAAAGTAGAAGAGGGGAACCCCCATTCCCTAAAGAATGAGGACTCCAATGCCCTGGTTTGGAACATCTCATCCTGGGTGCAGATGCGGCGAAAATGGAAGAATTGGGAGTACGGGATGGGATCTTTACAGGAAGCAGGGTGGGAAGAAGTGTAGTCCAGATAGCCATGGGAGTCATTGGGTTTTAGTAGGTGTATTTGAGTGCCGGATGGAAGTTAGTGGTGAAATAAATGAAGTCAATGAGTTCTGTATGGGTGCAGGAGGAAGCACCAATGCAGTCGGCGATGTAGCGGAGGTCGAGTTCGGGGACAGGGCCGTGGTACGTCTCGAACAACGATTTTTCGATGTACCCTACAAAGAGGCAGGCATAGCTTGGGCCCATGTGTGTGTCCATAGCTACGCCTTGGATTTGGAGGAAATCGGAGGAGTCAAACGAAAAGTTGTCAAGGGTGTAAATACGCTCTTCTAAAGCTTACCCCTCCTTGTCTAGTTCAGTAAAAAACATTGACTCAAGCACAGGACCAATTAAACTTTATTTTTAGCATGAACAGCAAATTCCCATATACGTTACCTAACCCACAGCGGGTTCGATCCTTGTCTCTGCCTGGCGAAGCCCTTCAGCCTTGTGCAAGTAGACACACTCCATAAGGTCACGCAGTCCCAAGCATCTCCCCCGGGAGATCGACATCGGTCTAAAACGGGGCTACCTTTTATAGATCATTGAGGGGCCGAACTACATTTTACAGTCCTATCAAACCTATTAATTACATCAATACATTATTGACAGTTCCCCAAACCAATTACAGAGTCTCCCAAACAATCTTTCTTGCAGAAGCTTCTGGAAGGAAACTAACTAACTGAAAAAAAAGTAACATTTATCCTGGACCTCAAAACAATTCTGCCAGGGCTTAACACTTTGGCCAATCAACAAACAGCAGGGTAACTGTCTTGCAACATTATTTACATTATTTACAATCCCTTTCAATCCAACCAAAGCAATGAATTTTACGTTTCCTTGCAGAGTTGTTATACATTTTATCAATTAGGAGGAAATTAGAACACCTGGATCTTTCACCATCCTGCATATCAATCTAGGCTCAGATTGATCAGCACCATCCACAGCCTGTAAATTTCCACTGACAAAGGTTAAGCAATTCTGACAAATGCAAGGATCCTCCATTTTATGGTGTCTTTAATTTGGTCAATATTAACAAGGGTAAGGACCAGCTCTGCTAGGTGGAGGAGAGTATCAGTAGATGGGGATTGGTTGGTTCTGAGGTTGAGGAAGAAACGGAGGGCTTTGAGATCCTCCTGGTGGGGGATGGAGGAGTAGAGTGACGGGACATCCATGGTGAGGATGAGGGAATGGGGGCCTCGAAAACAGAAGTCATGGAGGAGACGAAGAGCGTATGAGGTGTCTTGAACATAGGTAAGGAGCGATTTAACCAGCGGCGATAGGATGGAGTCGAGATATGTGGAAATAAGTTTGGTGGCGCAAGGACAGGCAGAAACAGTGGGTCTGACAGGATAGTCAGGTTTGCGTATTTTGGGGAGAAGTGTATTTGAGTGCCGGATGGAAGTTAGTGGTGAAATGGATGAAGTCAGTGAGTTCTGTATGGGTGCAGGAGGTAGCACCAATGCAGTCGTTGATGTAGCAGAGGTAGAATTCGGGGATAGGGCCATGGTACGCCTCAAACAAGAAACGTAGAATCACTGAATGACTACTTCACAAAATGAGACCATTCAGCCTGTCATGCCAGACCCACCTTTCTGCCAGATAAACTCTTTATTTCTACCCTCCGTACCTTTCTCCACCATATATTTATCAAACCAGTTAGCCCGATTAAAACATGCCTCCATCACATCTTCCGCCAGCATTCCAAATTCCAAGCACATACTGCATAATATGATTTTTTAAATTTATATCACTCCCAATGTGTGGAGCTTTCTCCCCGTGACTGCGGCGAGTTTCTTCCCGGTGCTCCAGTTTCCGCCCACATCCCAAATCATGCTGGTTTGGACATCAATTGGCCTCTGTAAATTCCCCCTGATGTGTATGGAGAGGATGATGAATTGATATAACATGGAGCGAATGTGATCGATGGTTGGCGTGGACTCAGTGGGTTGAAGTGCCTGTTTCCATGCCGATTCATGAAACTAAACTAAATCTCCACCTCCTCGGCCCATTCCCACTTATCCAATGCCATCTCAATTTCTCTCTTCCTTGCAAGCACTCTACATCTCCATAGTCCACCAATCGTGACCAACAAAAATGTCTTAATTTTAATTGCTGTAACATTAGTGACTGAGCTTTCAGTTGCCTTGAGCCCAAACGCTGCAATCCTCTTCCTTAAACTCTACCTTCACTTTTTTTTTGTTCAGCTTCAATATTTTATCTGATAACTAGACTCAGTGGGACCCGTTGGGTCCCTATGATCACATGGGAGGACCAGTCCGATAACGCAATATTCCACCTCTCCACCAATTCCAATATTGGTGGCCAGTAGGGGGGGCTTTTGGGAGTGCTAGTATGGGTGTTATGGGCCAAAGGGACTGGTTTCCAGAGGGCTAGTATGGATCTTGTGGGCTGAATTGATTTTTGGCTGGCAGCACAGTCACTCAGGCCTTGTGGGCTGGCAGCTCAGTCACGCAGGCATGGTGGGCTGGCAGCTCAGTCACTCAGGGCTGGTGGGCTGACAGCTCAGTCACTCAGGGCTGTTGGGCTGGCAGCACAGTCACTGAGGGCTGGTGGGCTGGCAGCTGTCACTCAGGGCTGGTGGGCTGGCAGGTCAGTCACTCAGGGTTGGTGGGCTGGCAGTTAATTCATGGCTATTCCTTGAAATTCCATTTCAAGCAGAGTGCAGGTCAACAAATTCAATTTCACAACATTTCACGCAGTGCAGGCCACCAAATTCAATTTCATAGCATTTCAAGCAGAGTGCAGGCCACCACATTCAATTTCATAGCATTTCAAGCAGTGCAGGCCACTAATTTGCCAAACAACTCATTGCATTGTCATGAAGGGCTAACAAATCATTTATTGCAAGTACATTGCAGACTCACAGTTCAGTTGATTCACAGCTTAGAATCACTGTTGTGCACTATCCCTCATGATCTTCCAGAGTGACTGACTCACGTCCAGGCATCCGGGGTTTTATAGTCCTGCCCCCCCCCCCCCCCCCCATCGTGGTGATTGGCAGGCGAGAGGACCAATCAGCTGATCTCAATAATTTTTAAACACTCATAACTTTTTTTTTTCATCGATCGGAAAAGTCCTTGGGGCTGCCTCACTGGAGGAGGGCTGTGAGTAAGATGGCCAAAAATCATAGTGATATATGGTAGCGTTTTATCTAAAATCAATATACAGCGCAGACAGAAAGTGTTCAAGATGAGACTCTTAGTTATAAAGATATTCTTAACCATCTTGGGATCCTTGATTATGATAGAGACATTTTATGACTGAAATTGTTAATATTTTATAAATGCAAGCTTTGTGAATCTCTAACAAACCAGACATCTCTTTTTTTCTTTATACAGGAAGATTCGCAAACTTCTGACGCCTTCTGAGATGAGGAGAGCTTCCCGGAGACCTTGCCTCCCACTTATCTTGCCATCTCTTCAACCCTCTTTGACTTCTAATCAATTGAAGCAATCCAGCACTGCAGAAGCAATTGTCATTACAGACTGAGGACCCAAGATTAGTGGATTTAGTTAGTCAAGGCCATCAAGAATAGAGTACTGAAGCTGTTGACCACATGGATTTCCTATCACGCCTTTCAAACCATATCAGTTCTTGGTGTTGAGAAGATGTAAGGAAATATTATCAACATTTTAATAGCAACATTGTTTTGCCACCCTCTCCAGCAGACAAACATACTTATGGCTACATTTATATTATTTTCCAGTGTTCTCAGAACAACGGTGAGACATTTTGTCATCTTATATAATATATTTGTACATTAGATTGATTATACAAGTATCACTGAAGTACTTGAATATGTTTGTTAAACTTTTTAGAAGTACTTATCAGTATATGTATAGATCAGGGATGTCCACTGCACTCAAGACTTTTAAACACAAACAACCTAATTCTTATTATTGATATCTCTTTGTTACTGGGTCCTTTTTGAATTTTTGGGTCTTGAGTTTTGAAAAGGGCTGTCTTAATATTATTCCCTCCTGGGCAAAACCATTTAGCCTTTTCCTTCCTCCCTCCTCTACTTTCAGTCTGAAGAAGAGTTCCAACCGGAAATGTCAACCATCTTTTTTCTCCAGAAATGCTAACTGACCCACTGAGTTACTCCAACACTTTGTGTCTGTCTTAATTCTAAACCATACCCTGATATCAGCAACTGTAGGCAGATACAAATTTCTGAGTTCATCATTATAACCTGTATATGCAGAGCCTTGCAGTAAACGCAGATAAAACCTTAAGCAGAAATTATTCTGGCCTTCAGGCCTTAGATAGACACAAAATGCTGGAGCAACTCAACTGGAGAAAAGGAATAGGAATAGGTGATGTTTCAGGTCGAGACCCTTCTTCAGACTCTGACCTGAAACATCACCTATTCCTTTTCTCCAGAGATGCTGCCTGACCCGCTGAGATACTCCAGCTTTTAGTCTATTTTCAGTGTAAACCAGCAACTGCAGTTCCTTCCTACATAATTCAGGCCTTATCCTTGTTTACAATTTATTGAGGCTTGAAACCCAAACTATGTGTTTACAGGTCCCTCTCAACCACCTTTTAACATCAAGATGCCAGTTCCAAGAAAGAAAGGATTCAAATTGAGCTCTGCCCGCTGTGTATTTGCAATGTTATTCCAGACAAGGCAGAGAAACACATTATTTTGAGCCTCACTGTTACACAGTGGACTTAAGCTAATTAGGTCACATATTGGGGAAACATCTGGTTTATAATTAGCATCTGTTCTATGGTTTATCTGATTAAACTGTGAACACTGGTGAATATTGAGATTATAACTAGAGCTGTAGTTATGGTTTTGTTCATACGTATAAACTTCAGTAGCTAAATATTAAAACATGGGGAAAAGTCACAAAGAGATAAATGAGGGAGTACCTTCATCTGGTGCCTAACAGTAAAATGGGAGTTTGCTGTAAAATGACTGGTTTCAAGCATATTTTTGTATATTTTTAAAAGTATGTTGAGTTGGCAGTATGACCAGATTTAATATTGCACCCAGAATATCAGATATGTTTAAGCTGAAATTCAATGAAATATTTATGTTCTCATTCATGACACATTTGCCTCCTTGACCCTTGGTCCACACCCACATCAGACCACATACCAATATTCATTTAATAGACTGATGGACAGAAGACTTTGTGCTATCTAGCATTTAGAAAATCAATAACACTCTTACCCTGTTTGGTGCGTTTTGTTTTGGAACAACACATGGATAATCAGAGTTTCACATTGCCAATTACAAGATGCTTGCAGAGAAATTTAACTCTGTTCAGTGTGAATTGTTTCACCAAATAACTGTATTTTTTTAAATTCAGATGAACATCAAAGTTCATGCTTTAATAATCTAATTTAAGACAATGGCAACCTTGCATCATCAACAATGACTGAACAATATTATATGTTCAGTCTTCATTTCATTTATTTTTCATTATTTAAAATTTTATCCAGATTATTGCTACAGATTATTGCTATGTTCAATTATGCATTGGGATATCAAATACTAATTAACAGGGAAACATTGATAATTGGTAACCAGAATTTCAACTACAAACAGGCATGTTTATGATTCTTTGTACGATTAAAAACAAAATGGAAATAATGTCTTATTTTTCTGCCATTTCCCACCAAAGAAAACTAAAGAAGAAGCAGATAAAGTCCATTGTCTTGCTGTGGCCCAAGCTATCTACATGCTGTTCAGGAAAATAATATTATTGCTGCATCATGACAATTTCTGTTACTCTGTTCAGTTGCTTTGCTTGGTCATTCTTTTACAGTTTTCAAAAATGAACTGCCCTGTCTGTGCTGTTAACGCACCAAGACATGTTTGTAGATAGTCAACTATGGAACCATCTCGCTGGAACTCCTCAAGTTTATCACTCAAATAATTGAGGCCTAAAGGGTGATCGATGGTCAGCGTGGACCCTGTTGGCCAAAGGCCTGTTTGTATGTTCTCCCCATGTCCTGTGTGAGTTTTCTCTGAGATCTTTGGTTTCCTCCCACACTCCAAAGACGTACAGTTTGTTGGTTAATTGGCTTGGTAAATGTAAACATTGTCCCTAGTGGGATAGTGTTAATGTGCAGGGATCACTGGTCGGTGCGGACCCGGTTGGCCGAAGGTCCCGTTTCCATGCTGTATCTCTAAACTAAACATTGTTCTTTATCTCTCTACATCATCTTCTCTATCTCTCATTTCCCTTTCCCGTGACTTTCAGTCTGAAGAAGGGTCTCAACCCGAAATGTCACCAATTCCTTATTTCCAGAGATGCTGCCTGTCCCGCTGAGTTACTCCAGCTTTTTGTGTCTATCTTAGAAACATAGAACCATAGAAAAATAGGTGCAGGAGTAGGCCATTCGGCCCTTCGAGCCTGCACCGCCATTCAATGTGATCATGGCTGATCATCCAACTCAGTATCCCGTACCTGCCTTCTCTCCATACCCCCGATCCCTTTAGCCACAAGTGCCACATCTAACGCCCTCTTAAATATAGCCAATGAACTGGCCTCAACTACCTTCTGTGGCAGAGAATTCCAGAGACTCACCACTCTCTGTGTAAAGAATGTTTTCCTCATCTCGGTCCTAAAGGAATTCCCCCTTATCCTTAGACTGTGACCCCTTGTTCTGGACTTCCCCAACATCGGGAACAATCTTCCAGCATCTAGCTTGTCCAACCCCTTAAGAATTTTGTAAGTTTCTATAAGATCCCCCCTCAATCTTCTAAATTCCAGTGAGTACAAGCCGAGTCTACCCAATCTTTCCTCATATGAAAGTCCTGACATCCCAGGAATCAGTCTGGTGAATCTTCTCTGTACCCCCTCAATGGCAAGGATGTCTTTCCTCAGATTTGGAGACCAAAACTGTATGCAATACTCCAGATGTGGCCTCACCAAAACCCTGTACAACTGCAGTAGAACCTCCCTGCTCCTATACTCCAATCTTATGTCTAAACTAAATTAAATCTCATTGTCCCACTCACTGATCACTTCAGGGCTGCACCAGAACCTTACTAAATAAGTCCCATACTTATTTTATATCTTTATCCCTATATGCAGTTTTTTTCTTTTTTTACCTACTACCCTAACTAGCCCACTGGCTTATCTTTCCCCACTTACCTTCCAATGCCCTAGATCAGTGGTGGGGATCCTTTTCATGTTGGAATGCGGCATTATGTTAGCTGTAATCTAATAAGGCTGCATCCAAGAAACTTAAATTAGATATATTTCAAAATGTACGTTATTTTGTAAAATTCTAACTACTATGCACTAACTTCAAGAAAATGAAAAAATGTTGTTTGTTCTAAAGGTAACTAACCTTTTAATGACTTTGTTGTCACTGCTTTTTGTGGGAAAGTATTTGAATATTTGGTTGCAACATGGACGTACACAGTTTCAGCTGATCTTCTAGATGGGTATCCGTCATTTGTGATCTTAAGGGCCGTCAATTGTGACCTTGATTTGGTTTAGGTCGGAGAATGTAGATTTGCAGCAATAAGTAGTTGAAAAGCAAGAAAGCATTTTTCGTGCATGTTGCTGAAGACGTGGGTATTCTATTGCATTTTTCCATAATTCAATCAGATCTTTCTAAGTGTCAAATAAGGACTTTAAAATGTCATCTTCTGAGAGCTCAATCAATTCCATCTGTAGTTCTTTAGGTGCCTTGGAGACATCAACTAGGTAAGGAAGAAATGCTAATTTGAGTGTGATGTCATGATTCTCAAAGTCAATGAACTTTTCATTGTATTCTTTAATTAATAAGTCTATAACAGCTGTGTATTCTTCAAATGAATCACATTAATCCTCCTGCTCATTAATGACCTCCACTAACTGTGCAAAAATGTTCATCCGGAATTTCATTTTGAAGAAGAGTTTTCAAAAAAGATAGCTTTTTTTCGAAATGCTTGGATTTTTTGCCAATTATCATATGTAGACTTAGTTTTACCTTGCAAAGAAGCATTCGTCATTTTGCTTTGACATATCACATAGAAATGCAGTATTTTTATAGTAATCTTCTTTCAATAATTTACATTGCTGATTCTGTTCTTCATGAAATTTAACTATCTGAGCTCGCAAAGAAAAATTTTGCTAACACCTGTACATGTGATAGCCACGCACTTTACAATGATACGGCATATCCGCACTGAACGCCTCATCGTTCAACTTTAGCATATTACGAAACTGACGATTCCGTGTTGCATTTGCACAAATATAGTTAACAATACTTATAACTTGTTGCAAAGTATCACTTAAAATAGTAGATTTAGCACAGAGATTTTGCTGATGTAAGATACAATTAAAAGTTCATAATACTGAAGACTGGACGGCCAACGGACTCTCCCCGACATTTTCCCTCTTGTCATCCAGCCTCAGGCGGTGGTGGCGCCAGTCAGGCAGGCAGGTTAACGTACATTCTAGAGTCGCATTAGAACTAAATCATGAGCATAACAGTTGTTAAAATAGCCCTCATGACTTATTAATGTTTTAATTCTAGCTGTTCGTTGGGGAGGATTATTTTGTTGAATCTTCTTTTACTCTCTGGAATTTTAAATACGTTCATTTTAAGGTTAAAATAAAAATAACGAAAGACGAAGAAAAACATATTAATAAAAATAAAAGGATTTGTTCTACAAAATTCAATCAAAAGGCCACACTTAATGGCCTAGAAGGCCGCAGGTTCCCAGCCTCTGCCCTAGATCCTTGATTCTTCACCCGTCCAGTCCAATCTCATTATTTCCTTACATAAATGATGGCCTGACCCAAGGATCCAATACTGATCACCATTAACCACTTCCCAATGGGTCACGATCCTGCCAGCTGGCCCTCATTCCCCACCTGATATTACGGTACCCAGCCTCAGCCTGAGTGGCATATTCAGTTTGTTTGGAAAAAATGCAACATCCTTGGAACTCTCCATCATTCCCACATTGCAACCAAATGTAATAGTCCTACTGTACACCTTCAGCCAGTCTGCAATGAAAGAGATGCAGAGTTCACCAAACAACAATGCATTGTGTTCAAAGTAGTTGACCTGATAGCACACCATGTGATCTTTAGACTTTAGAGATACAGCGTATAAACAGGCCCGTCAGCCCACCAAGTCCATGGCATCGAGTGATTATCCTACTCACGAGGGAAAATCTACAAACCTGTATGTTTTTGGAGCATGGGAGGAAACTGGAGCACCCGGAGAAAACCCACGTCGTCACAGGGAGAACATACAAACTACGTACAGACTGCTCCCGTAGTCAGGATCAAACCCGGTTTTCTTGTGCTGTAAGGCAGCAATTCTTCCGTCGCCCCGCTGTGCCATTCGTAATATTAATATCAATAATATTTCCTGTGCAAAATGTGATAACAACCATCTCTGGCTCTTTCGTGTCACTCACAATAATCCATGCAGCTCTGCCTGGTATGTATTGTGCAATTTCTCAGGTTCACAGAATAATATTTTCCTAATCATTATTTATTTTGGAGAATTGCTAAACTCAGCATTCCTGTGATAACATGGCACAGATAAGTAAGTTGCTAATGTCCTCTCCAATACTAAACATAATTACCAGAATATTACATTACTCAACTCCCAGTTTGAAAAGCAATCTTTTGCTCTGTTTTCTTTTGCATAAAACCAAGCCAAGTTTCCATCAACTTCCCTTTTTATTCCTATTATTATCTATTATCTGATATTTATCTAATGTCCAGCACTTTATCAGTATGTCCATGAAGACACCAACCGCATTTCCCTCATAAAGCCCTTCCTCTTCATCATAAAAAAAATCTGCCAAGTTATCTCTCCTTTAATTTGCGCACACTGAATTTTTTGGCCAAATTATTCTGCATTAATTGACGTCCAAAATTTTACTGCAATTAAATAATTTTGATCATCAAACCATTATGGGTAATGGTAGCTCAATCACATACTGACAGTTAGCTCAAACAATTATTACTTTCAGCTCAAAACTGCAATGTACCCATTATATAGTCTTCAGATCCTCAGTTTTCTTTGGTGCTTATTAAGTAAGGAAGAGCTCGTGTCTGAAAGGAATCCAGGATTGTATTACAGATTAAAACCATTGCCATAAAATTTGAATGTGTTCATCAAATACTCAAATGTGACAACAACCAAATAATGAATGAACAATGAAGATGCAAGGAACGTTGCTTATTGAATATCACAATAATTGCAATTTGGGGTTAAGAGGGAAAGATAGATCAGCCATGATTGAATGGTGGCGTCGAAATTGATGGGCCAAATGACCAAATTCTACTCCTATTCCATATGTCTTTATGACTGACATTGCTATGAACCATAATACTGAACAAGTTTGGTGTAAAGTTTGAATGCTGCAACTTTATATTGTCAAAGGTAGACACAAAAAGCTGGAATAACTCAGTGGGACAGGCAGCATCTCTGGGGAGAAGGAATGGGTGACGTATCGGGTCGAAGCACTTAACTTGCATTTGGAGTTCATGGTGAAGGAGGAAAGGAGAAAAGAGTTTTATAATTAACTGATTCTGTAGTATTAAAGAGAAAAATCTGTCCTTGATCTCTATCAATTCATGTTTTGTAACCTTTAAGCTAGAAATATCCCAATAAATATCAAAGTGCTGGAGTGCCAGAGATGATGCACAAGCAACATGTCTGGAGGACATGGATAAGTGTCGCTTCAATCCCAAACCAAAATGTATCTTTCCAAGTTCACCAGAGATGCCGCCTGACTCGTTGAGTTACTCCGGCACGTTGTGTCTTTTGTCTTGTAAACCAGCATTGGCAGTTCCTTGTTTCGACCAATAAATATCTTGTCGATTGCGACATTATAATTTCTTCAGGCTAATGATTCCACTCGACACTATACTGAATGATTAAGTTTGTAAATAAGGACAAAAAATATAATTGTAAGTGTATACTGAAAATGAGTGTAATAGCATAGTATAATATTTGCAATGTTACAAAATTTTGAGATTTTAAAAATCAAGTCTGCAATTTATCCCATCAGATAAAGCATAAAAAGAAGTTTAATTTGACACATAATTCACTTTCATATCTTCAGTATTAAGAACGTTATGGCCATTTTCATACTCGGAAATTAGCATCTTGTTCCCCATTGCCTTTCAATTGACTTAACTCAAAAGCTAGTGATCTAGAACCATTAAAAGCCCATAATTTTCTTAAAAATTAAGAGAATGCAATGAAATTTTCAGTTATTATAGATTGAAGTATTCTGAAACAAATATGAAACAATCTTACTTGGATGACCTGAAATTAAAGCATATAATTAGTTAGTTATCTAATTGTAGCTAATTACAAAATTCAATGAGTAGATCTAACCAGCTATCCATTTCTTCAGAAAAGATAAACTTTTTTTAAATTGCCTAAGTGTCCAAATAACATTCACACAATAATCCACAATATAACATAATTTTTAAATCTAATTTTCATGAATTTCTGGGCCAAATGGAAGGAATTTAGTGTTTGATTCCTGTAAATTAATGGCCATTTAAATCAACTAGCGAGTGGGTTTTAGTGGAATGCGGTGGATTGGAATGTTGCGGTTAGCAGTGAAGTCGTGAGGAAAAATACTGTTTGTTCATACATTTTTTTGGACCCCATTTCGCAACATGAAAATGTTATTAAAGCCTCCCGAAAAACCAACTTTTAATATAAAAATAAACTATTTACCTTTTTTTCTCCCCTACTCAAAATCCTTCCCGTTGTCGGCGCTCACGGCTTTTAAAGGTGATTTTTAAATTACTCCAGTTAATAAATAATTTAGCGTAATTTAAAAATACCTTCATGAAATGAATTCATGAAATGTCGGAGCGATTTTTCTTCCGCAACAAAATCGCCCGACATTGATCGATTTTCCCTGCCTGTGGAAAAACGGCACTTTAAGCCCGCCCCCCTCTGAAAGGCGCCAAAGTCGCGCACACGGGGAGCGGCAGAACTGCAGTGTTGTTCAAGGTAAGTTTTGTAACATACCTAATAATATGATAGCATCTACATTGGTACAAATCAAGTGAGCAGTCCTTTAATCAAAATGACAGGAAATGGCATGTGGAGATGTCTGTCCCCATATTAATACTTTAACAAAGTGCGTACCTATTTGTGGTACCTTCCCACATCCACCGCTGGCCATCTCCTAGAAAGTAGGATGGAAATGCAGCTTGTTTTATATAAAATATAGAAAATAGGTGGAGTTGACCATTCGGCCCTTTGAGCCAGCACCGCCATTCAATGTGATCATGGCTGATCATCCACAATCAATACCCCATTCCTGCCATCTCTCCATATTCCTTGATTCCGCTAGCCCTAAGAGCTCTATCTAACTCTCTTTTGAATGCATCCAGTGATTCGGCCTCCACTGCCTTCTGAGGCAGAGAATTCCACAAATTCACAACTCCCTGGATTAAAATGTTTTTCCTCATCTCAGTTCTAAATGGCCTAACCGTTATTCTTAAACTGTGGCCCCTGGTTCTGGACTCCCCCAACATCAGGAACATGTATCCTGAATCTAGCGTGTCCAATCCCTTAATAATTTTATATGTTTCTGTAAGAACTCCTCTCATCCTAAATTCCAGCGCATACAAGCCAAGTTGTTTCATTCTTACATCATATGACAGTCCCGCCATCCCAGGAATTGACCTTGTGAACCTACGCTGCACTGCCTCAATAGCAGGAATTTCCTTCCTCAAATTAGGAGACCCAAACTGCACACAATGGGCTCACCAGGGCCCTGTACAACTGCAGAAGGACCTCTTTGTTCCTTAACTCAAATCCTCTCATTATGAAGGCAAACATGCCTTTAGCTTTCTTCACTGCCTGCTCTACCTACATGCTTACTTCAGTGATTGATTACAAGGATACCCAGGTCTCGTTGCACTTCCCCTTTTTCTAATCTGACACCATTCAGAAAATAATCTGCCTTCTTGTTCTTGCCACCAAAGTGGATAACGTCACATTTATCCACATTAAACTGCATCTGACATGCATCTGTCCAGTCACCCAACCTATCCAAGTCACCCTGCATCATCATAGCATTTTCTTCACAGTTCACAATGCCACCCAGCTTTGTGTCATGTGCAAATTTGCCAATGGTACTTTTAATTCCTTCATCTAAATCATTAATACATATTGTGAATAGCTGCAATTCCAATTCCGAGCCTTGCAGCACCCCACTAGTCACCACCTGCCATTCTGAAAGGGAACCGTTAATCCCAACTCTTTGTTTCCTGTCTGCCAACCAATTTTCTATCCATGTCAATACCCTAACCCCAATACCATGTGCTCTAATTTTGCCCACTAATTTTCTGTGTGGGACCCTATCAAAGGCTTTCTGAAAGTCTAGATACACTTCCTCCACTGGCTCTCCCTTATCCATTTTACTTGTTACATCCTCAAAAGTTTCAAGAAGATTAGTCAAGCAAGATTTCCCCTTCGTAAATCCATGCTGACTCGGACCGATCCTGTTACTGCTACCCAAATGCATTACATCTTTAATAATTGACTGCAGCATCTTCCCCATCACTGATGTCAGGCTAACTGGTCTATAATTCCCTCCTTTCTTAAAAAGTAGGATAACATTAGCTACCCTCGAATCCACAGGAACGGATCCAGAATCTATAGTATATTGGAAAATGAGCAACAATGTATCCATGATTTCTAGAGCCACCTTCTTGAATACCCTGAGATGCAGACGATCAGGCCCTGGGGATTTGCCTTCAGTTCCATCAGTCTACCCAACACCATTTCCTGACTAATGTGAATTTCCTTCAGTCCCTCCATCACCCTAAACCCTCTGTCCACTAGTACATCTGGGAGATTGATTGTGTCTTCCTCAGACCCCTATCTCACAGTGCGAGTCGACCGACGAGTGACCCAGAGTTTTCACTCGCGGTAATCACGTAAATTAACGTAGCGGGAACGTCCAAACTCGTTCGTGCAACTTAGCGATTCGTGGCGCTAACGGCAGGTACCCGTGAAACTTGTTAACTCTTGAAAAAATTCAAACATGTTTGACGTTTTCCATGAGTCAAATTTACTGTTCAAGTTAAAAATTGAAACATTTAAATTTGTTGTAATAACTTAGTGGCCCATGCATTTACCTTAGTGACTCGTGAGTCTACCGTGGGCACTCTTTAACTCAGCGGGCAGGCAGCATCTCTGGAGAGAAGGAATGGGTGACGGATGACATTTCCAAATTTCCCCAGCACCATGTGTTGACTTTTTGTCAACCAGCATCTGCCCTTTCTTGTGTATGACATTATTTGTATCCGTGGCAGTTGATTGTCGCTCCCTTCTATTTCCCAGGGGGTCGGGATGGGACTGGAGTTGGGAGGGAAAAGTGGGGGGGGGGGGTTGTTGGGGTGACTTAGTATGGGAGACAAGTGTACTGACTGTGTGAGCACCCATGGGGTTCACTGTCGAGGACTTCATAATGCAGAGAGCATTATAAACAGTGGAGCGATTAACCCTGGAAAGGGGGGAGCCTTCTCTCCGAGTTGGACCCAGGAAACTGAAGCAGTGATTTTCTTGAGGTTATTAACAACAGATAAATGGATGGGAAGGGTTTAGAGGGCTATGGGCCACATGCAAGCAAATAGGACTACCCCAAGACGCCAAATTGGACGGCACAACCAAGCTGGGCCGAAGGACCCGTTTCCATGTTGGACAGCACCATGACTAAGGCCTATCCAGTGGGATTGACATATTTTGTATTTTTGCTTTCTAAAGATGCAGTGTATTTTGGTGACTATTGCACACTGCAGACCAGAAGTGTTATGGTGGGTGATTGTTGCCTGCCCACTGTTTCCGATGCTAAAGCCTTGGGATCGTTACCCTTCGTGTTGGCGTAGAGGGGGAGGGGGGTATTGCGCTGTTTGATCGCCCCCTGCTATCCCAGGGGCAGGGAGACACAGCGGCTTTTGAGACTGGTGGGCAATCACTACCAAAGTGTCTGCCCACACAGTCAGTACACCTCTCCTACACTTGTATCCCACACTAAGATCATTGATTGGATGTATAACCCTGAATATTCAGTTCCAAGCTCCGATACTCTTGCAGCCATGTCTCTGTAATTTCCACAACATCATACCTCCCAATCTCTAACTAAGCCCCAAGCTCATCCACTTTATTTCTTATACTCTGCACATTCATATACAGTATAACACTTCTAATTTGGTCTTCACCTCCCCTCTGTTCCTATTTCACCTGAGCTTACTCTTGCATCCCTTCTTGAACTTTCTGTCCCATTAATTTGGGTGTCTTTCGTAACATTTATTTGGGTGTCTCCCTTTAACTCCATCCTTATACTTCCAATTTGTATAATTGGAAACACCCCCCCCCCCCCCCCCCCCCCCCCCCCCCCGCTATTTAGTTTAAACTCATCCGTGTAGTACCATTAAACCTTAAATGTTGGTCCCCTCCAGTTAAGGTACAACCCGTCCCTTTTGTACAGATCACCCCTACCCCACAAGAGATCCCAGTGGTCTGTAAATCTAAATCCCTGCCCCCTGCACCGATTCCTCAGCCCACACATTCAAATCCCCTATCTCCCTGTTCCTGCCCTCACCAGCACGAGGCACTGGAAACAATCCAGAGATAACCACCCTGGAGGTCCTGCTTTTCAGCTTTCCTCCTAAATCTCTAAACCCATGTTGCAGAACCTCCTTCCTCTTCTTCCCGACGTTATTTGTGCCGACAGAAAATAAATAATTCCAAGCACACCATTGCAATTCACTTTGAATCGAAGTGTAGTACCTTCTGTAATTATATGTGATATCAACAGCAACAGATAGCCTAATTGACTCAGTGCTTGTCAAAAGCTTGGCTGCACAATTTAGTTAACTGCATTATTATCACATCAAAATTCACAACCTCCTACCTTAGTTCAAAGTGCTGAATAAGATGTTTCAATTCAGCAATGCATTTTGATCATGGGCCCCTACAAATTAATTGTGCTTACTCATTCTACACATAGCAATTTAGCCTTCATTGCATGCCTTAAACTCCTTGTATAATGAAACCGAGTGTGCAATGTTGCCTTATATATATTTTAACACAAATGAAAGTAGTTTCATCCTAAAAGCTCAGATGTCTGAAAGCACGTTTCTCCATTGCTGGGCGTAACATATTTTACTGAGGTGACAACGTAGAAATGCTTACAGTTACTGGAAATCTGAAACAAGAATGGCACAGTGGCGCAGCAGTAGGGTTGCTGTATTACAGCGTCAGACACCTGGGATTGATCCTAACTTTGGGCTGTCTGTTTGGAGTTTGCATGTTCTCCTTATGACCATGTGGATTTCCTGCGGGTGCACTGGTTTCCTCCCACATCCCAAAGACGTGCAAGTTTGTAAATCAATTGGCTTGGGTAAATTGCCCCTAGGATTCAGGAGAGAACTAGAGTAAGGGTGATTGTCGGTCGGCGTGGATTATTGGGGGTGAACGGTCTGTTTCCATGCTGTATCATTAAACTGAAAACATAGACATAGAAAACATTGAAAATAGCTGCAGAAGTAGGCCATTTGGCCCTTCGAGCCAGGGCCCCCATCCAATATGATCCAATATGATTGTCCAAAATCAGTACCCCGTTGCTGCTTTCTCCCCATATCCCTTGATTCTGATAGCCGTAAGAGCTATATCTAACTCTCTCTTGAATACAACTTGAATAAACTGAAGTAAATAACAATGGGACTTGGCTAGCTCTTGGCTGATGTGGAAGAGTTGGGCCGAATGGCCTGTTTCATGCTATATGACATTAAGAGCTGAAATTGATAGTGCTGGGCAGGTGAGGGAAAACCATTACTACGCCATATATAGATTCCTTGTTAAAACTGACAGGTAGTTGGAAGATAGGCATCTAAAACTTTAGATGCAGTTTAGCGGCGTTACCTCAGATGTAGTGGATGGAGGTTGGTGTATTGACCCATAGATCATGCATTGTCAACTGTTACAGCCATCTGGTCCTGCAGTCAGGCAGCTACACTCTGTCTTCTACACTGAGGTCCTGTGCTCAGCTGCCGTTCGGTTAGAATCTGCGGGTATCAGTGGGAGTTGGAAGCATCGTGTGCTCAGGACACGGAAACCTGCCCTCCAGTGTGGCCTAGATCATAGACTTGGATAGAGCAGATGTGAAGAGGATGCTTCCACTAGCAAGAGAGTCTAGGACTTGAGGTCATAGCAGCAGAATTACTTTTAGGAAAGAGATGAGGAGAAATGTCTTTAGTCAGGAGGTGGTGAATCCATGGAATTCTTTGCCACAGAAGGTTGTGGAGGTCATCAATTGATATTTTTAAGGCAAAGATTGATTGATTCTTGATTCGTTCAGGTATCAGAGGTTATGGGGAGAAGGCAGGAGAATGGGGTTAGGAGGGAGAGATAGATCAGCCATGATTCCTGGGATGTCAGGACTTTCATATGAGGAAAGATTGGATAGACTCGGCTTGTACTCGCTGGAATTTAGAAGATTGAGGGGGGATCTTATAGAAACTTACAAAATTCTTAAGGGGTTGGACAAGCTAGATGCTGGAAGATTGTTCCCGATGTTGGGGGAGTCCAGAACAAGGGGTCACAGTCTAAGGATAAGGGGGAATTCCTTTAGGACCGAAATGAGGAAAACATTCTTTACACAGAGAGTGGTGAGTCTCTGGAATTCTCTGCCACAGAAGATAGTTGAGGCCAGTTCATTGGCTATATTTAAGAGGGCATTAGATGTGGCACTTGTGGCTAAAGGGATCAGGGGGTATGGAGAGAAGGCAGGTACGGGATACTGAGTTGGATGATCAGCCATGATCACATTGAATGGCGGTGCAGGCTCGAAGGGCCGAATGGCCTACTCCTGCACCTATTTTCTATGTTTCTATGTTTCTATGATTGAATGGCAGAGTTGACTTGATGGGCCGAATGGCCAGTTTCCTCCCACTCTCCTATTCCTTATGACTGTATGACCGTATGATCTGTAGCTGTGCCCGGAGAGGTTGGACAATGGCTGCGATTAGGTCCTAAGAGGTTTCAATGGGACGCCTAAAACTGTGACACATCGCACACATTTTGGTCTGTCTCCCAACACCTGGTGAGCTGAGGTCTGAGCCTACAAACAGTTCATCTGTAGGAAGGAATCACGGATAAACAGTTTTCCTGCTTCATTTCCCCTGGCATGCACTCCACTGCACATCCAAATGTAGCACTCAGCTGCTGATGGTCTCCCAAACCTGCATTCTTGGCGCTGGGCGCTGTTGCAACAGACTCCGCGACCGGGCTCATGAGGATTCAACTTTTGTCATGGCCAGAGCCTAGCTTCCCCATCCCCTTTAAAAATGCATGCAGTAGCCAAGTCCTCAGCTGCCGTGGCAAGCCTTGCTCACATACCAATGCTGCCAGTCCTTCCTGACGGACAGATGCATCAGCAGCTTCATTGGTCAGTACTGGCAACATGTGCCAGTAAACTAAACCAGTACTGAGTTGTTCTCTCAACACAGTTAACTCTGCACTGGTACCCAGTCTTACAGAATTGTATATTTCAGCATCGTCTGTGGCTGAAATGATGCAGCCTACCCTGGAAGGAGCATTGATATGAGGCCTGTCTTTCTGTTTGTTTTCCAACTCTCATCACGATAGCCATGAGCTGCTCGCTCACGACAGGCAGCTCTTTTGTCCATCTCGTTTCTCAATCTTGGGCGGCACAGGGCCAGAGATGCTGCCTTACAGCGCCAGTGGCCCTGGTTTGATCCTGACCATGTGTGCTGTCCGTACAGAGTTTTTACATTCTCCCTGTTCTTGATTAGTACAGGTATTCAAGGTTATGTGAAGAAGGCAGGAGAATGGGGTTAGGAGGAAGCGATAGATCAGCCATGATTGAATGGCGGAGCAGACTTGAATGGCCTAATTCTACTGCTATTCCTTCTGCCCTTATGACTGCATAGGTGTTCCAGTTTTCTCCCATTCTCCAAAGATGTACAAGTTTGTAGGTTTATTGGCTTCTGTAAATTGTAAATAGTGCCCAATGTGTGTAGGAAAGTGCTAGTGTACGGGGTAATTGCTGGTCAGCAGGGGCTGGAGGGCCTGTTTCCATGCTGTATCTCTAAAAATGATTTTTTTTTAAAGTATCTTCTTCCAAAGCTGCTCAGTCTCCCTCTTTAACCACCATCATCTCCTCCGGGCATTCCCCCTTTAAATAATCAAACCTGATGCTTTTCTAACTTGTAGGATGTGGAAAGTTGTAACATCGCAGGCAGGCAGGTCAGTGGAACTAGTGTAGATTGGACATGTTGGTCAGTGTGGGCAAGTTGGGTTGAAAGGCTTGTTGCACCCTGTAAGACTATGACTATGACTTTATTTGCCTTCATCAATGTCACACTGCCCCCTGGTGACTGGGGATGCTATGGAATCCTTGTACGACCATCATAGACCATGCAATGACAAGTTTGAACGGCATTCTTAGGAAAATTGGAGGCCTTCTCACATATAAATAGAAGTGTCATTGATAAGAATAAAGCTGAGGGGTTTCAGAATCTTAACAATCTTTAAATTAAGTCATATGAAACTTAGAAGACACGGATAAAGAGACAAGGCTCCAAACCTTGGAGTTTCCAGCTGCACAGAAGGGAATGTTTCTTTTCTTCTCTTTACACAATTACAACAATGCACCTAAATATCCCGTAACCACAATTCCAGTTAACTTTGCAGCTTGTGGTAATTAATTTATCTCAGCCAGAATATGCTAAGTGCAGTGGAAATTTTATGTCTATCAGTTAGAAGTTAACGACTGTTTCCCGTGACTAGATTATAAGACCTATCATGTAACTGCAGAATCAAACCAAGTGCATGTGTCAAGGATTGCCAGTAAATACTGATAGGTTATATCAGAAAAACCACTGAAGGGAACCAAACAGATAATGAGATGGCAGATAAAAAAAGAGCATTGTTATGCTACAATTTTACTTTTATAGCAAAATCTTTGTTCTTTATGGTTACTGTGGTCTTGTGAAATAAACGTGGTCTGTATTGAATATTCTGAAAAGTTCAGTATATTATTTGGTGAATTATCCTTATTTTAAACAAAACATGTTTAAGCTGATTTTATATGGCAAAAACTGCAAATTGCATAATTAATCACATTTGTTGTTCTCCTGCCCATTTCTGTGATCTGAAAAAATGACAGATTGCCATTTCCCACGGGTCTAGCTCTTACAGTATATTAGAGAATATGGACCTATTTTTTCTATTTAAGACGTCTTTGTTACTGAAGTAAGGAAGAAATTAACAAGTCTTCTGTTGTTTTTAAAGGGTGGAAATTGCTTTGTACCACTGGCACAAAATAAAATCAAAGCTATCTTTGTACCTTTCCCTGTTTAAATGTCATTATTGTATAAATTTGTGTACACTTGGGAAAACATATTGTGATGCTGAGCATCTATTTGGAAAAAAACGCATAATTAGGTAACATAAGCCACAAAATATTCTGTGCTGCAACACTGCTCTGTTGATTTTCATAAGCTTCTATCAATGCCACTGAGAACCCCCGAGTCTCTTTGCTGGTTATTTAGTATTCCTAAATTTTCCAGTCTTCCTATCTCTCATTTACGTGAATGAATTGCACGTTACTGAGCAGTCAACTATTCCAACCGATCCAAATGTGATTCTATTTGTATATCCCTTCCTTCTTTTTAGATTGTTCTAGCCCAACTTTGTGTCACTGTAGACATGGTGTATTCATGAACCAGAAATCAAACTCAGAGCAAAATATTCCCAAGTTTGGTTCAGATTTAGAAACATCATTCATAAACCATGATATGCTTTTCTTGATGGGTCACAGGTGGTGATGGCATATATTCAGAGGATAAGGATTACTCACTGCTGGAATTAATATGGAATATTTGTTAAATGGTTAAATATTGTAATTCTGTTACAAACCTGTAAAATAGTTTTCGTAAGAAAACTATTGAGACTTGTGACGCATCTTAAAATAAGTCATCAGAGGACTGGACTTTGTGCCTTCCCTCACAGTGGGAACCATTGTGGGGGGATGTTTTTATGTTTTATGTGATGTCTTACTTTTATTGGTGTGCTGCAAATGGCAACTCAAATTGCATTAAACCAGAAATGGTGTATGTGACAATAAATGTCCTTTGCCTTTTCCTTGATACAATGCAATTTAGTACTTATCAAGGAAAGATCATATGATGTATGCTATAAAATACTATCCCAGAGCAGTAGAGTTGCTGCCTTACAGTACCAGAGACCCAGGTTCAATCCTGTCTATGGGAGCTGTCTGGAGGGCTGTAGTTGCTATACTGGTGCCGACCCAACGAGAACCCTTGATAACATTTTTCTCTATTGCTCTGACTGGAAACTCTAAATCAAGTGCAGGTGAATTTTTTAATATCTCTACCATCACATCTTATATCAAACAATAGTTAATAGTACCTTCAGCAATCAAATTGAGAATGAATTGCATCCAGTTTTGCTTCAGGTATGGAGGCTCCTTTCAAGTTGAATTCTCTGAAATTAGCTTCACAGTCAGCTATTTGGTCACATGGGAATCATGATACATATTTTTTGTTTAGTTTATTGTTACGTGTACCAATGTTCAGTGAAAGCTTTTGTTGCATACTAACCAGTCAGCAGAAAGACAATATATGATTACAATTAAGCCATCCACAGTGTACTGATACATGATAAAGGGAATAACATGAATGACATTTAGTGGAAAATAAAGTCCAGTAAAGATGGATCAAACATAGTCCGAGGGTCTTCAATGAGGTAGATAGTAGTTCAACTAACGATAGTTACTGGTAGGATGGTTCATTTGCCTGATAACAGCTGGGAAGAGAATATCCTTGAAACAGGAGGTGTGCGTTATCACACTTATATATCTTTTGCCCGATAAGAGAGGGGAGAAGAGGGGGTGTAATTTTGTGTGTAATTTTGTGATTGTAATTTTGCCAAGGATTTTTTTTTAATGCAATTCATCATTCCGGTGACGTAGAATTCTGAGGCAACCATGGGAAACAAATTTATTTCTAAACAACATCATGCAAGTAGTTCAATTCCTAAAGAAATATATTAATCACTCATGGACAAGTGTCTTCCTAATTACTGAATGAATAGATTCTTGCTGTGCATTATTGCTTATGCACATCATAGCATTAGAAACATATCTGTCCATAGTTGCTTAATCTTTAAATTAAGACAAAAATGATATTGTCTTTCTGAACAGACAGCTGAATGTGAATGGCATCAACTGGATATCGGATACATCTTTATAGAGATTCAGAGGTCAAACAGGCCCTTCAGCCCACCGAATCCCGCCAACCAGTGATCTCCATTACACCAGCACACACTACACTCGAGGGACAATTTACAATTTTTACCGAAGCCAATTAACCTATAAACCTCTATGTCTTTGGAGGGTGGGAGGAAACCAGAGCTCCCTGGGAAAATCCACGCGATCGCTGGGAGAACGTACAAACTCTGTACAGACAGCATCCGTAGTCAGGATCGAACCCAGATGTCTGGCGCTGTAAGGCAGCAACTCTACTACTGTGCAACCATGCTGCACCTGCTGTATTTTTTATGGTACATTTCTTTAATTGAAGGTAGTCTTTAGTGTCTACAGGAGTGTTCCTGACGAGCGAGGCCAAGTCTGGCGGTAGGCCGGGCTCGCCTGCTGGGGACGTCAACGGGACCTGTGCTGTGAGAGCGAGGTGGGACCCGCGCGCCACCGCGGAGAGCGAGGTATTTGCGTGATTGGAATCAAGAGACATTGCTCCCATTGGTGGATAGTTTAAGGGACATAGGAATGTAGTTTTAAAATGAAGGGAAAAAGATTGAAGAGCACATTAGGAACAATTATTTCACCGAGACACTGATCTGAATTCACTGGTTGTCAGAGTGTAGAAACGGTAGATCAGGACTTTTGACATTGGCACTCAGAGGAATGCAATTTGCAGAGTCACAGGGAAAGGGCAAAACCCTGACAAAAAGACAGCATGGACTTAAAGGGCTGAATGGCTATCCACTCTGCCAAAAAATGTTCTGAAATTCCATACCCCTTCAAAAGTTTTTGCCAGATTAATATAGCACCACATTGTGATTGCGTTGCTTAAGATAGTAAACCACAGAGGAGACAGCTCTCTTTATTTCAGAAGTGGATAAAAGGAAATAAATTGAGTTGGGAAGAGGAACGATCAATTATATTTTGAACTGGTGAATGATGATATCCAAACATCATGGGCACGGATTTTCTGCTGAAGGAGGCCAGTTTGCCCTGTCAATTTTTGCACATTCAAGGATTAACACTTTTTTTACCCAAAAAACTGTTGGGATCGCATGTGAGGGCAAGAAAGTATCTGGGACCTGGATGAACAATCAGACAAATAGGCTCAAGGACCAAGCAATAAGTAGGACGGTTCAGGAAGATGATTATCCAAATGGAAATGAGATGGGGGTGGAGAGGAGGAGAAATTTATTAGAATGGAAATGAGGAGTTTCTTTAGCCAGATGCTGGAATTCATTACCACAAACAGCCGTGAAGCCCAAGTCCTTGGAAACTTTTAAAGCGGAGACTGATAGGTTCTTGATTGGTAAGGGCATCAAGGGTTATGAGGAGAAGGCCGGAGAATGGGGTTGAGTGGAAAGAATAGACAGGCCACGATCAAATGACAGAACAGACTCGATGGGCTGAGTGGCCTAATTCTGCTCCTATCACCAAACTTGTCTCTGCAACTGGATCCTCAACTTCCTGACCAACAGAACCCAATCAGTGAGAATAGGGGAGAAATCATCCTCTACGATAATCCTCAACAGTGGAGCTCTGCAAGGATGTATTCTCAACCCCCTTCTTTACTCCTTGTTCACCCACGACTGTGCAGCCAAGTACAAATCCAATTCAATTTACAAACCCCCAGATGACACCACCATTTATTCATGACTTATGGTCTCCTGTACAGGGCAAATTAATGTGAAAGAAAGAGCAGGTAGTGAAACAAAGACTATAGATGAAAAGTAACAAAATAGAATCAAGCATTAAAAGGTATTAAGATTTTTGCCTATTTAAAATATTCAACAATAATTCACTGCTGGAGGGAATTACACTCCATGGTTTTTATCATTTACTCTGTGGGCGAGGTTATTGGAAATATTAGTAACAATTATGCCATTAAGACGTACCTACAATCAATATTGTCAAGCCTTCTTTTTCAAAACAAGATAATTTCTAACCTGTATAACAAATGAGCAATGTGTAACATTGTGCAACTTTTTTAAAATTTCATACTGGTACTTAATTCATTTTGAAATATCTATATACCTTTAAAACTCTGTGTGTGTGTGTGTGTGTGTGTGTGTGTGTGTGTGTGTGTGTGTGTGTGTGTGTGTGTGTGTGTGTGTGTGTGTGTGTGTGTGTGTGTGTGTGTGTGTGTGTGTGTGTGTGTGTGTGTACGGCGTTGTGCATTTGATTTGTTACTCAGCGCAAACCACACGCAAAAACGCCGACATATTTTCAATTTCGCTAGCGATTTTACTTTTACATTCGCACATCCACTCCATGGTCAATTATTTCTCCAGATTTTGAGGAAAATTGATCACAAAACTCAAACAAAACTCAAATTTTAAAGTCTAAATGGCACGCACCAGCTGCTGACGTAATAAGGGCCACATGCCGACCAATCCAGGCCCACAGATCGTGGGGCAGCGACTCCTCACGCGCTGAATTTCTCCACATAAGTTCCGCTGAACTCACAGCTGGCGCAGCTCGCGAAGCCCCGCCCGCCTGTTCGCCCCTCCCATCCCCTGCGCGCTCCAGAGAGTCAGAAGCCCACAGCTGCACTCCCACACCCGCCCGCTCACTCCAACCCCCACCCCCTTCTCAAAATGCTCTGCAGATCGGGAGAAGAGATAAGTCAGAAGCCCACAGCTGGACCCCCATGCCTGCCGTTCTCAAAATGCTCTGCAGATCGAGAGTAGAGATAAAGCGATGGGCGATGCTGTCATCGCATTTTCAATCCCCCCCCCCCATATCAAGCCCGCCCACTCCACCCTCCTCCCCAGGGTCTGAAGCGCCGAGGCTGCGAGGCCATGGAGCTGAGGCTCACTCTGAGGCCGACGGCTGCTGGGCATCCCTCCACCCCCCCTTTTTCTCCCCCCCCCCCTTTTCTCCCCCCCTCCCTTCTCCCCCTTCTTCCCCCCTCCCTTCTCCCCCTCCCTCCCCCTCCGTCCTCCCCCCTCCCTTCCCCCCTCCATTCTCCCCCCTCCCTTCTCCCCCCTCCATTCTCCCCCTCCCTTCTCTCCCCCCTCCTTTCTCTCTCCCCCTCCCTTCTCTCCCCCCTCCCTTCTCTCCCCCCTCCATTCTCTCTCCCCCCTCCCTTCTCTTTCCCCCTCCCTTCTCTCTCCCCCTCCCTTCTCTCCCCCCCCTTCTCTCCCCTCTCCCTTCTCTCCCCCCCTCCCTTCTCTACCCCCTCCCTTCCGTTTTTAAAAATTCCATATTTCAATTTATAGGAAAGTCAACTCTCCCTCCCCTTTCTCTCTCTCCCTCTGTTCTCTCTCCCCTTCCATTCTCTCTCCACCTCCCCTCCCCTCCCCCTCTCCTCTCCCCGCCACCTCTCCCTTTCCTCCCCTCTTCTCCACCACCCCTCTGCTCTCACCTTCCCCTCTTCCCCTCTCCCCTCCCCTTACTCCCCTCACCCCCCTGCACCACTTCCCCCACACATGTGACTAGGGGGACACTGTACCACTTCCCCCACACATGTGACGAGAGGGACACTGCACAACCTCCCCCACACATGTGACTAGGGAGACACTGTACCACCTAATATCCCCCACACTTGTGACTAGGGGGACACTGTACCTCCTAATATCCCCCACACATGTGACTAGGGGGACTCTGTACCTCATCCCCCACACATGTGACTAGGGAGACACAGTACCACCTAATATCCCCCACACTTGTGACTAGGGTGACACTGTACCTCATCCCCCACACATGTGACTAGGGGGACACTGTACCACCTAATATCCCCCACACATGTGACTAGGGGACACTGTACCACTTCCCCTACCCCTCTCCCCCTCCCTCCCCACTCTTCCACTTCTCTCTCCCTTCCCCCACCCCTCTCCCACCCCTCCTCTCTCCCTCCCCACCCTATCTCTCCCCTTCCTCCCTATCTCCCCCACCCCTTTCCCCTACTCCTCTCCCCCTCTTCCACCACTCTCCCCTACACCTCTCACCCTCCCTCCCCACTTCCACTTCTCTCTCCCCATTCCCCACCTTTCCCCCTCCCTCCCCCACCCCTCTCTCCCCCTCCTTTCCCTCTCCCTCCCTACTCTTCCCCCTCTCTCCACTTTCCCCCTCCCTCCTCACTCTCCCCCCTCCCCCTACCACTCCCCCCCTCCACTCTTCCCTCTCTCTCCCTTACCCTCCCCCCTCCCTCCACACTCTCCCCCCTCTCTCCCCTTCCCCTCCCACCCCTCTCCCAACCCCTCCCTGAACCCTCTCACACCTTCCCCCACCCCCCTCTCCTCCTCCCTCTCCCTCTCTCCTCACCACTCCCACCCACTCTCTCCCCCACCCTCTTCATCCCCATCTCCCCCCTCCCCCTTCCCCTCGCTCTTGCACCACTCCCTGCTTTTCCCCTCACTCCCCACTCTTCCCCTCTCCCTCCCCTCCCCACCTCTCCCCCTCTCTTTTCTCCCCTCCTCTCTCACCCCCCCTCTCTCCCCACCTCTCCCCTCTCCTTTCTCTCTCTTTCCTTCCCCCTCCACTCTCTCTTCACCTCTCCCCTACTCCTCTTTCTCCCCCTCTCCTATCCCCTCCATCTCATTTTCCTCCTCTCTTCCCCATAGCCCCTCTCGTCTCACCTTCCCCTCTCCTCTCCCTTACACCACCCCTCTCTACCCCCCTCACCCACCCTCAGGGACATGCTGCCCCGCCCTCCCTCCCCTGCAACCGCACGTTGGGGGAACAGACCCAACGGGTCTGCACTTGGTCTAGTATATATTAAAACTGTGTGGCTGCTGCCGGCAACCATCTGCCGCTTCTCTGCCCTTTGATGTAGTGCTCCGCCAAAACCGGACCCTCAGACGCTGCCATTTTTCCCACCAGGCCAGACGTTACCCTTGCGCTTTCCCAATGGCGCTCCCCGTCACGTTTGGATGTCATTACGTACACCATTTTTAATAAAATTCTTCCCCCACCCCCCCTTTTTCAAAAATCAAACTGCTCTCACCCATAGAATGTTGGTAAACATTCCATCGTGTGATGTCACAATGCCCAACGCTCACAGATGTCCAATCGGAACGGATCTCGTTTACATCTGCCCAGGCCCAGCCCCAGCCCCAGCCTCAGCCCCCCCCCCCCCGATGTTCCAGCACGTTCCATTGTGTGATGTCACAATGCCATCCCTCGCAAATGGCCAATCGGAATGGATCTCATTTACATCCACCTTTGCCCCAGCCCCAGCCCCTCCCCCAGCAGCCTGTGTGGACATGTGACTGGGGGGACATTGCATTGCCTTGGAAACCTTTTCAAGAACATTCTTCCCCAACGGTCATTTGGACTTCGTTTCTCGACAGCGATCGATCTAAACGCTGAATTTCTGCCGTTTTTTTCATTTTTCATTTGACACTTTTGTTTTGAAATTCTTATTATCGATTTACACTTTTTTCAAAAGGTAAACGTAGACGATGTTTTCAATATTTATTTATATATGAATAATTCTTTTTATTAAGTTCTCCATTATTTGCTCTGCCAAATTAACACACATTTTCCCGGTTTTTTAATATTCTCTCTTTATTCAAAGGGCTCCATTACTCCACTTTGAATAGATTGCTTTTTTCTTTGCTGATTTCCACAGCCGTGTTTATCAAATGTTATCTTTAGACAAGTGATAATTTTATTTCATTTTCTGGTTTTCATTGCGTATCTATACTTTCAATTAGACAAGTAATTTTTTTAAAATGCTTAAAAAAAACGCATTAAAAATCCGTTTTCAAAAATTCTCTATTTCAATTTACAGCATTTTTAACAGTTTTAATTCTCTGTTATTTGTTCCGCTAAATTTACCCACATTTTTCACCGTTTTCTTTTAAATTCTTTTGTTGTGTTTGATTTAATTCTACAGGAAAGTCAACTCACCCTCCCCTTTCTCTCCCTCTCCTCTCTCTCCCCCTCTACTCTCTCTCCACCTCCCCTCCCCTCCCCCTCTCCTCTCCCCGCCACCTCTCCCTTTCCTCCCCTCCACCACCCCTCTGCTCTCACCTTCCCCTTTTCCGCTCTCCCCTCCCCTTAACCCCCTCCTCCTCCCACCCCCTTCCCTCTCTCCCCCACCCCCCTTCCATCTCTCCCCCTGCCCCTTCCGTCTCCCCCCGCCCCCTTCCCCTACCCTGTCCATCTTCCACCACTCCCTCCCACCCCCTTCCCCCTACCCCTCTGTCCCCCTTCCACCACTCCCCCTACCCCTCTCCCCCCCACTCTTCCACTTCTCTCCCCCTCCCTCCCCTCTCTTCCATGCACCCATTTTCCCCTACCCCTCTCTCCCTCTTCCACCACCCACACCCCCCTCCCCTCCCTCTCTCCAATTTCCACCACTCCCTCTACCCCGCTCCATCCCCACTCTTCCACTTCTCTCTCCCTTCCCCCACCCCTCTCCCACCACACCTCTCTCCCTCCCCCACCCACTCTCTCCCCTCCCTCCAGATCTCCCTCACCCCTTTCCCCTACTCTATCCCTCTTCCACCATTCCCCCTTCCCCCCCTCTCTCTCCCACTTCCACCACTCTCCCCTACACCTCTCACCCTCCCTCCCCATTACCACTTCTCTCTCCCCCATCCCCCACCTTTCCCCATCTCCCTCCCCCACCCCTCTCTCCCCCCTCCCTTCCCTCCCCCCACTCTTCCCCCTCTCTCCGCTTTCCCCCTCCCTCCTCACTCTTCCCCCTCCCCCTACCACTCTCCCACACTCTTCCCTCTCTCTCCCCTACCCCCCCCCCCCTCCCCCTCCCTCCACACTCTTCCCCCTCTCTCCCCTTCCTCTCCCACCCCTCCCTGAACCCTCTCACACCTTCCCCCACCCCCTCTCCTCCTCCCTCTCCCCCTCTCCATCTCCCTCTCTCCTTACCGCTCCCACCCCTCTCTCTCCCACCCCTCTTCATTCCCATCTCCCCCCCATGCCCTTCCCATCGCTCTTGCACCACTCCCTGCTACCCCTCTTCCCCTCACTCACCACTCTTCCCCTCTCCTTCCCCTCCCCACCACTCCCCCTCTCCTTTCCCTTTCTCTCCTCCCCTCTCTCACCCCCTCTCTCTCCACACCTCTCTCCCTCTCCATTCACTCTCTCCATCCCCCTCCACTATCTCTCCACCTCTCCCCTACCCCTGTTTCTCCCCCTCTCCTCTCCCCTCCACCTCCATTTCCTCCCCTCTTCTCCATAACCCCTCTCCTCTCACCTTCCCCTCTCCTCTCCCCTCCCCTTCCCCTTACCCCACCCCTCTCTAACCCCCTCACCCACCCTCAGGGACATGCTGCCCACCCCCCCCCCCTACACATGTGACTAGGGGGACTCTGTACCTCATCCCCCACACTTGTGACTAGGGGGACACTGTACCACTTCCCCCACACATTTCCCCATTCCCCACCTTTCTCCCTCCCTCCCCCACCCCTTTCTCCCCCCTCCCTTCCCCCCCCACTCTTCCCCCTCTCTCCGCTTTCCCCTCCCTCCTCACTCTTCCCCCTTCCCCTACCACTCTCCCCCTCCTCCACTCTTCCCTCTCTCTCCCCTACCCCTTCCCCCTCCCTCCACACTCTCCCCCCTCTCTCCCCTTCCCCTCCCACCCCTCTCTCAACCCCTCCCTGAACCCTCTCACACCTTCCCCCAACCCCCTCTCCTCCTCCCTCTCCCTCTCTCCTCACCACTCCCACCCACTCTCTCCCCCACCCTCTTCATCCCCATCTCCCCCCCACCCCCTTCCCCTCGCTCTTGCACCACTCCCTGCTACCCCTCTTCCCCTCACTCCCCACTCTTCCCCTCTCCCTCCCCTCCCCACCTCTCCCCCTCTCCTTTCTCTCTCTCTCCCCTCCTCTCTCACCCCCTCCCTCTCCCCACCTCTCTCCCTCTCCTTTCTCTCTCTTTCCCTCCCCCTCCACTTTCTCTCCACATCTCCCCTACCCCTCTTTCTCCCCCTCTCCTCTCCCCTCCACCTTCTTTTCCTCCCCTCTTCCCCATAACCCCTCTCCTCTCACCTTCCCCTCTCCTCTCCCTTACCCCACCCCTCTCTACCCCCCTCACCCACCCTCAGGGACATGCTGCCCCGCCCTCCCTCCCCTGCAACTGCACAATTGGGGAACAGACCCAACGGGTCTGCACTTGGTCTAGTATTAATATAATATCAATGGGGGTGGTTAGTGTGTGTGTGTGAGGGGTGGTTAGAGTGTGTGTGTGAGAGAGGTTTGTTATTGTGTGAGTGATGCCTCCGGCCGCCCCCTCCCCTCGCAACCGTGCGATGGGGGAACAGACCCAACGGGTCTGCACTTGGTCTAGTATCTAATAAAAATGTCCCATTTTCATTTGACTGATTACCAAACAATGAGATGGAGAATAATGGAAATTTTAAACATATTTTTGTCCCTATATTATTCTACCCAGAAACCCCTGGGGCTAGTTATTTCTTCTGCTGCCCTACAAAGCCTCTTCAGTCTTGATTGTTAGGCCACGTTCTTCACAAACTCTTTATAGAGTCCCACTCTTTATGTCCCACATAGGAGATTAGTGGGCAAAATTAGGCTACATGGTATTGGGGGTAGAGTGCTGATATGGATAGAGAAGTAGTTGGCAGACAGGAAACAAAGAGTAGGGATTAACGGGTCCCTTTCAGAATGGCAGGCAGTGACTAGTGGGGTACCGCAAGGCTCGGTGCTGGGACCGCAGCTATTTACAATATACATCAATGATTTGGATGAAGGGATTCAAAGTAACATTAGCAAATTTCCAGATTATACAAAGCTGTGTGGCAGTGTGAACTGTGAGGAGGATGCTATAAAAATGCAGGCTGACTTGGACAGGTTGGGGGAGTGGGCAGATGCATGGCAGATGAAGTTTAATGCGGATCAATGTGAGGCTATCCACTTTGGTAGCAAAAACAGGAAGGCTGATTACTATCTAAATGGCGTCAAGTTGGGGAAAGGGGAAGTACAACGGGATCTGGGGGTCCTTGGTCATCAGTCTATGAAAGTAAGCATGCAGGTACAGCAGGCAGTGACGAAAGTGAATTATAACTTGGCCTTTATAACAAGAGGAATCAAATATAGGAGCAAGAAGGTCCTTCTGCAGTTGTACAGAGCCCTAATGAGACCACACCTGGAGTATTGTGTGCTGTTTTGGTCCCCTAATTTGGGGAAGGACATTCGTGCTATTGACGGAGTGCAGCGTAGGTTTACAAGGTTAATTCCCGGGATGGCAGGACTGTCATATGCTGAGAGAATGGAGCAGCTGGGCTTGTATACTCTGGAGATTAGAAGGATGAGAGGTTATCTCATTGAAACATATTAGATTGTTAAAGGTTTGGACATGCTAGAGGCAGGATACATGTTCCCGATTTTGGGGGAGTCCAGAACCAGGGCCACAGTTTAAGAATAAGGAGTAAGCCATTTAGAACGGAGACGAGGAAACACTTTTTCTCACAGAGAGTGGTGAGTCTGTGGAATTCTCTGCCTCAGAGGGCGGTGGATGCTTTCAAGAGAGAACTAGATAGGGCTCTTAAAAATAGCGGAATCATGGGATAAGGGGAGAAGACAGGAACGGGGTACTGATTGGGGATGATCAGCCATGATCACATTAAATGGCGGTGCTGGCTCGAAGGGCCGAATGGCCTATGCCTGCACCTATTGTCTATTGTCTGTTGTTTATTAAGATCTTCACTGGTTGCTTGATATATGTTTCTTTTCAGTGAAAAGTGCTGGCATAAATCACTGCATTAAAGTTAAATGTGGCTGTTGATTCCAACCGCATTCAGAACAAATCTTATCAGAGTGAAATTATTAAGTGGTAGCTGGCTTTCTCCCACTCACAAAGGGTGGGGGTGTATAGTAGCTGAGGCAGGGACTCCTGCAACGTTTAAGAAACAATTAAACAGGGACATGGGTAGGACATGTTCAGAGGGGTATGGGCTAAACGCAGGCTGGTGGCACTAGTGTAGATGGGGCGTGTTGGTCGGAATGAGCAAGTTGGGCCGAAGGGCCTTTTTATTGCTGTATGATTTTTTTATTTTTTTTTGACTCCATGACATGACACCGTATTTGCTGCCCCACTGGCAGTAACCGCATAAATCCTGAACAATATTTAGTTATCTCAGTCCTGGTTTAACCAGATAGACTACACCACACTTTACCCAAGGAACCTAGGGCAGCACAATGGCTGGCAGATTTGCTGCTTCACAACGTCAGAGACCCGGGTTCGATTCCAACTACAGGTGCTGTCTATACGAAGTTTGTACATTCCCCCTGTGACCGCTTGGGTTTCCTCCGGGTGGTCCAGTTTCCTCACGTACTTCAAAGACGTGAAGGTTTGCAGGTTAATTGGCTTCTGTAAATTGTCCCTAGTGTGTAGGATAGAACTAATGTACGGGTGATCATTGATTGGCGTGGACTCGGTGGGCCAAAGGGTTGTTTTCCACACTGTATCTCTAAAGGAAATCTAGAATATTTTTTGTCATTGTACCTGGTTAGTCTGTACTGCTGTAACACAGTGCGTGGAGATTCACCAACTTACACATGTGTTGCAAGCTTATTGGTCTGTCATTAGAGGAGCAGCATAATGGTCTTCATGCAGTGTTCCAAAATTCCAAAGGTGCTTGCAGCAAGACAGCCTTTTCCTAAAAATGAAGACCCATAAATTAACCGGACATTCCAGATTTAATAATAATAATAATACTAATACACTTTATTTTCATTGTAAATACATACAACAAAATTTCAGGCGCACTGCCCGAGCGGAGCTCCCCGTTGTGGACGTGTATGGTAGTTTATGGCAGCCCCCTGTGTAACCTCCTTTCTTGTTTATCAGTACATGGCTGACCCTCTTTATAACCACAATGTTCTTTAAATGAACAATTTCAGTACTGTGCACAACGTTCTCAATCATTTTCACCATTGCAATTGCTTGGCTAAGTCATCTACTTAATGGCAGGTAAAGATTAGGTTGAGGTTTATTATTGTCACGTGTGCCGAGGGGTACCCGGATTCGGCGCTGGCAGACAAGAAGCCGAAGCAAAGAAGTCGAAGCCAAAGAACGGAATAGAAAATCTAATTTCTTTAGATAGCATTCTATTCATTTTCTTTCAAGCGTATTTCTTTTTTTTATTTTTTTATTTATTAGAGGTAAATACATACATGTACACATATATACTGTTACATTCATTGTACCCCATAATTTTATGGCTTTTATAGAAAAATAATATAGAGAAAGAGAGTGAAATGTGAAAAGAGTTGTGATAGTGAAAGAGCGTGCCAAAGGGGAGAAGAAACCCTTGGTCAAAGAATTAGAAAAGGGTGTTAAAAGATAGACCCTACAAAAAGAAAAGGAAAAAGAAAGAAAAAAAAAGAAGAAAGAAAGCCAGTTATTATGTTATATCACGCAAAAGGAATCCACCAACTCGATAGTTTTTCATCCCCCCCCCACCCCCCCCCCCCCCCCCCCACCACCAAGGCCCGAGGTACTCCTGCACCCTATCTTTGTAGTAATTCTATAAATGCAGACCATGTCTGATAGAAGCGTTCTGATTTTCCTTCCAGGTGGAGTCTCATATCTTCCAGATGTAGTGTTTCAAACATAGTTGAAATCCACATATTTAATGTTGGTATAGGAGTATTTTTCCAAAATTTTAAGATTAGTTTTTTTCCTATTATTAAGCCGTAATCAAATAAATTCTTTTGATACACATTTAAGTCTGAACTACCTTCTGTCATTCCGAAAATAATCCATTCTGGCTTTGGTGTCATTTTTATTTTAAACAGTTTTGTGAAAATTTCAAAGATTTCAATCCAAAACCTTTGAATTTTCCTACAAAAGATGAATGAGTGCGCTATAGCAGCTTCTTGACACTGGCATTTATCACAAATTGGTGAAACGTTAGGGAAAATTTTATTTAATTTAGTTTTTGAGTAGTATAATCTGTGTATAATTTTAAATTGTATTGAAGTGTGTCTTGCGTTAATTGAACATTTGTGCACATTTAATAAGTGTTCTTTCCACCTTTCATTGGAAATTTTAATACTTAGTTCATTTTCCCATTCACCTCTAATACCTTCCGTTGTTGGTATTACTGCATTTAGTACAATATTATATATATGTGAAATTAAATTTGCTGATTCCGCCTTTGTATTCATTACTTCATCTAGTAAGTATAATGGCATTTTGTGAAATTCATGTGCATGTTTTTTGAAATAATCACATATTTGGAAATATTTAAAATACTGATTGTATTTCAAGTGTATTTCGCCTCTTAATTATCCCACACAGTCCTGTAAATATGAGGTCACATATTTACTAAACAGCAACAATTTTTCATTTGTTAATTGATTGTGCTCTGTCTGACAGAGTTGCTTTGGGGTTCATTGGTAAGAATCAATGGGCTATAATCGGATGCAAAATGAGGCTGCTGCGACAGATGGATCTTGGTTTGAGGGAGGAGGAAGATTGTAGTCAGGATTTGGAGTTGGACAAACAGTTTATCTGCGGAATTAATTGCCACAGACAACTGTGGAGACTAAGTCAATGGATAGTTTTAAGGCGGAGATTGACAGATTCTTGATTTGTAAGGGTGTCAGGGGTTATGAAGGGGAAGGCAGGATAATGGGGTTGAGAGGGAAAGATAGATCAGCCATGATTGAATGGTAGAGACGATTTGATGGGCTGAGTGGCCTAACTCTGCTTCTGTAAGTTATGAACTTAACATGGGGCCAGAATGAGCCCTCCTATAGTCCTGACTCCATAATCAAATAGTCAAAGCTTTTTTGTGCAGCCACCATTGGAGCACTTATTTTTGCATGCAAGAACCCAACATTTGCTTCATAGGAAAATTATGCCTTTTGATGCCTTTCCTTAGTTTGAGGCAGCTGACTGCAGCATTGAATGTGATCAGATGATCCAGATCCTTGTATATTTAATTTACCATTTTACTATCTGTCTAGCACATATATTAGATTCTGGACAACTCATGGCTGAAAATTAAGTAACAGTCTCCATGACAACTGTGGCCTAAATAGATTATGAAACACCTAAAAATGATCATTACATGCCCCAATTTCTTGGGAGGTCAATCATAGAAACCCTATAAAACATTGAATTCATCATCCTTGCACAGGCATTTTTGAAAGAACCATCCCATTTGTCTTATCCTCCTACTTTATATCCAATACCATGCAATAATTTCCTTTTCCAGGTGTCCTACCTCATTGAATTTATTCCAAGTTTAAAATATACATTTGCTTTAGTTTAGTTTGGAGATACAGTGCGGAAATAGGCCCTTCAGCCCACCGGGTCCACGCTGTCCAGCGATCCCCGCATACTAACACTATCCATCACACACTAGGGACAATTTACAATTTTACCGAAGCCAATTAACCTACAAACCTGTTCGTCTTTGGAGTGTGGGAAGAAACTGGAGATCCCGGAGAAAACCCATGCATGTCATGGGGAGAATGTACAAACTCCGTACAAACAGCACCCGTAGTCAGGATCGAACCCTGGTCCCTAATGCTGTAAGGCAGCAGCTCTACCACTACGCCACCGTGCCGCCCAGTTGCCCCAGCAGTTTGTTTTTTAGTTTAAGATTCCAGCATTTGCAGTCTATTTTGCCTTCTTTACAGACTCTCCCACCCTCCTAGTTACATGCACTCCATTCCTAGCAGTCCCTTACTGCCAGTGCAGGCCCCAGCCACTAGGGATCCGGTGCGTACCTAGCTGACAGCTACTGATGGTCCACACTTCAATTCTGTTTCACCTGTCAGCTATTTGTCGACTATATAGTCTGTCAGCTTGATAAATTGAGCTCCAAGGCCCAGTATCAGCAGTATATCGGATTTTGGCAACAAAATATAGAATTGGGTCCTGCATACCATCCAACCCTTATATTCAAATATCAAGGCCAGAATGTTTTGGCCGCCATGCTGTTTAGCAGATGCACGCAAAGTGCTGGAGATACCCAGCAGGTCAGGCAGCATATCTGGAGAAAAAGTACGTGACATTTTGGGTCCGAACACTTCTTCCGACTCACACGTCAATACTGGGTCTGAAGAACTGTTCCGACCTGAATTGTCACTTGTCCCTATTCTCCAGAGATGCTGCCTGACCCGCTAAGTTGCTCCAGCACTTTGTGCCTATTCTTGGAATAAACCAGCAACTACAGTTCCTTACTACACATGCTGTTAAGCTGTCCAGGTTAAATTTATTAATTATCAATTGCTTTAAGTTTTTTTTTCAATACCGTACCGATGGCTTAATCCATGACAATAAAACTCTTCCGGCTTTTAGTGCAGAGAAATGTTAATTAAAAGTAAAACTGCAACATTATTGTGTGGCCAATTTCATGTGGGGAAGATGATGAACATTAGCATTTTGAGCATGAACTCTGCTTTTGAATGATTTCCTCTTGTTCCTTTATAGAAGTGATTCCTTCCTGGAATTGGTATTCTGAAGAACTAAATTAAGTTCACACATTTGCCGGCCCACATATATCGGACAGAGTCTCACCTTAATGGATAATTGGACAGTTACGTAAAATTAATATTTTTTGTAACAAAACTGGGAATAATTGGATTGAAGGGATCCAGTCGTTTGGCCTGTTGAACAAAGTTATGAATGCTATCAGATGCAATCTTCCCACACAGAGCAACCTTAAAAATAAGAAAATGTTTTAACAATAGTAATTGTAATCCTTCATTCACCTTAAATGTGTTCATCTCGAAAGAGAAGCTGTTGAGGCAGAATTTTGAACTGGTCATATTCCAACGCAGTAAATGTAAATGCACACACTTGGAGCTAGTACATTTGATTCATTGATTCAGCATTGCACCATCTGTCTACTACATTAGATACGGGCCAGAGACTCACTGAAAATTAAATAAAGGCATGTATGGTGCTGCGAGCTGATGCATTGTCTCACTCTGGAGAATAGCTGTCTTTGCAACATGATCTATTTGAAATAAAAATTATTATTGATTTTAGTCCAGTGCAATGTGTACACATCAAGTGCACAAGAACACAAGAGTAGACCCTCAGGCCCTTCATTCCCGCTTTCCCATTTAATAAGGTCAGATATAACATATCTATGCTGGCTTCAACCCCTTATCTGTGCCATTTCTCCCTCAACCTCTATTTCCCAATGTATCAAATATTTATCCACCTTCTCTTCAAATATTCCAAATGATTCAACTTCCACGACCTGTCACGGTGGTAAATTCCATCGATCCAACACCCACTGAATAGATTTCCACATATCTCAGAATAAGATGACTGATCCGCTTATCCTGTAGTTATAACCCTTGTTTGTGACTCCCACAAGTGGAAACAATCCAACATCTCCCCAGTCAAGCCCCCGTTAGGATTGTACATGTTTGAATAAGGTCCTCCGCATTCTTCTAAACTCCGTGGGATACAGAATTGCCTCACACATTCAAGACCCATATCAAGACACTAAGTTTATTATTTATAACACAGGTTACCCACATTCCTTACTTAAACCAATGTGAAGAGAACTTTGTTCATTGAATTTACAGTATGCTTCAAAATTTGAGATGGGCACTAGATTGCGTTTTTTATCTTGCCATTTCAGTAAAAAGCATTAGATGATCATGCTGCCTCGGGAAAGCAGCCAACATAAAGCCTTTTCCCACCCTGGTTAATCCTTTTCCTTGCACCTGTCGAGTAGGAGGTACAGAAGCTTGAAAGTGTGCACCACCAGACTCTGAAACAGTTTCTTCCCCTCTGTTTCAGATTTCTGAACATGCTTCCATAGCTTGGTGCAGTCCGATTCTTCTCCGCTTCATTGCGGACATTGGGCTTGTCCCTCTGAAACTGTTGCATTATAATGCTGAGAACCATATTTTGCAAAAAGACACAAAGACTCAGTGGGTCAGGAAGCATCTATGGAGAGCATAGATAGGTGACGTTTTCAGTTGAGACCCTTCTTAAAGGGTTCTGACACAAAACGTCACCTGTCCATGTTTTCCAGAGATATTACTTGACTCGCTGTGTTATTCCAGCACTCCTGTCGTATTTGTAAACCAGCATCTGCAGTTCATGGTTTGCTACGTTCTGCATTCTGTACCTCTCCACTTACTCTAGCTATTGCGCTTGAGTTCGGCTTGATTGTATTTATGTATAGTATTATCTGATTTGATTGGATAGCATTCAAAGCAAAGCTTTTCACTGTACTTCGGAACACATGAGAATAATAAACCTAAATCAAAAATTTCAGTGCCAAGGTTGTTTTATCAGTGAGACCAGCTCACCTTTAAACGCAGGATGTAAGAAAATACACCAATGGATCTTCATTCTTTGTTTCATCAATCATTCCCCAACTTTATCCTATCATCACTTAATCTTACATCTTTGGCAATATTCTCTACTTTCAATGAACAAAAAGAATACTCCTGTGTTGAAGATCCCTATGCATTTCAATTGGTCATAGTATTAAGGGGCTGTATTAAGAGATTCAGAGATATCTGTTCGAAATACTTTCCCTCATATCTGATCCACACCTGGAGTATTGCGTACAGTTTTGGTCTCCAAATCTGAGGAAAGACATCCTTGCCATAGAGGGGGTACAGAGAAGATTCACCAGACTGATTCCTGGGATGTCAGGACTTTCATATGAGGAAAGATTGGATAGACTCGGCTTGTACTCGCTGGAATTTAGAAGATTGAGGGGGGATCTTATAGAAACTTACAAAATTCTTAAGGGGTTGGACAAGCTAGATGCTGGAAGATTGTTCCCGATGTTGGGGGAGTCCAGAACAAGGGGTCACAGTCTAAGGATAAGGGGGAATTCCTTTAGGACAGAAATGAGGAAAACATTCTTTACACAGAGAGTCGTGAGTCTCTGGAATTCTCTGCCACAGAAGGTAGTTGAGGCCAGTTCATTGGCTATATTTAAGAGGGCGTTAGATGTGGCATTTGTGGCTAAAGGGATCAGGGGGTATGGAGAGAAGGCAGGTACGGGATACTGAGTTGGATGATCAGCCATGATCACATTGAATGGCGGTGCAGGCTCGAAGGGCCGAATGGCCTACACCTGCACCTATTTTCTATGTCTATGTCTATTGTTTAAGTTTCAACAAACATCAAACAGATTAAGAGTCTATTATCCCATTACTCATTTCACTGACTATATCTCATTAAATTAAGTGCCCTGGGGTGTCCTGAGGTATAAAATATGTTATTAAATTAAGTTGCAAGCATGTTCAAATTGTATTTTTAATATTAATGGTTTTCAATGAGGATTATCTTGACTATTAAGGTTTAATTAACCTTAAAATTATAAAATATTTCTAACCCAATAGCACTTGTGCTCAGCAGCGAGATGCTTATTTTGCCAACCTACAATCATAGACTTGTTACATCAGAAAAGGAAGATGCCTAGCTCATTGTGTCTATGCTGCCTAACTAACCTGCGTCTCATCAGTTTTGTGATGCAGTAACTGTACACAGGGACCTTTCGCAAGAGTTTCCAGCATATTGCAGATAGGTGCGGTTGTGACATTTATCCAACTGTTTGCTTGTCTTCAGTAATGCTTAAATGCCTGTTATTTATCAGAATCTTCAACACAGAATTTAAATTTGGAAACATGACAAAAGACTCATTGGATACATCATTTGAAACAAAAAAATACCAAACCTCGTATTAAGACTCTTCACTATTTTCTAAATTTCTAAAAAGCCATATAACAAATATGATTGGGTAACTCTGAAATCTAAATATTCTTTGCAACAATTCACATTATTTTAAATGTAACGAATAACTGAAGCACATCTCAGTGAGAACTGCTGTCTTTCATAAACATTGTTTTTTATTCATTTCAATTATCATCTCTCATCCTATTGATTTCTCCACGACCATCTGGAATAAGCTCAATCAGTTTATCTCAGGAATAAAAATTAAAATGGGAAATATGAAATAAGATCAGTAAATGCTAGGAACACTCAGCGGGTCAGGAAGCATCTGTGGAATGATGGCAAGAGGTCAGAATGTTTTTTAACCTCTGTCGACAAGTTTCTGACTTGAAATTATTTTAAAAAATCTGTTTCCACAGATACTACTTGGCTTGCTGTGCATTTCCAGCGTTTTAAGTTTATATCACAGGAGAATCTTATTGATGCATTAATCAATTATCTTTCCTATAAGGAGAACCGAAGAAATACTGTTTCAGTTTCTCTTTAGGAGGAGACATCCTGATTTGGTCCAGATTAGTTTAGTTTAGTATATAGATGGAGCATGTAAACAGGCCTTTTGCCCACTGAGTCCACGCTGACTAACGATGACCATCCTACAACCGAGGACTATTTTACTTCGGAGTCACGTGAGTGACTACGTGAAGAAGCCCCGCCTGGCGCTTGATCGGCATTACGTCGACACTGTCGGTAGGGAAAGAGCTGTGGGTAAAACATGCGTCCCGGGGTGAAGAAGAGTCGGGACAGCAGATTATTACGGAGCCGGTTCCGATACCGGTGGCTGTTGAAATACCCGTTAGTGAGCCTTTGGTTGCTCCACAAGCAGAAACTTTGGAGGAAAACCCAGTGCCTAAAAACTGTAAAAAAAAATCTGAAAGGCCTGTGGATTCTGATGAATCTGATTCTGAAAGTCTTCCAGAGAGAAAAGCCTTATGGCTTAGAATGATACAAATGGAGAAAATACTCCAAACAATAAATCAACCAAGGGTCTAAAAACCCAGAATATTCCCAGGCAGCCCCTGAGGGGGTTCCATATGATGAATATGGTGCCAATTGGAATTGGGAATTTGAAACTCCAGAGCCTGGGATTGGGCTGGAGAAAGTCCTTGAGTAAAGTCTCAGGAGTACCAGGGCTGCATGAGACTGATCCTGAAGGTGGTGATTTCGGTCATGAGTACCCAGCACAATACAAAAATATTGTTCCAGGTGTGTCTGATGTGGCACAAAGTTTTCTATACCTGGAGGAGGCGGTGAGGCCATGGAAGAAAACCTGGCAGCCAACATAAATTATTTGGTCTCTCACCAGCTTCAAGAAGCTGTTGTGCTTGATACAGCAGAATTATTATACCTCACTGAAGGAACCTACGGTAAATTCGGCTTTTGGTGCCAATGTTATCAATGATGCGGGCGCAGTAAATATGATTTTGGCTGGTATCACTGCTTTTGGAAGGCAAGTGGAAGATTGTGGAATGACCAAAGTTCAGAAGGATATGTTGGCATTATTCTGCAACTCAATATTTAAGATTAATTGTATGAGGAAGATTGCCATTCGGCCTATTTTACAACCAAGATTTGCAGGTTTGTGCAGATCAAGCAATGTTCAAGCTCCTGGTTATTTGTTTGGAGAAAATCTGTTTAAATAAATAAAGAGGTTGATAAAGAGGCAAAGACTATTGGCCTCATGAAACCCTTCTTTGGCCATTCAAACAAGAAGGGGATTTTGATTTGGAGCTGGAGCAAGCCGAGGCAGGAGTATGGTAAGGAAATATTACCAACCAGCACAGCCGAATGTTACCCGTATGTTGGGAGAAGGAGACCGTAGCGTCCGGTTGGAGAGGTACAAAAACTTTATCCTATTACAGAAGAATCTTTGATTGGTGGTAGTCTATAAATGTTTTATGATGAATGGGACTGTATAACATCTGACCATGTTATATTAGGTACTGTCTTAGGATCTACCATTGATTTTGTGGAAGGTATTGATCCACCAGGACAGAATAAGCCTAATCGTATTTGGTGTTTTTGTATTTGGAAAAAATTCAAATTGATAAAGAAGTTAAGAATTGGTGTTAAAAAAAAAGGTGGTATCAAGAAATCAAGTGAGGATCCACTACAATTTGTATCAAATATTTTCCCCAGACCAAAGAAAGATGGGGGTTGTAGAATCATTTTAGACCTCACACTTTTTAATACATTTGTCCAGAAGGATGCATATTATTCAGTACCAATTCATCATCACATTCGCAGGTATTGAAATTTAATTGGATGGGACAGCTGTGGTAATACAAAGCATTACCTAATGGATTAAGCTGAGCTCCTAGGTTGTTCACTAATTGTTGAAACCAGCACTTGCACTGCTCAGGGCACAAAAACACATCATTATGGCTTATCTAGATGACATTTTAATTGTCAATGCTTATCAGGAGTCAGCTGAAAAATCAGTATCGGCGACCACAAGCCTGTTTTTAAGGCTAGGTTTCCTGATTCATCCAACAAAATCTTAAGTTACAGCCATCCCAAGCTATTGAATAATTGGGGTTTTGTGATTAATTCAGTTACCATGTTAGTAACTTTACCAATAGACAAGATTGTTGATATTACAAAATTTTTGTCGGTGCCTTATTGACAAGCCTTATCCCTCCATCCGAGTAGTTGCTAATGTTATTGGGAAGTTAGTAGCAGCATTCCCTGCAGTGGAATTTGGTCCACTGCATTACCAAAATCTCAAAAGGGCAAAAACACAGGCTTATACAGCGAGCAGGCCATTTTGATAGGCCCATGCAATTGCTAAAGGAAGCTTTATTAGAATTGTATTGATGGATTGAGAATGTTCCACAAGCTGTTAAAAACATTTTGCTTCAGCAGCCAGCAGTGAATTTGCAAGCTGATGCAAGTTCTCTCGGATGGGGTGCTACGGATAATGATACCAACTGTGGGGGCAGATGGACTGTCCAAGAGGATTTATTTCTCCAAACATATGGTATAAATTATCTGGAGTTACTGGGAGCATTTAATGGATTAAAAGCTTATTGTTCTACTATGAAGGATTTGCATGTCCAATTACAAGTAGACAATACCACAGCTGTGGCATATATCAATTACATGGGTGGAGTAAGATCATTATCATGTGATCATCTGGTTAACCAGGTGTGGCATTGGTGTATTGGTAAGAATATTTGGGTTTCAGTTATTTATCTCCCAGGGAGGGACAATATTCTGGCAGACAAAAGATCATAAAAATTTAAAGACAATACAGAATGGATGTTAAATCCAAAAAAATTCAAAAATATTGTCAGTTGGTTGGAGTACCGGACATTGATCTGTTTGCATCTATATTAAATCACCAATTACCCAAATACGTGTCTTGGGAACACGATCCAGGGGCAGTAGTGGTGGATGCTTTCTCGCTACACTGGGGGAATACGTTCTTTTATGCCTTTCCCCCATTCCGTCTGATTGGGCAATGTCTCAAGAAAATAGCGCAAGACGCTGCCAAGGGCATTTTGGTGGGGCCAAATTGGCCTACACAGTCATGGTTCCTGTTGATGCTTAAAATGATTATTGAACCATGTATGATGATTCCAAGTTGCAACGATTGTTGATACAACCAGTAACAAAAGAAATTAATCCATTGCATGATCATATGAATTTGTTAATCTGCAGGTTCTGACCAGACCATTGCAAGAGCTTGGACTGTCGGATAGGACCATGGATGTTATAGCTGCAGCTTGGAGAAATAGCACTAAAAAACAATATATGTTGCATATAAAGTAATGGGAAGTCTTATGTAGACATCAAAGATATCTTATCATACTGTGAACATATCAAATGTATTGAAGTTCCTTGCTGGGTTGCATTTTGATGAGCACTTCAATTATAGTGCCATTAATAGTGCTCATAGTGCTTTGTCGTCCTATTTAGGACAAATTTCTGATCGAGATTCAATTGGGTCTCACCCATTAATATCCTGGCTCATGAAAGGAATTTTAATAAAAAATCCTCCCAAGCCCAGAGATACATAAATTTGGGATGTTAGCATTGTTCTCACTTTGCTTAGGCAATGGACTCCAATTACTTCAATGTCTTTGCAAAGGTTAACATTCAAGGTAGTAATGTAATGGCATTAGTATCAGCTCAAAGAGTACAAACTTTGCAATTGTTACGGTTAGATTGCATGCATGTGGCTTCAGATAACATTGTGTTTTATGTTTATGTTCTGATCAAACAAAGCAGACCAGGAAAAACTGGAGCCAAGGTAATGTTTAAAGCATATCCTGTCGATGAAACATTGTGGGTAGTTAAGCATTTAATTAAATATATTGAAGTTTTATCATTGTACCGCTGTTGACAAATTCATTTCACTTGCACTTTGTGTGCAATGTGACGACTAAAACTGATTGATTGATTGAAGTAACCAAAATCTCCAAGGTGCTGAGACATCGTTACTGATAACGCACAAAAAACCACATACAAAAGTTGCAGTTCAAACCATTTCTAGATGGTTAGAACAGGTTTTGGATTTAGCAGGAGTGGACACTGATGTGTTTAAGTTTCACTCCACTAGGGCTGCAGCTGCGTCCGCGGCAAGGTACAGGATGTACCACTCGATCAAATTTTAGAGGCCGCAGGGTGGTGTAAAGAAGGAACTTTTTCAAATTTCTACGATAAACCTATTGTCACAGTGCCAGGATTTGGACACGCAATGTTGGGTTCGCTTTAAATGCTTGCTTTGTTTTATATTATCGATTTATGTTATCGATTTATGTTATCATTTGATATCATTGTCACTTTTGTTGAAAGATTTTCCCCTGGGATAGAGGGGTTATTATTTTAAAAATTGTTATTTTTATGATTAAAAGACTTATTACATAAATTGAAACAATGTTTTTAAATACTATTTACTCACTACTGTATTGACTAAACAGAGTGTCGTATGAAATGAATCTACGATATAAAAAACACAGAGCTTTAAAATCTTCACATAGTCACTCACGTGACTCCGAAGTAAAATGGTAAGATTAAACGAGAACTTACCTGTTCGAAGTTTGATCTTTATTTTATGAGGAGTTACGATGAGGGATTACGTGCCCTCTGCTCCCAACCCTCATAATATAAATGATCATCTGGTAGTTCTAGTCTATGTTGAGCCTTACTATCTTACTCCGGCTATTGGTTCTGTGTTTTTCATGCCGCTGCTTTGAAGTATGCCGATCAAGCGCCAGGCGGGCTTCTTCACGTAATTCCTCATCATAACTCCTCATAAAATAAAGATCAAACTTCGAACAGGTAAGTTCTAATTTAATCTTACTATTTTACAGAAGCCAATAAACCACAACCCTGCATGTTTTATTTGGAATGTGGGAGGAAACCAAAGCACCCAGAAAAAACCTATGCGCTCACAGGGAGAATTCACATACTTCATACAGACAGTACCCATAGTCTCAATCAAGCCCAGGTCTGATGCTATAAGGCAGCAGCTCTACTGCTGTGCCACTGTGTCACCCTTATGCCACTGTGCTGCCCAGATAACCAATCAAGCGCTTCAATTGTCAGATATCATTGGCATCCCAATTCCAGTACCTGCTCATTTACCCTGGGCACTAACACTGCAGCTACTTGGAGAGTCTCGACCCAAAACATCCCCTATTCCTTTTCTTCAGAGATGGAAACTGACCCGCTGAGTTACTCCAGCATTTTGTGTCTATCTTCGGTGTAAACCTGCATCAGCAGTGATTCGGACAGCCGACTTGATGAAGATTACATGTGGCTGCATTGTGGAGATGAGGAGCAGCCTCAAAAAGGCAGCCAGCATCATCAAGAACCCACACCACCCTGGCCACATTCTTACTTCACTCCTCCCTTCAGGAAGATGGTACAGCAGTGTGAAAATTGTAACATCTAATGTTCAAGAACAGCTTCTTCCCAATGACCATCAGGCCATTGAACACCACAAACTCCAACTAAACTCTGATCTAAACTTTATTGGCCGCCTGTGCTGAAATAGATGACCTATTATTTGTCATGGAGAGAGGACCAGAGAATTGTGGCTCATTTGATCTAGTCTCGAAAGTTCATTTGAACAGAGTTTATGAACAAGATTATTATTTGACAGGAATGTGTCCATGGTCACATTCCATGCAAATACAGGGGGTTAGCACTTGAACAATACCTATGATGTATGAATTTTTAATGTTTTATTTTTAAGGCAGCTTGGAATGAGATTTCAGTTCAATATCAACCTATGCTGCGTCAAATCTGTGTCCATTAGGACCGTCCAAGCATGATTCATATGAAATTCCGATACAAATCCAAATGAGAAATTCAACTGGGTAACCTCGACAGGTTGTAGAAACAAGAAACTGCAGATGCTGGTTTACCGAGAAGGTGGAGCTGCTGCCTTACAGCGCCAGAGACCCGAGGTCAATCCTGACTACGGGTACTGTCTGTATGGAGTTTGCATGTTTTTTCGGTGACCACCCCTGTTTTCTTTGGCTGCTCCGGTTTCCTCCCACATCCAAAGGCGTGCTGGTTTGTAGGTTAATTGGCTTCTGTACATAGTGTAGGATAAAACTGGTGTATGGGTGATGCAACACCGGATCTGGTCTGATAAAATCAGTATCTTCTTTACCTCCGTTAATTTGAGGCCCACCATTATCCTACACCCATCCCATTGAATTGGTAGCTACCACCTGGAGTCAAGATTGTTTTATTGTCATATGTAGCAAAACGGACAATGAAATTCTGACTTGCAACAGCACAACAGGTTTGTAAGAAATGTACTCAATAGATAATATAACAATTAGATGCGAAGAAGATGTTTCCACTTGTGGGCGAGTCTAGGACCAGAGGTCAGAGCGTCGGAAATAAAGGACATACCTTTAGAAAGGCAATGAGGAGGAATTTCTATAGTCACAGGGTGGTGAATCTGTGGAATTTATTGCCACATAAGGCTGCGGAGGCCAAGTCAATGGATATTTTTAAGGCGGAGAATGACAGATTCTTGATTAGTAAGGGTGTCAGAGGTTATGGGGAGAAGGCAGGAGAAGGCTGAAGGAAAGATAGATCAGCCATTATTGAATGGCGGAGTAGACTTGATGGGATGAATAGCCTAATTTTGCTCCTAAAGCTTATGAACATGAATTAAACAAATAAAATAATGAAGTTCAATAAATGAAAAGAATGAAATTGTGCAAAGAAAGGAGCTGCAGATGCTGTTTTATAGCAAAGATAGACACAAACTGCTGGAGTAACTTAATGGGTCAGGCAGAAACTCGGGAGAAAAAGGATGGGTGATGTTTCGGGTCAGGACCCTTCTTCAGCCTGAGAGTAGAGGGAGGGAACTGGAAGGAAGACAAGACCCGAACAAAGCAGGGCCGGAAAAAGATAAACAAGGAAGGGTGACACCTGGTATGGCCCTTAGTGGGCTGGGCAAGAGGTGATAGCGAAACCAACAAAGGATGGAGCCCATTATGGTCATAATGGTTGTTAACTTCACTCAATTCTTTCTCAAAGATATTTCTGGAAAGAGTCCTAGATATCTGCCTAACATTCCTGCACAATGTGCTGAGCAGGGAGTTGTGAATGAGTTAATTGTATATGGGCGGCCTGAATGTTTTATTTTATGACCTCCTCTAATCTTATTTGTACCTGGTACAGGAAAGCTACTGCCATCCATGATATTTGTGTTATCGTTGATTGTGTCATTTTTAAAATCAATTGCTTTTTTAAACATTAACTTTAAGTCACCCACAGACTCAAAAAATTACTTTAGTTCTTGAGATATGCTGAATCTATAGCATTATAATGACTTTTTTTTTAATAGTAAAACTTGACTGTTAACTCTATGGTCTTTTTTAAATCCTTATGTTCTCAGTGGAACTTCAAGCTAATGAGTATTATTTTCCCATTGTATGAGAAATAACATGTTGAGTAAAAAGCTATAGTATTTGACACCGTTAAACCTGGTCGAGTTTGGAGAGCTGCTGCCAAACAATGCCAGAGACCCTGGTGTGATCCTCACCTCGGGTGCTGCCTTTGTGGTGTCTGTACGTTCTTCCTGCAACCATGTCATTTTCAGGGTGGTCCATTTTCCTCCCACATCTCAAATATGTGTGGGGTTTACAGGTTAATTTAGTATATAAACTTAAAGCACACGGTATTGGCGGTTTAATATTGATGTGGATAGAGAACTGGCTGGCAGACAGGAAGCAAAGGGTAGGAGTAAACGGGTCCTTTTCAGAATGGCAGGCAGTGAGTAGTGGGGTACCGCAAGGCTCAGTGCTGGGACCCCAGCTATTTACAATATACATTAATGATTTGGACGAGGGAATTGAATGCAACATCTCCATATTTGCAGATGACATCAAGCTGGGGGGTATAGTTAAGTATGAGGAGGATGCTAGGAGGCTGCAGGGAGATTTGGATAGGCTGAGTTAATGGGCAGATGCATGGCAGATGCAGTATAATGTGGATAAATGTGAGGTCATCCACTTTGGTGGCAAAAACATGAGGGTAGACTATTATCTGAATGGTGGCAGATTAGGAAAAGGGGAGATGCGATGAGACCTGTGTGTCATGGTACAACAGTCATTGAAAGTAGGCATGCAGGTGCAGCAGGCAGCAAAGAAAGCAAATGGTATGTTAGCATTCATAGCAAAAGGATTTGAGTATAGGAGCAGGGAGGTTCTACTGCAGTTGTACAGGGTTTTGGTGAGACCACACCTGGAGTATTGCGTATAGTTTTGGTCTTCAAATCTGAGGAAAGACATTCTTGCCATAGAGGGGGTTCAGAGAAGGTTCACCAGACTGATTCCTGGGATGTCGGGACTTTCATATGAAGAAAGACTGGATAGACTCGGCTTGTACTCACTGGAATTTAGAAGATTGAGGGATTTTATAGAAACGTACAAAATTCTTAAGGGGTTGGACAAGCTAGATGCAGGAAGATTGTTCCTGATGTTGGGGGAGTCCAGAACAAGGGGTCACAGTCTAAAGATAAGGGGGAATTCCTTTAGGACCGAGATGAGGAAAACATTCTTTACACAGAGAGTGGTGAGTCTCTGGAATTCTCTGCCACAGAAGGTCGTTGAGGCCAGTTCATTGGCTATATTCAAGAGGGAGTTGGATGTGGCTCTTGTGGCTAAAGGGATCAGGGGGTATAGAGAGAAGGCAGGTACGGGATACTGAGTTGGATGATCAGCCATGATCATATTGAATGGCGGTGCAGGCTCGAAGGGCCGAATGGCCTACTCCTGCACCTATTTTTCTATGTTTTCTATATTTATATGTTCTAATTGCCCTCTGTAGATTGCCCCTCATATGTCGGACATAGAGGCAAATGTGGGATAACATAGATCTAGTATAAACGGGTGATTGATAGTCAGCATGAACTCGTTGGGCCAAAGGGCCTGTTTCCATTCATGTCTTTCAATCAATCAAAGAACCTGCGTGGAACTAAGATTTACAGATCAGGAAGGTTAAAAGAGTGCTCCATATTAACAAACCCTAACTGGAGCTTTGAATGCTTATCATTCAATGATGGAAGTGAGCAGATTTTTTTCAGGCTGAAAATCCCAATAAATGAAAATCATGTTAACATTTAGTGACCAAGATCACAGAATACAAGATCACAAAATATACTATTTAATTTTCCTTGTATGAAACCTTTTGCATCTGGGTTGTATACATATTTGGATTGCTGAAATTTGGGAGGGGCTTTCATGGACTGTACACTTTGACCTGCATACTTACGGTAGATAAAATGTTTTAAGAGCTTGTTCATTACAGATATTTCTAGTTAGCTCCCATTCTTAAAATGCCAATTTGTGTTGGGTTTTGATTTCCCAGGTACCAGCATATGCTTGGTACATATTCTAAGTATAATGCAAGGATCATAGGAGGCCCAGTGGTGAAGCGGTACTGTTACTGCCTTAAGGGCCTGTCCTACCAGCATCCGACTCCATGCGATGAGCACGATCAAACTAGAAGTGGGGGCCGGGCGGAGGTCGGGTGATCCCCTGTACAGGGCCGTTCCCACCAGCATGCGCCTGCATGCGGCAAGCCCGACCAAACCGACAACGAGGGCCGCGCGGAGGTCGGGTGAGTGGCGTAACGCGGCGCAAAGTGAGGCGAACTTGGAGCGAAGTCTTAAGGTAAGTTCGCCAGGACAGAGAGGGGCACACAGAGAGGGGCACAGAGGCGCACACACAGAGGGCCATGGAGCCACACACACAGAGGGTCACGGAGGCACCTGCAGAGAGGGTCACAGAGGCACGACGTCGAGGCGGTGTGTAATGCGTCGAGGCGACTGCGAGCCGACAAGCCATTGCCGTGCGGAATTTTTGAACAAAGTCTGTTTTTCAGAGCCCCGTGCGATGTCGGGACGAACTCCGCACAATTCCGCACGGCTACGGCGATCGAAGTGGGACCGGCCCCGCGACGCAGGACGGCTCAAGTGACCACGTTAGGTCGCGCTCATCGCATGGAGTTGCATGCTTGTAGGACAGGCCCTTTACAGTGCTAGAGACCCGGGTTCGTACCTGACTAAGTGTGCTGTCTGTGCGGAGTTAATACGTTCTCCCTGTGACCACGTGGGTTTTCTCAGGATGCTCTGGTTTCCTCCCACACTCCAAATGTGGGCAGGTAGGTTAATTGGCTTCTGTAGATGCCCCTAGCTGTAGGATAGTGCTAGTGTACAGGATGATCACTGGTCGATGTGGACACGGTGGGCAGAGAGGCCTGTTTCCTTGCTGTGTCTCTAAAGTCTAAACTCTATCAGGATTGTTGCTTAATTGAGATATCTTTAAAATGCTCTAGGATATGACAAAGTGTGATGGCAATAATGACCAGGATTTTGAGGTGGGTCTCAATTACTAGAGTGATGGGAGAAAAATGAGGAATGGAATGAACACAGAGTATACATGAAATCCTTGGTCGACAGGCAGCATCTGCAGTGAGAATAAAGTAATTGATCTGAAATATGAACTGTTTCTCTGCAGCTGTGTTTCTCCCAGCTATTTGATTTTTCTTTTAAGTTTTCCAACATCTGCCTTTTGTTGCTTTTATATGAAATGGAAATTAAAAATAATAAATAATAAAATACAAACATTTTGATAATTTAAAGGCACAGAAGAGACCAATTGAAAAAGGCAGGACAATTCATTCTAATGTTTAGAGTAACATTGTCCCATAATTGCAGGGGGCTGCAGTTCTGCTGATAGTCCCAATTGCTTAATGAGGAATGCCTTCTCTGGTTGTCCGGCTAATATCGTAAACCATGGTGTAGGAAGGAACTGCAGATGCTGCTTTCCACCGAAGATAGACACAAAATGCTGGAGTAACTCAGCGGAACAGGCAGCATCTCTGGAGAGAAATAATGGGTGATGTTTCATGTCATGACCCATTTGAAGAAGGTACAAAGAAGAATCTGTAGAAGGGCATCGACCCAAAACGTCACCCATTCCTTGGCTCCAGAGATACTGCCTGTTCCGCTGAGTTACTCCAGCATTTTGTGTCTATCTTCACATTAAACGATGGGCTATATACCTGCAGCACAGCATTCCTTGGCATGGAACTGGTAACAATGTTGTCAGATGTCATTTTATTCATTCTCCTTGCCGGAATATATTTATCTAATATTACATGCTCCCTTCTTTTGACGGAAAATGTGGATATACAAGAACAATTTAATTGCATTCAGGATATAAGCCAAACAAATTTAATAATGCAGGAAGTTAATGAGTCATGCAATGCCTGTTAGTAATTAAGAATGCAGTAGTTATATTATAATCAAAGATTAATGATTTAATTTTTTTGTAATGAAATGGAAATGCAAAACACATTACTTCTGTTAATTATAAAAGTCGCTGATTTGATAAGCAGCCCTTTTATTGACCTAAAACACTGAATAGGATGCAAAACAATAAACATGGCATATTTGGTAGCTATTTCAAAAGTGGGCTGGGGCCTGTGTGTAGAAAGCAACTGCAGATGCTGGTTTATACCAAAGTTAGACAAATGTGCTGGAGTAACTCAACGGGTCAGGCGGCATCTCTGGACAAAAAGGATGGGCGAAATTTCCGGTCGCGACCCTTCTTCAGATATCCAGAATACTTCTAATATTTGTGCCTTGTTTTATTCAGAGAAAGGAAGACCTGGATTCATTTACCACCCATGAATATAAATTAAGACTGAGCTGAGGAATCTCTCAATTGGAATTGGAAGATGTACTTTTGTGATTGTAATTTTGGCAAGCCTGCACTCAGAAGCTTCTGGTGAAGGGCTGGTGACAACAAGAATAGGGCTAGTCCAAAAGTTTCACTGCTGGTATTAACTTAGTTTGTTTTTATAATGCATGCCTTTGTTCCTTAAATACATTGACTCATATTGTTGTAGAGAGATACAGCATGGAAACAGGCTCTCCACACAGACCATCAACAGCCCATTTACATTATTACTCTATCAGTCTCCTTTGTTTCATTCCTTCCACATGGTCATCAACTCTGCCAGGATACGACCACTCATCTTCACCCTCAGGGTAATCTATTGCGACCATTTAACCTACCGACTTGGGCGACACAGTGTCTTACAGCACCACAGACCCAGGTTTGATCCTGACTGCGGGTGCTATCAGCGTGGAGTTAGTACGATTCCCCGTGACTGCGTGGGTTTTCTCTGGGTGCTCCGGTTTCCTCCCATATTCCAAAGATGTACAGGTTTATAGGTTAACAGGTTTTGGTAAAACATTGTAAATTGTCCCTAGTGTGAAGGATAGTGTTAATGTACAGGTGATCGCTGGTCAGCACCAACACGGTGGGCCAAAGGGCCCAATTGTCCACTGTATGCCTTAAGTCTAAAGTCTTTAGCATGCAGGATGAAACCAGAGCATGTGGAGAAAACCCAAAAGTAGGTTCCACACACAGCACCTAGTGTCAGGATTGAACCTGGGTTTCTGTCACTTACAGGGTGCGCTATTGTGCCATCGAAATGTTTTGGTTTCCCTGGTATCACAGTGACCACAGATACCACACACACTTAGGGTGAAGCCCCCACAGTATTAAGTTGCTCCTGCTGTGCAACAGAATAATAACGGTGAACAATATTTATTTGTTCATCCCAAGTAACATTAGCAAATTTGCAGATGACACAAAGCTGGGTGGCAGTGTGAACTGTGAAGAGAATCCCATGAGGATTCAGGGTGACTAGGATAGGTTGGGTGAGTGGGCAGATGCATGGCAGATGCAGTATAATGTGGATCAATGTGAGGTTATCCACTTTGGTGGCATGAACAAGAAGGCAGATTATTATCTGAATGTTTTCAGTTTAGGAAAAATGGGAAGTGCAACGAGACCTGGGTGTCCTTGTACATCAGTCACTGGAAGTAAGCATGCAGATACAGCAGACAGTGAAGAAAGCTAATGGTATGTTGGCTTCATAATGAGAGGATTTGAGTATAGGAGTAAAGAGGTCCTTCTGCAGTTGAACAGGGCTCTGGTGAGACCCAGTGATGGAAATTGGTTTTAGGAACTAGGGGTACTCTAAGGTCTGTGAGGCTGAGGTTGGGAAGGAAGGGGGGGGATTTTTTTTATATGCGGTCATACCCATGTAAGAGTACCAGAACACATAATTTGTTTATTGTGTATTTATAATATAGTTTATTGTGTACTATATGTCATAGCTGCTTCCCCCCTCTCCCTCTCCCTCTCCCTCTCCCTCTCCCTCTCCCTCTCCCTCTCCCTCTCCCTCTCCCTCTCCCTCTCCCTCTCCCTCTCCCTCTCCCTCTCCCCTCCCCCCCTCTCCCCCTCTCCCCCTCTCCCCCTCTCCCCCTCTCCCCCTCTCCCCCTCTCCCCCTCTCCCCCTCTCCCCCTCTCCCCCTCTCCCCCTCTCCCCCTCTCCCCCTCTCCCATCCCTCCCCCCAACAGGAAGGAACAGCAGATGCAGCCGTCCCCGCAAAACGCCAAATTATTCTGTGAATGCCGAGGTGAGAGACCGGGAGAGAGCGAGAGAGATACAAAGGACAGATTCGGATCCCAACTACGCCTCGCTGAGACCTCGCCAGAAATTTCAAACCTTCGCCTCCATCCAGTTCGAGCCACGTGGACCAAGATACCACGTTGTAAACAACCACGTTCGCTACTTTGACTGGGAGTTCGCGTTCTGCCATAGTCCCGCCAGCGGTTTACAGCTGTTTGAAATTCGCTTCAGGAAGGTTTATAAGTTGAGCGTCCAGGAGGTGAACTCCGAATACGGCACAGAGATGCCAGATCTGATGAGGACCAAGTTCTCAGACAGTCATTGTGGAATTGGGAAAAGGTCCAATGAGCTGGTGAAAGACGTGAACTGCCCTTACAGCGGCACTTTCCTCCACACTCTCCATCTCATGGAGACTGGAAACCAAGATGTTATAGCGAAGCAAGATAGTCCACTCGACGAAAAAGCAGGTGTAGGGTCATGGGTAATCTTCAGCATCATTTCAGTATGACAGTCAAGGGAAACGGTACCGTCTATATCTCTTGTTCCTCTTTCCCCTGACTCAGTCTGAAGAAGGGTCTCGACCCGAAATGTCATCTATTCCGCTCTATGATCGTTGCTTTCGTCCGTCTGTCCGCTTACCCACTCGCCCTTGGATTAAGTAGCGCAAGATAAAGCTGCAAATTCACGCACAGGATGGAAACTGGAAACTGAAAAGTAGGGGAATGCCGTCCCCCTGCGTACCCCCCCATTTCCATCACTGGTGAGACCATACCTGGAGTATTGTGTGTAGTGCTAGATGCAGGAAACATGTTCCCGGTGTTGGGGGAGTTCAGAAGAATAAGGGGAAGTTCATTTAGGACTGAGATGAGGAAAACATTTTTCAGCCAGAGAGTTGTGAACCTTTGGAATTCTCTGCCACAGATGATAGTGGAGGCCAATTCACTGGATGTTTTCAAGAGAGAGTTAGTTTAGCTTTTAGGGTTAAAGAAATCAAGGGATATGGGGAAAAAGCAGGAACGGGGTACTGATTTTAGATGATCAGCTGTGATCATATTGACTGGCGATGCTGGCTCAAAGGGTCAAATGGGCTATTCCTGCACCTATTTTTATATGTTTCTCTGTTCTATGTTTCTATGATATGCACTTACACTATTCTACACACTGGGGCCAATTTACAATTTTACTAAAGCCAATTAACCTACAAAACCTGCTTGCCTTTGGGGTGTGTGAAGAAACCTGGAAAAAACTCATGCAGGTCACAGGAAGAATGTTCAAACTCCGTACAGAGAGCACCCATACTCAGGATCGAACCCGGGTCTCTGGCGCTGTAGGGCAGCAACTCTACCACTATGCCACTGTGACTAATTTGGAAAATTGTGTAAAATAAATTTGAAATTCACATGTTTTAAAAGCTTTTTTTATTTAAAACAACAGCAAGATTATGAACATTAGAATTTGGCATATAGCTTTGCTTCATATGTCCGTACGTCATAGGAGCATAAAAAAGGTAATTTGGCCTATTGAGTCTACTCTGCCAATCAATTATGGCTGATCTAGCTTTCCCCCTCAACCCCATTATGCTGTTTTATCCTCGTAACCTTACTAATCAAGAAACTGTCAATTTCTGTCTTAGAAATATCTAATGATTTGGCTTCACAGCCATCTGTGGCAATGAATTCCATAGATTCACCACCCTTAGGCTAAAGAAATACCTTCTCAACTCTTTTTTAAATATACATCCTTTTATTCAGAGGCTACAACATCTGGTCTCTGGATAACAAGGGTCGAATAGCTTACTCCTGCACCTATTATACTTCGGAGTCACGTGAGTGACTACGTGAAGAAGGCCGTCAGCCCGCATGCGCGTCATTTCGTCTAGCGCATTGCGCAACGACTGACTGGCAGGCGTGCTGCTCCTGCCAGCGGTAAGTTTAAACCTGCAAGGTAAGTTTAAAACTTATTTCTAGGTTTTGTATTTTGTGTTGTAGGAAGCTCCTTATAGAGTTTGCCTGCTGGACTTTGGGGCAAAGTCGGACGGGCCACGGGGAAACCGGTTGCGGACCGTGTGGAGATCCCGGTCCGGACCGCGGAAGCGCGGTGTAGCCGGCGGCCGTCGCGTTCACTTCCCAAGTTGCTGACAAGGAGGACAGCGACACCCAGGAAGGGAGTGCGAGTGGAGGTTCCCCAAGAAAGGGGATATGACCAAGAGAAAATTGGTCTCACTACCCCAGTCGCTGACAATGGGGTCAGCAGCTCCCAGACCGTTATGGTTCAGTAAAACTGGCAGAGGGCCGGTCTCGCCACCCGAGTCGCTTTCACGAGGAAGCCGGTCAGGCCTTGGGACTCAGGCGATGGGTAGCGTCTGCGGATGCCTAAACCCACATGGAACACCTGATGGAGAGGTGCTCCACAATAATATACTCCAAAGCAGGGAGTTATCAACACGGGTCTCCTCGGGGGCCCGCGGCAGCGGCACCTTTTTCAGGGCTGCACAATGTCTCCCTCTCTGAGGAGGGGAGCATTCAGGATCAGTTTCAGTCTGACCCAGAGCAAATATCCTGATATAGGTCCGAAGGAGGGGCCATGTCAGCGCAGGTATCCTCAGGGGCCTGCGGCAGCACCTGTGTTCAGGGTTGCCTACGAATCTCCCTCTCTGTGGAGGGGAGTGCGAGGAAATACTCGCAAGCAAAGGGGTTACTGCCGGAAGAATTGGTTCCAGCCGTAGTCAGAAAACCCGGAAGGGGCCAGAGTTCCCCTCATGCTACAAGTGCCGGCAGTGAACAGAGCTATCAGTGGTAACATTGGAGGGGGCATGAAACCCAGGAAATGAAACCAGCCGCCAAATCTTCTCTTCAGGTAAGACTTATCCAACAGGTATACCTGGATGAGGAAGCAAGCTTTATCGTATTGGCGATGAAACCCCCCACGCCTCATTGGCAGTAAGCAGTTCACTGAAGCTGGAGGCAGAGGTCTTTCAGGCCAAGGTCCAAGCCGGTCTCGGGAAATATGGAATCCACATACACTACCATTCCTACTCTCCAATCAAGGAGGGGAATGAAACCCACATCAGGGGCCTTTGGGCTTACCATAAGATCACCGGTAACTATGGAGGTAGGTGGGTCTGCTTCTTCCGAAACATGGGGTAAGTGAACCATTTACAAGTTGGTAATATTTACACTTGTTTTTGCACAAATTCCAATGATAACATGAGATTATTGCACAGTATACAATGGTACCAAGCATGGCTTGGAATTGGAGCCAGAGTTGTCTTTGGAGGCAGGCTCAGTATTACGGCCAGGATTGCCTTCCGAGACAAGCTCGGTAATATGGCCAGAATTGTCATTCGAGGCAGGCTCAGAATTATGGCCGGAGCAGTCTTTCAAGGCAGGCCTAGTATTATCGCCAGAGTTGTCTTTCGAGGCAGGCTCAGTATTATGGTCAGGATTACATTTCGAGACAGGTTCTGGAATCTGGCCAGAGTTGTCATTCAAGGCAGGCACGGAATTATGGCAGGCGTGGCTTGTTCATTGTGAAAGATGGAGGATATCGGTTCATAATTGATTTAACTCCCATGTGCAACATAGACTTTACAGTATATGGAACTTTGTTACTGTCTAACTAATGATTTAATTAGGATCTTTATGGCATGCATTGTTTTCAAAGATGCATACTATTCAGGAACCATTCACAGGGATCACCGGAGACATTTGAAATTGATCTGGATGATATTTCTAATGCTGTGTTTTGCTAAAATAAACTGTTTCAGCTGCAACTATATTTGAGGAATTGAGGTTCCTCAACCATCCAGTCAAATTTAAGTTGATACCAACTAGAGTTATTGATTATTCGAATTTACCTTTAACTATTAATTTATCTGTGACTCTGCCCTGGGGCAACAGATTGGAATCAATAGAAGCCTGTAACAACCTTGTTATCAAGCAGTCTTCTATTCATCAAGTGTAATTGGCAATATAGCAGCTGTGCTTCAACTGTGAAATTGGGCCTTTGCATTATCAAAACTTACAACGTGCAAAGTAGTAACCTCTCAAGTGCCATATAGGTAATTGTTAACAGACCTATGCTATTACCAGCTGAAGCTACCAAAGTCACAATGGTGGACGAACTATATTCTGCATTGCTTCAGTAGCTTTGGTCAATAAATATTCAGTTATATTACAAACAGATGCTAGTGCTCAAAGATGGAAAATTACGAATGCCATCTCTAGTAACGGAGATGGATGGGATTTGAATGAATCACCAATTCTTCAGTTATTGGTGTCAACTACCTATAGACACTAGGTGTATACTATGGGTTAAAGGGTTATTGTGCGAATATGCATAATCTGCATGTTCAGTTCCAAGTTGATACACTGTGGTGGTGGCATATGTTAGTCACATGGGTGCAATCAAGTCAAAGTATCCTGTCATAATTTACCCAACCTCATTTGGCGCTGGTGTATCATCACGTAAAATCAATGACAACACAGAATGGATGATGGATCACAAAGTATTTTATGATATTATGGCTTGATGGCACACCCAATATCAACATGTTTGCATCCAGGCTCATTCACCAGTTGTAAAAACATGTGGCATCACAGTGACGAGACATACATTCTAGCTACACGGGGGAGGAATGCTTTACATTCATTGCTTTACAGAATCTGAGAAGACCGCTCCTGCGGCTCGGGTTGTCAGACCGATCCATGTATGTGCTCACTGCAGAGTGCAGGGATAGCACCAACAAAGCAGTACATTGCCTCTTCAGGAGATGGGAAGTGTTCTGTTTAAATGCTATGTTACATATAATACGGCACAGACACTGACGTCTTAGCATTCATATTCTAATGGGTCCTTGACAATAAATTAAGTTATAGTCCCATTAACTGTGCCCAACGTGCTTCTCATCATATTTGCTGCAGCAAGCGGGATCCGCTCTCACCCTCTGATGTCCAGTTTATTAAGGATATCTTTAACACAAGTTCTCCCAGACCCAAGTACACGGAAGTATGGGATATTGACATTGTGTTAACATTTCTTCACCACGGGGCTCCAGCTATATCCCTATCTTTGGTTCGGCTCTCATAAGGCAGTTATCCTCCTGGCGCTGTCCTCAGTGCACGGGTCCAGTCATTACATAAATTGCAACTGGACAGGATGGCTACACCTGCTACATATAATATTTCATGTTTACGATTTAGTTAAGCAGGGCAGCCCAGGGGTGTCAGGTCTCAAACTAGTTCTCAACCAGGCCCAGAGCATACCCCATGCACCTTTGGTTATGTATGATCACACATTTACAACATTGTCAAGGTCATCTAGAGCGTTAGAGGCTATGATACTAGCTATGTTTGTTAGTTACAAAAAAACTCGTAAGAAGGTATCAGTTCAGACCATCTCCAGATGGTTAATATGGGGTTTTGGCTTATACAGAAGTAGATACTAATTTTCTAATCTCACTCCACCAGGGCTGGTACAACATCAGCAGCAAGGGTTCTGTACGGTCCTCTGGACCACATCCTGCCGGCTGCAGGATGGTCTAACGGATGAGGTTTCCAACATTTTATTTTAACCCATTGCCAGACCAGGAGTATTTGCCAACTCTATATTAGATTCTATTTTATACTTTCCCGTTGGATGAGAGGGGTTAATTCTATTATTATTATTTCATTTATCAGCATCAGCATGTTTTAAATCTATGTCATGTCTGTATGCATTATGAATGTGTTCCCTTATCTGTGGTCAACTGATGCAGTCGTGCTTGTGTGGACTCGTTTTTCCATGGCATGAATTCACAGTTCTTTAAAATCTTCACGTAGTCACTCACGTGACTCCGAAGTAAAATAGTAAGATTAAATGAGAACTTACCAGTTTGAAGTTTGATCTTTATTTTATGAGGAGTTACGATGAGCGATTACGTGCCCTCCGCTCCCAAACCTAGTATCATAAAGATCATCTCGTAGTTCTAGTCATCTCTAATCTTAGTATGTTAGTCAACAACTGCTATCTGTGATTTCACACCGCTGCTTTGAAGATTGACGCGCATGCGGGCTGACGGCCTTCTTCACGTAATCTCTCATTGTAACTCCTCATAAAATAAAGATCAAACTTCAAACTGGTAAGTTCTCGTTTAATCTTACTATTTTCTATGAATCAGAAACAATCACTAATTTAAAAAACATTTAGCTAAAAACGTAAATAGGTAAGGCTTAGTTGGATACAGATCTAATGTGGGCAAATGGCTTGGTGTAGATGGGAGTAAGTGTCAACATGGGAGTGGTGAGTGAAAGGGCTCATTTCTATCTTGTACATCAGCCTCTCCGCATCCTTTCTATCCAAGCCATTCATTATTCAGTAAGTTTCAATGAGGTCCTCCTTCATTCTTCTATACAATGACAGCAGACCCAGAGCCAACAGATGCTCATCGTATGTTAACCCAATAATTCCCGGGATCATTCTTGTCAACCTTTGGTCCCTCTCCAACGCCAGCACAACCCCCCTCAGATATGGGGTGCGAGTCCTTTTCTCACATCAACTTTGTCAGAGAATATACAACAGCTTGAAATCTCAGGTATCTATTCTTAAGAACAGCTTCTTGTCCATAGGTGTGCGATTCCTGAATGGAGGTAGAGTTGAGAGTATGTAAGGAAGATGTTCCAAGTACTCTTGCGCTTAATTCTACCTTGTTCTATTATCCTATTATTGTACTTATATTTTTTTTCTCTTCTTCGGTTTTCACCATTTTGTTTTGCATTTGTTGTACCTATTATTGTATTCATCATTACTATATATGTGCTGTCTTATAATAAGGAATTAAAATTGAAGAGATATCCAAAATCTTTTAAGCTTATTTGCATCTCCTAAGTATCTGTGAATTTAAAAAAAAAATCTGTTTAAGGTGCGGTACAATTAGTATATGAAGCTGAAAATCCAATAAATGGACTGGATGTGTATTTTCTTCTCTTTACAATGAACCTGGTGCAATCTTGTGATGGGACCCATTGTTTGCTGAAGGGAAGTCAAAGTTAATAAACATCATGTTAATAATTTACAGAGGTACCTGTTCCTTGCAGAGAAAGGGTGACAGTGTTGCAGGTGATCTGCTGAATGTGGTGCTATGAGACGACGAAGTACAAGTAGAGCAGAATCTCGTGGGAGTCAAAGTTAGAGGAGCTGCATCAAAGAAAAGCACTTGTTGGCAGTATGCAGCGCTGCGGGATGAAAATATAAAAGGTCTGTGGTGATAGAGTTACTAGGCTTGTGCGTCCATACTAGAGATAAGAGGAGCAAAGACTTGTAATGAGACCGCTGGTGTTAGAATGAGCTGTAGATGCTGGTTTACATCGAAGATAGACACAAAATGCTGGAGCCTGACCCGCTGAGTTACTCCAGCATTTTGTGTCTATCTGAGTGTTAGTGCAACTTGCACGAAAATATAAGACAAAAAAATATCCACTCAACCATTCAACCTGTCTTATGTTGATTAAAGAGATTTGAGCTGAGAATGTCTCTGAGAACAAGTAGTAATGAGTTCTGACACCATTGTGCCCATTGTCGGCATGGTGGCATAGTGGTAGAGTTGCTGCCTTACAGAGACCTGGTTCAATCATGAATACGGGTGCTGTCCGTACGGCGTTTGTACGTTCTCGCTGTGAGCGTGTAGTTTTTCTCTGGGTGCTCTGGTTTCCTCTCACATCCCAAAGACATGCAGGTTTGTAAGTTAATTCACTTCTTAAATTGTCCCTAATGTGTAGGATGGAACTAGTGTCTGGGTGATCGATGGTCAGTGCAGACTCGCTGTATCTCTGAAGTGAACTGAATTAGACAGAGCTGTTGCCTCACAGTGCCAGAGGCTGGGAGCCAGATGCGTGGAGTATGCACATTCTCGTATTGACCGTATGGGTTTCCATCAGATACTCCAGTTTCTCCCACATCCCAAAGCCATGCAGTTTGTTGGGTTAATTCAGCACTGTAAATTACCTCTGGTCTGTAGCCAAGTATATAGGCACGGTCGGGTGAGCTGTTTGGAGTGGATAGGAATAAAATGGGATTCGTGCAGAACCAATGTAATGGGTGGTTGATGGTCATTATATATTTGGTAAGCCGAAGGGCTTGTTTCTGTTGTAATTCTATATCACAAACACCAGCCCTGAAGCAAGGCCTCGCCCGAAATGTCAACTATCCATTTCTCTCCACAGATTCTGCCTGACCGATTGAGCTCCTCTAATAGTTTGTGTTGTGCTCCAGATTCCAGCATTTACAGCCACTTGTGACTTCTCTACTTCTCTATGACTATTGAGCAGGTATGCCGTGAGTACATGATAACCTGTATGAGACACTCAGGCCAAGAGAAAACCTTCCAGAAGACTGCAGTAAGATCCTATTATTAAACATAATTTGGTAGAATATCTAAAGTAGATTATAAACTAGTAAAATTTAAAAAATTGTGATTCTATTGGGCAGCGGCTTTAGTTAGAATATGAGGACATGTGCTGAAGTTGGCATCTATGTGATGCTTCAACTAGTAATCTAGTTTCAACTAGATTGTAGTTCAAAGAAGGTTTGTAAGTTCTTCAGCTATATTCCATAGAACCAGGTCGGCTCATTATAAGTAAGTGCAGTAAGGCCCAGTACTTTGCTTAGAGCACAGTACCCCTGTTCCGTATAACAATAAATATAATTCCTTAGGATCTGGCTGTGTTTGGACTGGCTATAGTCGGGCTGGCTTTTTATGTTATTCCTGACAAATTTCTTAATACTGAGTATCCTATTAGAAGGAAACCTGCTGTTGTAAGGTGGGGTCCAAAATTTAGAACACTTTCTTGAAATAAAGGAGGAAAACATTTCTCACTTGTCAATAATTTCACTATATGCAGGATGCACAACTAAAACCAAGGATAGAGTCAGTGGATGTGGTTCACCTGGATTTTCAGAAGGTCTTTGATAAGGTGCTGTACGTGAGGTTGCTAAAGAAGATGAGAGCCCATGGTATCAGAAGGAAGACATTAGCATGTGTCGCAGGTTAGGTGGATGGCAGAAGGCAAAAAGTGGCAATAAAGTTTTTTTTTCTCTGGTAGTGTTCCACATGGGGTCGATGCTGGGGCCACTTCTCTTCATGTTGTATGTCCATGATTTGGATGAGGGAATTTAAGGTTTTGTAGATTGCAGATGATACGAAGATAGGTGGAGAGACAGGTAGTGTAGAGAAAGCAGGAACTCTCCAGAAGGACTTGGACAGGTTGGAAGAGTGGGCAGAAAAGTGGCAGATGGAACACAGCGTAGGAAATTGTGGAGTCGTGCATTTTGGTAGTAGGAATAAAGGCATAGTATAGCGGGGACTCGCAGGAGTCCAGCCCAGAATCAGTTGGAACACAAAGTTGTGTGAATCAAGCGTATTTATTATTATTACAGTGCTGTTCCCTACTTCTTAAATGGGCACGGGCGTTGCCCAATCTTAAATACCCCCAGGAATCAACCCCATGGCCTGCGCCTCCCACATCGAGACACCTAACTCCTCTTTGTGAGCCGAGAGTTCGCTCTGCCCGTGGCCTACCACCAGGTGCCGCCACAGTAAACTATTTTCTCAATAGGGAGAGAATTTAGAAATTGGAGATGCAAAGGGACTTGGAAGTCCAGGCACAGCATATCCGAAATGTTAATTTGCAAGTCAAATCAGAAGTAAGGAAGGCAAATGCAATGGCATTTATTTTGAGAGGACTAGAATACAAAGAAAAAAACAGTGATGTAATACTGAGGCTTTATAAGGCACTGGTCAGACCACATTTAGAATATTGTGAGCAGTTATGGACCCATATCTAAAGAAGGAGGTGCTGGTGCTGGAGACAGTCCAGAGGTGGTTTATAAAAATGGTCCCAGGAATTATTGGGTTAATGTATAATGAGCGTTTGATGGCATTGCGTCTGTACTCGCTGGAGTTTAGAAGAAAGAGGGGGAACTCTCTTAAGTGAAAGGCCTGGATAGAGTAGATGGGGAAAGGATGTTTCCACTAGTGAGGTCTTGGACCAGAGGCCTTAGCCTCATAATAAAAGGACGTATCTTTTGAAGGGAGATGAGGCAGAATTTATTTTGTTAGAGGGTGATGAATCTGTAGAATTCATTGCCATAGTAAGGCTGTGGAGACTGATGATGGATATTATTGAGGTGTAGATTAACAGATTCTTGATTAGTAAAGGTGCCAGACGTTATGAGTAGAAGGCAGGAGAGTGGGGTTGAGAGGGGAAAGATTGAAAGATTGAAAGATTGAATGGTGGAGTAGACTCGATGGACCAAATGGCCTCATTATGTTCCTATAACGTATAAGGTCATACGTTCATCAAGAATAGGTGTAAAATTAGGACATTCTGGCCATCAAGAGTACTCCGCCATTCAATCATGGCTGGTCTATCTTTCCCTCTCAACCCCACTCTCCTGCTTTCTCCCCAAAACCTCTGACATCTGTATTAATCAAGAATCTATCTATCTCTGCCTTAATATATCCACTGACTTGCCTCTACAGCCTTCTATAGCAAATAATTCCATAGATTTACCAAGTTCCATGATTTAAAAAAAACAACAATATGGGAGAAATGGTGATATAGTTCCAAATTGTAATGGTTTGAGACCAATGTAATAGAGTTATACTGCATGCCTTTCGATCAAGACTGTCCATGCCAAACAAGTTGGCATTCTGGGCTAGTACTATTTGTGTGGATTTGGCCCATATCCCTTGTTTCTCTAGCTTCTTCTTTCTTGTTTCTTATATGTGTACTTGTCTCTATATCTTTCTCTGGCAATTCATTATATGCACAGACTATGAGTGGAAAGCTTGTGTTTGAGGTCCCTCTTGAATCTCTTCCACCAAATTTAAACCTATGACTTCTAGGTTTAGAATCTTCTACTCTAGGGAAAAGACTGTGAACATTTACTTTATCTGTGGCCTCATGATTTTGTGTACTTCAAAAAGGACACCCCCTCACCCTCCTATGCTCCAAAAAAAAATTCCCAATCAAAAGAAGTAGAGTTGCTGTCTTACAGCACCAGAGACCCGGGTTCGATCCTGACTATAGTTGCTGTCTGTGTGGGGTTTGTACGTTCTCCCCATGACAGGGTGGTTTTCACCGGGTGCTCTGGTTTCCTCCCACACCCCAAAGATATATAGGTTTGTAGGTTAATTGGCTTTGGTTAGTGTATAGGATAATGCTCATGTACTGGGATCACTGGGCAGCATTAACTTGGTGGGCCGAAGGGCCTGTTTCCACACCGTATCTCTGAAACTAAAACTAAAACTAAAAGTTTCAATATAACTCAAGCCCTCAAGTCCAAGAGACTTGGAGAAGAACCTTCAGGTAATGGAGTTCCTATGAAACTGTTCCCCTAACGTTTCTGGTGGTACACAGTGCAGACGTGGGAGGTGCTATCACTGAAGGTTTAAATAGCATTTTGTGGATGCTACACACTGCAACCAACGTGCATCTGTGGTGGAGGGAGCAAATACTTAGGGTGGATGATTGGGCGTTAATCAATTGGCGGCTCTGTATTGGATTTACAGAAGCAGGAGGAAAAGTTTTGGAATTATCTCACATTTGACTTGCAACGGGAACTGCATTCTCAGGGAGACAGAATCTCAGTAATGAATGCTGTTGTTACCAACAGAGACAAGGATTTGGGGTGGGCTATAAAAACACCACTGTGTGTGTGTGTCTGGCCTGTAAGAATGTAGTTAAGTATGGAACCAGAAGAAACAATTAAACTTATTAAAGTTTTTTCAGCAAATTTGATTTTATTTCCCATGTATAACCAAGAACACATCTTTAAATTCAACCATTCTCAGATTTTAAGGAAACAACAAAACATGGTGAGGTTTATTCAAAAAATACTGAGGACATTGGACATTCAATGCAGTTAATTGTAAAACAATTGAGACTGATTTAATCTTTCCATAACATCACAAGGTAGATGTCGGTAAGGGAACTTATCCATCCCATTCTACTTCAAACTTCAAAAGCTCTCTACTCCCCAGTTCCATTTGCAGATTCCACCTCCAAAACACCTTGCCTTCATTTGCAAACTTTTTTTCTGCTGAATGTTGCTCAGCATGTGTTCTTCTAAGTGACATTTGAGGGGAAGTTGGATAGGCCCATGGACATGAAGAGAATTGAGGTATTTGGATCATGTGCAGGCAGCTGTGATTAGTTTATCTTGGCATCATGATCGGTATGGACATTGTCAGCCAAAGGACCTGTTCTTGTGCTGTGCTTTTCTATATTTTGTGTTTAGTATCTTTGTAATTTTGTTGCATTGTCTCTTAGAATCTTCCCTGTACAAGATTGCAGACTGATCGATCATTTCGCCGAACACCTACGCTCAGTCCACCCTGGTCTATGTGATCTCCATTTCGACTCGCCTTCCCATTCCCATACTCACTTTTCTGTCCTGGGCCTTCTACACTGTCAGAGTGAGACTACACACAAATTGGAGGAACAGCACCTCATATTTTGCTTGGGCATCTTACAACCCAACAGTATGAACATTGATATCTCCAATTCAAGTGACCCCTGCATTCCCCCTCTCTCCCCTCCCCAACCTAGTTATCGTACTAGTTCCACTGTTGGCATCTCTGTATCCATTCGTTATCACTTCTTCCCCAGCCAATATGGGCTCCACCCTTCCTTGGTCATCTATTGTCGGTCCTGGTTTATTGTGGACTTTTCCTGCCTCCAGTTCCCCCCTCCCCACTTCTCTACTTTCATGTTAAAGAGGGGTTCCGACCCAAAATGGCACTCATCATCTTTCTCCAGAGGTGCTGCCTGACCAGCTGTGTTACTCCAGCGCTCTGTGTCTTCATTCCTGTACATTGTTTTTAACGCTATTAATATTCTCTTGCAGTCTGACAGATAAAGTATTTCCCAGAAAAGAAAAATCACAGAAATTAAACTGCTAAACATCATGGAGGCCCTCACATCGTTTTCCAGATGGTACTTGTATGCCATACACGGTTACTTTTGTGAGGTAATGTTTACAGCTGGCTGGGACTTTGTGGAGAATGCAAACTGGAAGTTCCGTGGAGTTACCAGCGTGTGGTCGCTTCTTATCTACGGCACTTCAATCCTCATTGTGGAAAAGATGTACCTTCACCTTCGGACCAAGTATAATGTTCTAACAAGGGGCTTCATTTATACACTCTGGACGTACGTTTGGGAGTTTACAACAGGCTTTATCCTGCAACAGTTTAATGCTTGCCCCTGGGATTATTCCTCTTTCCGGGGGAACTTTATGGGACTAATTACTCTTGAATATGCAATGCCGTGGTTCCTCGCTTCGATAGTTGCCGAGCAGATTGTGATTAAAAACATTTTGCGGTTACGTATGGATGGACAGGGAGACTCAACTTCAGGTTATGTGACACTGAAAAAGTACTTCTAAATGAATTTGGTTTGATTAATGTTACCTGCGTAATATCCATCAGTCAAATTATCTTTTGGGGTCTATTTTACTTTATTGTTTTGTTTGCTTCCAGTTTGCATCTTGATTTCTGAAATGTTTAACTCGTTTTATAGTTCCATAAGATACCAATGAAGGAGAATGAGAATTTTGCTTATATAAACTTTGTTTCTTTCTCTTCTATCCTTTGGAAGGTATCACAAATAAGACTAATTCTGTTTTAACCTAATGCCTGATCTCAGGAGGAGGTAGTTGTGGCATGTACTATCACAATGTTTAAGAAACATTTAGACAGGTACATGGATAGGACAGGTTTAGAGGGATATTGGCCAAACACAGACAGGTGGGACTAGTGTAGATGGGACATGTTGGCCTGTGTGGGCAAGTTGGGGCAAAGGGCCTGTTTCCATGCTGTAAGACTCTGACTCCATGCCTATATATCTAATTTATCAGTGAGCAACATCGATAGCAAATAATAGTGGTATTTTAAGTGTTTTTTTAACCCTTTGCTATTTCACGTTTTCTGTCAATTCCTCCCTTAAGATAAATTCACTCAGTCTGTATTGGAAATCTGATTTATGCTTTATAGCTGTGTCCTAACCTTGAACCAGGAAGTCCTCTATAATAATTTTCTGTGGTCCCCTAAGTCACTCAAATATCCATCCAATTTTTTTTATGTGTACGACTGCCCCATCAATCATTCATTGGTTTTTTTTGCATCTTCCAATTTTGAGCACATTTCTGTTGTCCTATAGTTAATTGATGACTCTGACAGGCTCGAAGAATCAATGGCCATCTAAAATATATTGTTGCTACTCAATTTACCTTTGGCCCGAAGGACCCTGAGCACAGATATGCTCTTTTGCATCTCACGAGCCTTCCAGATTCCAAAGTGATTAAATGGAGTCCAGATTTTACTTTCCAGTTCACTTGGTTATCACTGACATACATTATCTGCGTTTACTAGCTTTACCAAGGCCGCTTGTCACAAAATCATTCCAGTTATTTTACCAATAACATCAGTCAATATTATTGAAAGAGAATAAAGTGACAAAATAAATGACTGATTTTTTTTGTTATCGTTTAACTGCATGACTTGCCATGTGTCTGATTCACAATAGATAGCCCAGTGTCGATATACTGCAATAAATTGAAAATTAATCTTAATTCGAAGAAGAAAAACGGAAATTATTTTAATATCTTGCGTCCCAGTTTGCACCTGTCCACGGCAATACTGTCATTGATGCTATGTTTGGGTTTGAGGTGTGGGCATTTATGGGCAATGTCATTTATTGCTTAGGCACAGTCAGCTAACAATGTTTCCTGGAATTGTTCATGAGTTAAGAGTCAAGAGTGTTTTATTGTCATGTGTCCCGAATCAGAACGAGTTTCTTACCTGCAGCAGCACAACAGAAATGTAAACCTAGCACTCTGTAAACACCATAATAAATAACAATAAAATAATTTCACTATATAAGTTCAGTATATAAGTATTCAGTATATCGGTCAGCACGGTGGAGCAGCGGTAGAGTTACAGTGCCAGAGAGCCGGGTTCCTGACTACGGGTGCTGCCTGTACGGAGTTTGTACGTTCTCCCCATGACCGCGTGGGTTTTCCCCGGCTGTTCTGGTTTCCTCCCACAGTCCAATGCTGTACAAGTTTGTAGGGTAATTGGCTTCAATAATGATTGTAAATTGTCCCTGGTGTGTAGCATAGTGCTAGTGTATGGGGATCGCTGGTCAGCATGGATTCGGTGCGCCAAAGAGCCTGTTTCTGCGCCGTATCTCGAAACTTATAAAAGTTTAAAATAAAACAATAATAGTGCAAAGACAAAAGCAATGACACCCCCCCCCAAAAGTTTATGTAGTTTTGAATTTAGTTGGAAGTTCTTGTGTTTATAGCCTGATAGTTATTGGGAAGAAGCTGCATCTGAACATTACAGTTTTCAGGCTCCTGTATCTTTTTCCTGATGACAGGAGTGAAATGAGACCATGGCCAGGATGGTGTGTGTCTCTGAAGATGCTGGCTGCCATTCTGAGGCAGCGACTCCCGTAGATCCCTTTGATGATGCTTTCAGCATAGCAGGAAAATATTGTGGGTTTTAGACATTCTTCCAATTGTTCGGAAGCAGGTAAATTATTATGATTGCATTCAGTGGTACTGCACCATTGGTGATTTACAGAAGCCAATATCACAGCGCAATGAGAAGCAAAGCCATACTTCCTATACAACTTTTATGCAGGCCCCAAATAATATAAATGTCACATTTTGTCATTGTTATTTGTTGATATTTGTATTTTTTATCACATCTTGCCTTTTTGAATAAATCTGCTCATCAGCCATGGTTGCTGTGCCAAAGAGAAGTCTGCCAGTGTTATCTTATCCTCCCCAAAGTGTAGCAAACCAAACCAAGTGTCTATTTAAACTTGCTATAGCTCCGTCTTTATGTCTTAACAACCGGTCGCTTCTTTCTGGATGATAAATCGCCAGATCATTGTTTTGAATTTTGGTTCCACTCAACCTTGTGACACCTACAATCTTTGCAAAAGGGAAGTAAGAATTTTGTGGAACTGAATTGAAATGCAGGAACCTGGAAAAGGAGGACAATGTGTGCCAATGTTTATTTTAATACAGAAGTGATCTTTGCTGAAAATGTACTTGCTGTTCTTCTGGCTCCTTTCAGAAAGTTGATAGTTATGTGTTAATATAGCTTAATATACACAGTATGTATTTTATGATTGGACTCTACAGATTATGCATGAATACTCTTGGCTCACATGGACAAATAAAACATAGTAAACATTTCACTATGGCAACTTTTGCTTCAACTGTAATTAAAAACAGCAGTTACTAATATGTGCATCAAACAGAATGAGGGTTATTTCAGTTTTTGAGAGAGAGAGAGAGAGAGGGGGGTGCATGGAGAGGGAGGGAGAGAGGGCAAGGGGGAGAGAGGGAGGGAGGATGAGGGAAAGGAGAGAGGGGGATCATACTGATATTGTCACACACTTGAAATAAAAATGAAAAACAAACTCCTGCATAGATATCCCTTATTCTTTTCTTCCCATTTCCCATTTAGACGTTTGGATTTTTAACTCTGCACTTCTTTGATTGAATTACTTTATTGCTTCTCTATCGGTTCTCGCTGTCGATTTCAAAGTGCAAATGTTTTTATCAGCAGCAGAAAATGGTTCTTTTTATAACAGGGTTAAAGGTAGTTTTTCCCGATCCTATAAACATTCTCATCAACGTTTCTTAAATGCAATAAAACATTGTTAGGGTGCTTCACAGAGATTGATACATATTCTCAAAGGGCACAAAAACATTGTCCCAAAGGTAGGTTTCAACAAAGATCTTAAAAAAGGAACATACAAAAATATAGAAATAGCAGCAGGATCCTTTGATCCTTCAAGCCGTTTTGATCCTTCAAGCCTGTTAGAGTCATACTGCGTGGAAACAGGTCCTTCGGCCCAACTTGCCAACAGTGACCAACATGTTTCATTATCACTGGTCACATCTGCCTGGGCCTGTGTTTCCATCAGGGCAACTGCTGTTTTGTTAGCCAATTCCTCCAATAGCCCAGTAAGTTGACCAATTTTAAATGCATTGCGATTTGTTCCATACCAGGGAAGCATCGCCATACCAACATTCTCACCTGGTGAAACATTTTGCTTGGTGAGCCGAGATCCAGATACAGGGTTTTTAAATGTGGGATGGTCAGTTATTTGTTTAAAATGGCGCATGGCAGGGATGACATAAGCGAGATAACAACACCCTGTCCAATAATGGGGGCCCTTAATTTGTGTAGCCACATTCCTGTCATCTGATGGCATCCCTGGTAACCATGGATAAGCCCATGGTCCACATATGAAATAGGTGCCGTTAATAGGTCGAGGTGGGCCAGGGGTAGCGCTAGTGTCCATAATAAGGCATGAGCTATTTCCCAAGAAAACCCCAGTACCCCGATGATAACAATGACAGGTGGCATTAACTGGTTCCTGGGAGAGCTTCATTACGTTCAAATGTGGAATTTGGGCCCCATCTTTCACATGAATTTTCCAGTCGGACTTAAAGGGTGGGATGTACTGTCCCCGAAAGTTACCTGACACTTAGTTCTATTAGTGATAGAGGAAAAACAAAGTAGAGCATATTTTTCCGTAACATTGAGGAGGATAGGGACCATGGGCATCCCTCCCTTTCCACCCGTGGCATAGCTGCACAAATCCAACAGGGCTGACTAGCAGGTGCAAAGCGTTGTGCGTATGCATGGGCTGTCTTAAGGTATAAGTTATTTTCCCATGGTTCAATAAGTATGATCAAAGAGCCAAAGGCCTTTATTAGGGTCCCGGTGTAGCTGTCTTTTTGCAATCAGAATGATGCACCCAGCGAGGGTGCCCTTCAACTTTAGCAGGTGTTGGGGTGGTAAGGAGCACAAGGTATGGACCTCTCCAGCGGTTGCCCAATTTCTTCCGATCCCAATTTTGTATCAGCACGTAGTCGCCAGCCTGCAGCAATCCCTCTGTCGGTGGCTTGTCTGAAGTTCGCCGCGCCTCTCATACCTGTGAATGCAAAACTGACAAAGAATGTGTTAGTAACTTCATGTATGTCAACAACCGTTCACCCAAGGCATGGAGATCATAGGTTGCTTCTGCAATTTCTTCAGTCCCCCAGGGAGTCCTGAGGAGCCTTCCATACATTATCTCAGCAGGAGTTAATTTTGTGGTAGAATGTGGTGTGATTGGCATAGCGAATAGGGCCATAGGCAAGTTCCAGCGACGTCAGTGAGTTCGCGGAAGCAGTCACGGACTTCATTGCAACAATAACCGACAACATCGTCCCCATGGTAAGAGTAAGCACCTTTCCTAATCAAAAACCCTGGATAGATAGCTTTGTTCATGTTGCCTTGAATGCTCGCACCGCTGCCTACAACTCTGGCCTGGCATCAGGAAACATGGACGTCTACAAGGTAGAGTCCTACCGACTGCAAAGGGCGGTGAAGGATGCAAAAAGGAGGTACAGGAACAAGATGGAGTCACAGATGGAGCAGCAGGACACCAGACGCCTGTGGCAGGGGCTACGGACTATAACCAAATACCGGAGCACCCCACCCTCATCCGCAAGTGCCAGCACCTCCCTAGCTGATGACCTGAACTCTTTTTACGCTCGGTTCGAGATGGGCAACACCACCCCAGGTCTGCCGACTATCAACAATAACACCAGCGGGCTGGCTAACGAAGCTGATGGGAGGAATGAGCACACATTCTCGCTGTCCGAGCACGATGTGAGGATGGCTCTGACACAGGTGAACACGAGGAAAGCTGCAGGCCCCGATGGCATCTCGGGGCGAGTACTTAAGTCCTGTTCTACGCAGCTAGCTCCGGTGCTCACTACAATATTCAACCTCTCCCTGGACAAGTCCGTAGTCCCTGCCTGCTTCAAAATATCCACCATTGTACCTGTACCAAAGAATGCCTCCCCAGCCTGTCTGAATGACTACCGTCCGGTGGCCCTCTCCTCGGTAGTCATGAAATGCTTTGAGAGGCTGGTGAAGAAACACATCTGCGCCTTCCTCCCTCGCAACATGGACCCATTACAATTTGCATACCGTCCGAACAAATACACGGACGATGCTGTCTCCCAGGTTTTGCACACCGCTCTCTCCCATCTTGACAGCCAGAAGGGGGGCTATGTGAGGATGCTGTTCATAGCCTTCAACACGATAGTCCCCAACCAGACTGGCCGCAAAGCTACTGGATTTGGGCTCAACACCCCCCTGTGTGCCTGGGCCCTGGACTTTCTCACCGCCAGGCCCCAGGTAGTAAAGATGGGAGGGAATACATCGAAGTCCCTCACCCTGAGCACAGGATCCCCCCAGGGTTGCGTCCTCAGCCCCCTATTGTACCCTGTACACACACGATTGTGTGGCTAGGTTCAGCTCCAACTAGATAATGAAGTTTGCTGATGACACCGTGTGGTGGGCCTGATCTCAGACAACGATGAGAAGGCCTACCGGGAGGAGGTGGCTGATCTGGCACTCTGGTGTCAGGACAACAGCCTCCTCTTGAACATCAAAAAAAACGAAGGAGCTGATCATGGACTTTAGGAGGGCACATCATGCGAGGACGTACACGCCATTGAGGATAAATGGGGATACTGTGGGTAGGGTGAGCTGTTTTAAATACCTGGGAGTCCACATCTCTGAGGATATGACATGGACATCGCACGCTGCAGCACTCATGAGTAAGGCAAGGCAGCGCCTTTACCTCCTCAGCCATTGAGGAAATTCAGAGTGTCTCAGAGGATCCTCCAGTCCTTCTACTCTGCGGCTGTGGAAAGCATCTTGTCCGGAAACATTACAATCTGGTTTGGGAATTGCTCTGCCCTGGACAAGAAGGCTCTGCAGAGAGTAGTGTGTTTGGCCGAACGCACTATGGGAACTTCTCTCGCCCCTCTGCAGGAACTATACATCAGGAGGTGCAACTCCAGAGCCAACAAGATAATGGGAGACCCCTTCCACCCCTGCAACGGACTGTTCCAGATGTTACGGTCAGGCAAACGCCTCTGTTGCCATGCTGTGAGAACAGAGTGGATGAGGAGGAGTTTCTTCCCAGAGGCCATTCAGACTGTAAACTCCTATCTCACCAGGGACTAACTCTACTAACTTACTGTACCACAATACCGCCCACAATATTTGATATGAAAAAGAACATGTGATTCTGTTTGTAGTTTATTGGTTGTTCGTTTGTTTGTTTTTTGCACAAAGTCCGCAGGCACTGCCACTTTTCATTTCACTGCAAATCCCGTATGTGTATGTGACGAATAAACTTGACTTGAACTTGTACCCGATTCAGCTTTGTTTCATCAGTTAATTTTGCAAGCTTGCTTTTTAAAGTTCCATTAGCTGTTTCCACAATCCCTGCAGCTTGTGGATTATGTACACAATGGAACTGTTGCCGAATGTTCAATTGCTTACACATCTCCTCATTAACTTTAGCCGAGAAGTGTGGTCCGTTATCTGAGCTGATAACAGTAGGCAGTCCAAATCGCGGCATGATTTTGCGGAGCAAAACAGCGACAGTGGACTGTGACTCTAGGTAAGTCAATAAAATCAATTTGAATGTACTGGAAAGGTCGGTGTGGCATTGGCGGAGGGCCTGGTTCAACCCGCACAGGCTTCCCAGGGTTGTGTCTCTGGCAAACCTGGCATTGGGAAACTATTTGCAGTATCTCTTTCGCTGGTTTTGGATGCCACCATGTGGCTTTACAATTTGCTAACATTCCCCCTTTACCACTATGGGTAAGGGAGTGTACATAATGCAACAGAATAGGCAATAAGGTGTCAGGAACACAAACTTTGCCAGTGGAAGTGACCCAAACTGAATCTGCGGATCTTTGATGGCAATTCGACTGGCGCCATTTGTAAAGTTCCTCAATCGGGACATCCCTCTGCATCTGTAAGATTTCCTGCATGTCTGGTAAGGCAATGATAGAGTGTAAAACACTCAATTCTCCTGATGGGACTATATGGATTCTAAGTAATGCGGCATTACAGGCAGCACAATCAGCAGCATGATTGCTGCAGGAAATCAGGTCCCTGGCTGCTGTGTGGGCTACACAAATATGGCCCGCATTTCTGGTAAGGTGATTGCATGTAATAGATTGGACACGAACAGGGCATTTTTAATAGGTGTCCCTGTTGCAGTCAAAAATCCCCGATGCTGCCAGAGGGCACCAAAATCATGGGCTACCCCAAAGGCATAATGCGAATCGGTGTAGATGTTGGCAATCTGTCCAGCCATTAATATGCAAGCGCGAGTTAGGGCGGATAGCTCTGCTTGTTGTGCCGACAGAGGCTGTTGAAATGCTGCATTTTCAAGGATTTCTAGGTTAATAGTTACTGCAAAGCCGGCACATTGTCGGCCCATTGAATTGATGAAGGAAGATCTATCCACAAAAATGTTGGGCGCATCAGATAAAGGAATATCGACAAGGTCCGTGTGAGATTGGGTGAAAGCGTCATTGTAGGCTACTCTGCTCCTTCAGTTTCAGTGTTTTGTGCAGGTACATTTTGTAAAAAGGTTGCGGGGTTGATGACAGAGCAGTGATAAAAACTTAACTGGCTGTTGGTCAGTAAGGGTAGTTCCTTGCGAACATGCCGTGCCCGAGTCATGTGTTGGGATTAACGTGAATTTAATAGGGCTACAACGGCGCGCACAATGTAGGCAGCAACAAGCTGGTACAAAGTAATGTTTGCGACAGCATTAACCATTGCATGTAAGGCTGGACGGATTTGTGTGCATGGCGGGTATCCTCAGGCATCTAATTTAGAGAAATAGTATCCTACCGGTCGTCGAAGGGTTTCATGGTATTGTATCAATACTGCTATAGCACAGCCATCTCTTACGGTAAGATAAGCTGGAATGGTCGGTCGTAGAGAGGTCTTCCCAGTGCCGGGGCTGCAGCTAAGACATTTTTAAATTCAATAAAAGCTTGCAGTTGCTCCGTTGTCATGGTATATTTCTGTGGTGCCTTGACGTACGATAGAGGCGAAAGGTGTTGAGAATATTTGCGAATTCATTGTCTGCAAAAGTTCACGTCCCAAAAAGGCCCTCATGCCTTTAGGTGATGTAGGTGGCTTAAATTCCAGAATGGTCATTAGACGAGTTTGAGTGAGCGCCCGTTCTGTAGCACTGATGGTGACTCCTAGAAAAAGCACTGAAGGTTGATTAGCTTTAACTCTCTATTTAGGTATCACATAACCTAGAGAGTGCAGAGTTAACAGCAGTATCTGTGTGTGTTGATCATTAGATTCCGCTGAGGGGCTGGCCAGTAGTAAATCATCAATGTACTGAATAATTGCCGAGCCCACAGTTAATTTAATGTCCTGTAACTGGGTCTTCAATATCTGCGAAAAGATAGTAGCCAAGTGGATAAATCCTTGTGGCAGTCGTGTCCATGTATATTGTTTACCTTCATAGGTAAATGCAAATAACATATAACATATATAACAATTACAGCACGGAAATAAGTATTGTGAATCTGTGCACAATAATAAGTATTGTGCACTGGAATAGCAAAGAAAGCGTGTTGTAAGTGCACAATAGTAAACACAGCAACATCGACAGTATTGTTGCTGGATTAGGAACTACAGCATGCCTTGGTTCAGTGATTTCATCAATTGCCCTTAGATCTTGGACTAACTGCCAATCTTTATGTCCCGGCTTAGGGACCAGGAAGATGGGTGTATTGCATGGAGATTGACATGGGATTAAAATGCCTTGTGCCAGTAATCCATCAATTAACTGTGTTACCCCCTCGGAGGCTTCCTGTTTTAAGGGGTACTGTTGTATAGCTGGTAATTGCTTTTCTGACTATACATCAATAATTATAGGGTCACAGTTGGTTAGACCGATTTCTAGAGAGCTAGTGGACCATAAATGCTGTTCGACTTTTGGGGCACCTGTCGCTCTATGGTGGGTGATCTTTCCTACTATATCTTGTTCCACTGACCAGAATTCAATGATACCTTCAGGGGACATTTGCTTTTGGTCGAAGCATGTTGTATCTGCCTTTTTGTACAAAGTGTGGGCTAAATTCCCCAGCTCTTTGCGGTGAGCCCCTCTTTAACGCAAATAGTCACATGTGGTTTGATGAATGGACTGTGCTTCCACAAGGAAGGTGCGATATTGGCTAGAAAAAGCCTTCTCAAAGGGGCCTTCAATTCGGCCGATGATATTGACTGTGGTTAGTTCACCTACAACGTCTGCATAATATTCTTCGTTTTCGTCATTTACTCCAGTAGGGTCATAGCATAAGGTGAGATGATGGTTATACATTGACTGAAATATGGTGCGTGGGCTTAGGGTCAATTGCCCACCATTGGGGTAATACACCTGTCCGTAAAGCCATGATTGGTGATATCGGACCCTCTTGTATTGCTATGCCCTCATTAGTACAGGTAATAGTGATGGACAGACTCTGTAGTAAATCACGTCTGGCTAGGCAGCAGTTAATACCAGTGGTAACTGAAAAGGAGATTGTACAGCATCGATCCATTGCCCGGACCTGAAGGGGTGAGGTTAGTGGATAGCGGTGGGTTTGTCCATCTAGACCAGCCAGGTGAGCAGTTGAGTCTGATACTGGAAACTGACATTTCTCAACTATATGTCTATCGAGGGTGGACATAGTGGCACCAGTATCAATCAAAAATGGTATCTCTATCCCTTCTACTAGAACATTTATCACAGGTTCCCCTCCTCCACAAGCAATTGCGGGGAACATAGTTCGAGAATTGCCTGGCGACCATCAATCTTGATTGCGGAAGGGATTTTTGGTGCTGTCAGAGGGCTCATGGAATTCTGGTCGCTGAATTCTATCGTAGGGGCTGGTGGAGCATTCTCGTTTCTTGTGTCCGAATCCCCCATATCTAAAGCATTGCACATTCGACTGATCTATACGGGGAGGCCGACGTTCGTCGTCAGAACAACGATCCGGTCTATTGGGGGGTGGACCATTATAGTTTTGCTGATAATTGCCCCGCTACGGTGGATCCTGTTTCTGATAATAGACCGTGCGTTGGCCTAAGGGAGGGGGCGTGGCCCATTCATTAACTCCCTCTGCTCCTTCAGTTTCAGGCTGTACTGCATATTCATGTTTAACCATCACAGGCTTTGCGAGGGTGCTTTCCCTTTTGGCTTTGGGCCAATGTGCACATACAGCTCGTCCCATACTTTACTCGCCCAATCCAAATCGACCTTTATCATCATTACTGTGACCGGAGGTAGTGATTGTACCATTATAGCATTAAATTGTGTAGAAACTCTATCGTTATTAAAATTTTCGTCACTGGCATGATTTCTGTATAAGGCTATAAAACGCTCCCAAAATTGAATGCCAGTTTCTTTTGACATTCCAGTGGTTTACATTCCAGTGCCCGGGCCATATCTAGAGGGAAATGTAAGATTGATTGTAGGGCTCTTGTCATTAAGGCAATTTGTGCAGGACCATTTACTTCAGCGGATATTAGTTCAGCCCAGGTGTTCATGACTGGTTGAGTCGGTTGATTTAGGGACATTTGGGTGGTCCATTTCCCAAATTCAGTGCCGCTAAGAGGGGCAGAAAGGGCCGTAAAATAGTCTTGAGGACTTGCATCATTGTCTCAAAATAGTCTGCAAATTGGACCCATTGGGTCTGTTTATCGGGGGCTTGTTCTGCCATTAAAGCCACGTCTGCTGGTTTCCAAGGAACTGCCATAGCAAGTGGCTGTCCGTTCTGATTGGGTATCACTTGTTTGGGAAAATTAGATGTACTGGGTACTATGCCGTAAGGTGCTACAAGTCGTCTATCAGTAAGCTGTTTTACCCTGTCGCTAATGGTCTGTGGTGAAGTAAAAGTATTTTGCCAATGCTGTTGCGGAGCTACCACTTCAATCGGGATGGGAGCTGTAGCTGACCTTGTTGTAGGGGGTGTCATGGCAACCGCAGCGCAGTCGAGTATGGTGGCGGCGCTTGAGCTGACTGCGAGACAACAGGGGGTGGTCTAAGTCCCAAGTTATCCTCTGACTCAAAGTCCGAGGATGTTAATAATTTTGCCACACCAGACAGCAGGTCCTTCTCATCCAGTACTGGATATAACATAGAAACATAGAAAATAGGTGCAGGAGTAGGCCATTCAGCCCTTCGAGTCTGCATTACCATTAAATATGATCATGGCTGATTATCCAACTCAGTATCCTGTACCCTGCCTTCTCTCCATACTCCCTGATCCCTTTAGCCACAAGGGCCACATCTAAATCCCTCTTAAATATAGCCAATGAAGTGGCCTCAACTACCTTCTGTGACAGAGAATTCCAGAGATTCACCACTCTCTGTGTGAAAAATGTTTTTTCTCATCTCAGTCCTAAAAGACTTCCCCCTTATCCTCCATTATCCCCAACAGGTCGCGCTTCTAATCTAGTTTTTACGTTGTTTTCGGTCGAAGACCCTTTCATAGGCCGTACATTCAGCTTGCAATACCTTCCAACCATTTATGACCCCGGTTGGTCCATATACTGTACTCCCTCTACAACATGCATTATTCATCCAATTACTAGCGCGCGCCTCCTCGTGGCGTTTGACTGCCACCTCCCTCATTCCTTAATTCATTTCTTCCATCTTTTACCCGCATCACATTCCCATATCAATTGCTCTGACATTCCATGTTCCACCAATCGGCCATGTTTTGTTCCCTAACTGCTTAGCTAATGTTGCCAACAATTGTCTATAGGCTCTATTTCTACCCGGATCCATATAACACATGTGAACTACCATCAATTTTATCCAAGCCCTGGCCCATCCTCCTTCGTTTCTCAACCCGACAACCCCTCGGATGTCTCAACCAAGCACCACTGCCCGTGTCTCTCAATTCAGCAACCCCTGGGTCTCTCAACATGGCAAGCGGACCATTCCTCGTATCTCTACCTGACAATACCCTCAGGTATCTCAACCCAGCCGAAGAACCAACCTCGATCCCCATTTCTCAAACCAGCAAAACCTGGATCTCTCAACAAGACTGACAAATAAAAATTCAAAGTATGCTCGCCTCAATTCTCTGTTCGATCGGATACCAGTTAGGAATGTGAGATTAGACCACGGACATGGAACCACAGTGCCCCAAGGAGTCGGATGTGGGGACCTGGCTCAAGGAGCCGGGAGTGTGCACAGAATCCCCCTCAGAACCTCAGTTTCACCGTTGCCATTTATACATTCATGTAGTCTATCCCAAAGGTATTCTGCCGACTATATGCCAAACTGTTAAAGTACGATCTACTCAAATAGTAGAATAAATCAAAGAGTCAAAAACCTCTGTTAAAAATGCCTTTACTAAGTCACCAAGGTGGAATAGAAAAACAGCCAGTGATGTGCACAAAGTGTCCACACCAAATGCTGGCGCTGTTCAGACTGTCAATACAGAGGATTTACACACATGTTTATACTGATAAAACAGCCATAAGCACATGGTTAAAAAACAAATAAGCTTCAGTTAAACACAATAAATCCCATCAGCTACATTTGGGGAGATACAAAGTATAAAGGGAGGCAGACCAGCTGCGAAGGCAAGAACTGTTCTATTGTGTACCTTGCCCCTCCTATACAGCTTGTATCCCAATGCAATGCCACATGGCCGGAAACGGCTCTTATCTTCGTTCCCACTGAGACAATGAAAGTCGCCTTTACAGGCTTCTGTATTCACAGGCTTTTGCAGATATTTGCAGTGGGCAATATTTTAAACTGCTACCAGCATGCTGTGTACAAAATGGTGGTTAGTAACTATAATGGCTATAAGGCTAATAAGATGGAGGATAACCGCATTAACTCTTACACATCAAGCTGAAATATCATTATTTATTTATTTATTTACTTACAGAATATGCCTTTGAGAATTCCTCGAGCACCACCTCATTTTTATTTTCCATGGTTTTTGGTTGCTTCAGTATTTTTAGTTTATCATATAAAACAAAACATTTTACATTCAAGGTTTTAATTTACATAGTTGACATACGATGCAATTAAAATACTAAATTAAATAGCACAACGTTATAGTACCAAAGCAATGATTTTCAATAATTGGAATATATTTGGTTACAAATTCATGATGATGCATGTCTGAACATTGTTATAGTTCTGTTCACATCATGATTGACAGAATAATGTCATTGTTTTCAGTCCTTTATAGGAACCTTTGGATATTAATTACTGTTACAAAATCTATGATTGCAATATTGAGAATTAAGTTAAAATTATTCGAGTAAAATGAAGATATTCATTGCTTTGAGGTCTTATTTCTCATACGATCTTTTTCTTCCTGCATCTTGAATGACACAAAGTGCAATAGTTCCTTCATCCCTTTTCCATGTGTACCTGGTATGTAAAGAAAAAGGTAGCAGGCTTGAACTTAATACACATGCATTCTCTTTTTCCAGCAGTATTAATACTTTATCTCTGGACTGTGGAGAGCAGTAAACAAAACCCTGCATCCTCCTGTTCCATATGCTGGAGCAATTCAGCAGGTCTGGCAGCATCTCTGGAGAAAATGGATGGGTGACATTTCACATTGGAACCCTACCCAAAACGTCACCCATCCTTTTTCTCCAGAGATACTGTCTTATCCATTCATTTACCCCAGCACTTTGTAGTTATCTTTAGAAAGAAGTTGATTTTGTTTTAATTCTTTCATAAGGTGCAGATGTTGCCAGCAACATTCAAATTTGTTATCTTCCCATACTTTTAATTCCAAAAATGTCGCGTCCACAAGCATGCCCTTTGGCCCAAATCATCCATGCCTACAAAATTACCTAACCAAGCAAGTCCCACTTGCTTGATCTGAGTCATCGAGCGTGGAAAAAGGCGCTTTGGCCCAACTTGCCCATGCCCCCTAACATGCCCCATCTACACGAGTCCCACTTGTCCAGGTGTCCTTTAAACACTGTTTTAGTACCTGCCTCAACTACCTCTTCTGGCAGTTCATTCCATATACCCACTACATTCTGAGTAGAAATGTTGGCCCTTTGATTTGTGTTAAATCCTGCCCCTCTCACCTTAAGCTCAAGTCCTTTGATTTGCCCACCATGGGCAAAAGACTGCACATTCATCTTAACTATTATCCTCATGATTCCAGGGATGAGGGATTTTGGTTATGTGGATAGACTAAAGAACCCAAGATAATTGTCCCAGGAAAACAGAAAGTTTGAACAAAAGTCCAACAGGCATTTAAATTCATGCAGGATATAGATTGACCAAATAACTTACTCCCATTGACCGAGGGTTCAGGAACCAGGAGATTAAATAAATGAGGATAGGGAAAAAAAAACAAAATAAGGGAAAGATTAATCTTTCTTTAAAATACAGAGCAAGTGCTTCGGGTTTAGAATGTACTGCTCGGGTTAGTGGTGGAGGCAAATCCAATTGCAGCGTTTGAAAGGAGCTGGGGAGGTACCTGAAAGAACAGAATTTGCAGGGATTATGAGGAATTATGAGTGGGGATGGGGAGACTAGTTAGATTGTTTTACACAGCGTCATTAGGTCCTCAATGAGCAAATGATCCCCTTCTGTGCAAAAATATACACTTACTTTGTGTTTAAAGGGATGAGAAGGCTGTATCCGGCTGTTAGGCTGATAGTTTTGCCATCCATTACCACCTTGGAAGTACCCTCCTGTAAAATAATATATTGAAGAAGAAAATTAAATTTAAGCAGAGGTCATGATTTTGGACATTGGTGATCCAAACAAGGCAACAACCATGAAGAGCTTTGTCAACCACCACTTATGAATTCAGGAGTCATGAGTGTTTTATGGTCACACATCCTGAAACAGGGCTGTGTTCTCCACTTTTTGCAATTATCTTAATTCCTGGGAGTTTTTGAGTTGTCAAACCAGACCATGATGCAACCACTAAACATGCTCTCTACAGTACACTTGTAGAAGTTCAAGAGAGTATTCATTAACATGCTGAATCCCCTCAATCTTCTAAGGAAGTAGAGAAGTTGATGAGCTTTCTTTATGATTGCATCAATGTGCTGGGTCCAAGTCAGATCTTCATTGTCCCGTTAATGAGGATAGATTTGTGGATCCTTGTCCTTTCTCTTCCAAAGTCCACAATTTCTTGGTCTCACTGACATTGAAAGCCATTTTGTTCTGGCACCATTTGATCGATTGATCTGTGTGGTTCAATCTTGCTGACATTCTACATCCTGGGGAACATTGACACTCAGATCCTGTGCCAGGTCTAATCAGTGCAAAATGCCAAACACATTAACGTCAATGATGTACAGCACAGATGGAAGTGGAGAAAGGGGAAAGGTACTGCTTAAAAAAAGATATATTGTTTCACAAATAATTAAAATAAAATCTAACAACCATAAATTGGTATACAGGTTCTCCTTTGTTTTGAGAATTTCAATTTTAAGAAGGCCCCTTAGCAGAAGCATCCCCGTCATGGGGCTGGAAACTGGAAGTATCCTGAGCTAATTCTGCTACCACCATCATCTATTGCAACAAATGATGGCTCCCATTGATTATCGCTGGAAGCTTCCATCAATTTCAGGACGCACAAAAGAAGAAGAATTTAAGAAAACATATTTATTTGGTTTAAGTTTACTTAAGGGGCTGTCCCACTTGGGCAAGCTAATTGGCAAATTTAGAAGAGTTTAGGAGAGTTTGATAAAAATGACATGTTGAAGACATCCTTCGACTATGTAGAAGACCTCCTTCGACCTCCTTCGGCTATGTTGAAGACCAGCTTCGACTAGCTATGACTAACTTCGGGAAAATTGGACACCGAATAGTGGAGAGGGAAGACGACCTCCTTTGACTATGATGAAGACTATCTACGACTACCTTTGACTACCCTACGGCTAACATGCCAACCTACTACACCTACTATGACTAAACCTACGAGTAAAAAAAGTATCGATTTTTTCCATGGCGGCCTTTTTTTACTCGCGGGCATTTTTTAACATATTGTAAAAACGATGTGACTTAGCTGAGGCCTCAAGTGCGCGGAGACCACTTTCGAGCATGAAGGAGAGTTACGAAGACCTCCTATGACCTTGTGTCGACCATGCTGCGAGTACGAGTCGAGGGCAAACGCGCCGGAATCGCGGATTAGGTCGCCCAAGTGGGACAGGGCCTTTAGTTTTCACTTAATATTTAGGTCAATGATAAAAAAATCAAGTTTTATTGGCTTTGCTCCCTGCATCTCTTGCTGTCTAACAGTATAGATATGTCTTCACAACCCTCACAAGCAGACTGCCTTAGCAAGAGCTAGAAACTTGTGCTGCTGGTGCAATCAAAGGTCGGCAACAGTTCCCTCAAGCACCATGACCCTGGTATCATTAAACACTAGATCAATTTGTTAAAGCAAAATCTGTTGCAATTTTAATCACATTTTTACTAATCTGGGCAGCACAGTAGTGCAGCTTGTACAGCTGCTGCCTCACGGCACCAAAGACCAGGGTTCTATCCTGACCTCAGGTGCTGTCTGTGTGAAGTTTGCAGGGTCTCCCTGTGAATGCATTGGTTTCTTTTGGGTGCCTCCAGGTTCCTCCCACATTCCAATGACAGAGTGTTTGTAGGTTATTTGGCCTCTGTAAATTGCCCCGAGTGTGTAGGGAGTGGATAAGAAAGTGGGATAACATAGAACCAATGTGAACGAGTGATCAAAGGTCGGCATGGATTCGGTGGGTCAAAGGGCCTGTTTCTGAGCTGTATCTCTAAATTAAAGTACATTAAGCCTGGTACCATTTGCATACTAGATCAACATGTTAAAAACAAGAACTGTTAATTTTAATTGCATTAGTACAAATTAACTGAGTGTCTTGGTTTTCTTCCCATCAGTGGTTTGTATTTTCATGTGATCGAGCAAAGTGAAATTCATCACTCCTGCCTCACATTGTCAGAATCATGGATACTACACGGTGGACCAATTGTCCTCCTTCCAAGACCATATCGGTCCCATACAGAGTAGTCCAGCTCATCCCTGCCCTCACTCTATTGCTCTATTGCGGGTATCGATACCCGCCTGCCCTCACTCTATTGCTCTGAAAATGTTTTCCTCGTAGATCATTAAACAGCTTTCTTTTGAATTATGTGACTTGATTTGCTTCCATCAGTAGCTCGGCTAATGCATCCCAAACCATTGGCTGCAGAGAAAGACTTTCCTCACTGTACTTGTGGTCCTTGTTGCCAATGATCATATTCATAACAATCAGTTGTTAATCCTTTGCTACTGAGAACAGTTTCTCTGTGGCTATAGATTCACAAGTTTGAATACCTCCAACAGATTTCCTGACAAATATCTCCACCATAGGAGAACAGACCTAGCTTCTTAAGTCTGTCTACATGACTAAAGTACTTTCTCCCCAGTTATTTCAGTAAATTTCTTCTGCAAAACATTTGCATCTTTGCCACTGGAAAGGCCGCAGATCCTGGACTTGAATCAGGCATCAGATTCCAGATCTCCCAGATCAGTCAAGCAGGAGGTAGGTTCTGCCTGTGAGCATGTCCAAAACTTACAAAAGCCAACACTTCCATGAACTTGCAAATCATCTGCTCCATCCTCATTTCTTGTTCCTCAGGTGCTTTCTTTTCCACAAATGTTATTATTTTGTGATCGCACCATTCCTTAAATTTCTTGCTATCTATCAACCAACAAGTCTCCCTCCATCTCAGCATTGAATAACTGCTCATCCTCGGATGGCTTCAGTTTCCACCCCACAATCTCCTGATTCCTCTGCCTTCCTGACTAGTTTTCTTCACATATGAAAACAAATCTCCCAACCACCACCCTTGGCATCCTGTTATATATTATAACTCACTTCACCTCTCCTGGTCTTGATTTCTTTGTTGACCTCCACTTCCTCATCTCCTCACTATTCAGTCCTTACACATCTTTCATTTACAACCACCATTAGTTTTGTTGTTATGAAATAAATGGCACAGAAGGCATGGGTTAGTGTTTATCACTCTAGCTTTGTTTCATTGTGCTTAGCTGACTGAAAAGTGACTGAAGGGACATGTGCAGGTCCAATGAGAAAGGGGAAATTTCATTTCGAAGTCACGTGAGTGACTACGTGAAGAGCCCGCCAGTCCGCATGCGCGTCAATACGCGAGAACGCATGGGGCGAGTTGGAGCAGTTCGCAACAGCTCTGGCAAGTAAGTAGTTTTACTTTCAGCGGGCCAGGAGTAGCTGATGGAGGCGGCTGGTCTTGGGCCGCCGTGGAGGCTCCATTATGAACTAGGTTCAATTTGTGGCTACCGCCATTGGAGCTCCGAACGGGAGCAGGTAGCCGAATTTGGAGGCCGCCGTGGAAGCTCCATAGGAGCTCAGTTTCGTTATTGCCTGCCGGCTTTGGAGCTCCATATGGGAGCAAGTGGCCGGATTTTAGGCCACGGTGGAAACTCCATTAGGAGTTGGGGCTGCCGGCATGGCTAGGGAGCTCGCTGCTAAGATTAGCAGCAGACAGTGTTTAAATATAGCCGCGGCTAGGTTTCGATCGCTGCTAAAGATAACAGCAGCCGGTGTTTGCCGCGGCCAGGGCAGCGAACGCTCGGTGAGCTCAGCTGCCATAGCCTATACATTTTGAAACATAGATGCTGCTGAGGCAGCATACGCTGGAGACCAGCATATAGTGTGTGCTCTATTTGTATTTCGATATACTACACATAGTTCTTTAATTGAAGTCAAAATCTGAAGAACTGATTAAGGTAGTAATAAATAGAGCTGGCAGTTTTAATAGCGGTTGCTGTTCGGTCACGTTTGTGACTATCGCAGCAGATACCCCATTACGGCACAGAATGGGGCTCCACTGGAGCAGGCGGCTGTTCGGAGGAACTCCGTTGAGGCTCCAGAAAAGAGCTCCTGGCTTGGGAAGCCTTTTTTCAGCTGTGTCTTTTAGACACCTGTGGAGCAATACCTAGTGCAGGGTTGCATCATGATAATTTCCGCTCAGTAGAGTGGACTGTTGGAGATCTTTCATAAGAGACCCCAACCATGTAGATATCGACAAAGCAGTCAAATCTTTGATCCAATGGGGCTATGCTTCTGTTTAAATCATATGAACTGTGTTTGGTATATCGGAGGCATTACAGACGGCTCCAGTAATTTGCCTGTGACAACACCTGGCAGGGTTGCAGTATTTCTCCCACACTGTCCAGTGGACTATCGGGAAAAGGTGACTCCAATTATAATGCCGGCTCATCCGAGTCATATGGGGGCCAGAGGCCTGAGGAAACAACACCTAGTACAGGGTTGCGCTCTATTTCCTCCCTAAAATACTCAGTTGAGGCTCCAGAAGGGAAGCAAGGACTTGGGAGTCACTAGCAGGTGCAACCTGTTTGGTAAGTATAATAAATAATGATTATATCGATAGAGAACCGATCTGCACAGCTAGTCCCGATTCGGTTAAGAACAATGGCAATGTATGCAAGTTAGCATCATGGTATTAATAATCTATGTTTTTCTACCATTAATGGTTTATCTGTTTAAGTGTTTCACACACAGATTGGGTTACTGCATGAAACCACAGAGCTGTGAAGTCTTCACGTAGTCACTCACGTGACTTCGAAATGAAATCGAAAGATTAAACGAGAACTTACCGTTTGAAGTTTGATCTTTATTTTGTGAGAAGTTGAAGTGAGGGATTACGTGCCCTCCACTCCCAACCCTACTTCTCATAAAGATCATTCGGTAGTTCTAAGGTTGTTAATCCTTCTATAGCTTAGGTCAGCAACTATTCTGTGGTATCATACAGCTGCTCTAAAGATTGACGTGCATGCGGACTGGCGGGCTCTTCGCATATTCCCTCACTTCAACTTCTCATAAAATAAAGATCAAACTTCAAACGGTAAGTTCTCGTTTAATCTTTCTATTAATGCAGACTTTCTAGACAGCCTTCAGCAGGGATAGAGTGGCCAGGATCATACACTGTATCTCTCCAAGTGACATACTGGTCAAAAGTGGTTTATTTTAGTGGAGTGTTTTAATGGTAGTATAACAAAATGAGTGAACAGATGCCACCCCTCTCAAACTCTCCATTTGTGGAATATAAAAAAACATGGAAAAGTATGATTGATAAAAATTAAGAAGCAAAGCTAATTCAGCTTTAGCACATTTCCACTAAACTTTCTTTCAGAAACCATTTGAAATGGGAAGAAGGCAAAACAAAATATATCCATGGGATTGGGGATGAGCTCACACTGTGCCAGATGTTCTTCTGAAGTTTTACATGGAAGATGTAGGGAGCATAAAAAATGAGGACTGATGCAGGCATAGCAAATCAAACAACTTTTCTGAGGCTCACTCGGAGATGGGGACAAGGAACTGCAGATGCTAGTTTACACAAGTTGACAACGTGCTGGAGTAACCTAGTGGGTCAGTGAGTCTGAAGAAGGCCATGGCTCGAAACATTACTTATTCATGAGTTACTGCAGTACTGCGTTTTTTTTTCTTAAGTCTTAATCAATTTTTCTATCCCTCTGTTTCAGTGGTGTTGAAAATTATTATTTTTTAAATATTATTTATTAGAGGTAAATACATCAATGTACTTCACATATATATTGTTACAATCATTGTACCCCATAATTTTATGTCTTTTAAAGAAAAGAATAGAAAGAGAGTGAAATAGGTGAAAAGATTTGTGAGCGTAAAAGAGCGTGCCAAAGGGGGGAAGAAACCCTTGGTCAAAGAATTAGAGAAAGGGGGTTAAGAGATAGACCCTAAAAAAAGAAAAGGAAAAAGAAAAAAAAAAGCCAGTTACTACGTTATATATATCACGCAAAAGGAATCCACCAACTCAATAGTTTTCCAACCCCCACTACCAAGGCCCAAGGTACTCCTGCACCCTATCTTTGTAGTAATTCTATAAATGCAGACCACGTCTGATAGAAACGTTCTGATTTTCCCTCCAGGCGGAGTCTCATATCTTCCAGATATAATGTTTCAAACATAGTTGAAATCCACATATTTAATGTTGGTATAGGAGCATTTTTCCAGAATTTTAAGATTAGTTTCTTTCCTATTATTAAGCCGTAATCAAATAAATTCTTTTGATACTCATTTAATTCCGAACTACCTTCTGTCATTCCGAAAATAATCCATTCTGGCTTTGGTGTCATTTTTATTTTAAACAGTTTTGTGAAAATTTCAAAGATTTCAATTCAAAACCTTTGAATTTTTGTACAAAAGACGAAGGAGTGCGCTATAGTAGCTTCTTGACACTGGCATTTATCACAAATTGGTGAATTTATTTAATTTAGTTTTTGAGTAGTATAATCTGTGCATAATTTTAAATTGTATATTAGTGTGTCTTACGTTAATTGAGCATTTGTGCACATTTAATAAGTATTCTTTCCACCTTTCATTGGAAATTTTTATGCTTAGTTCGTTTTCCCACTCACCTCTAATACCTTCCGTTGTTGGTATTACTGTATTTAGTATAATATTATATATATGTGAAATTAAATTTGCCGATTCCGCCTTTGTATTCATTACTTCATCTAGTAAGTCTAATGGCATTTTGTGAAATTCATGTGCATGTTTTTTCAAATAATCACATATTTGTAAATATTTAAAATACTGATTGTTACCCAGATTGTATTTTAGTTGTAATTGTTTAAATGATAATAGTTTTCCCGTATCATACAAATCTCCCAAAGTTTTAATTCCTGCTCTTTCCCATTGTGTAAATGCTTTGTCTACAATTGAGGGTTTAAACAGAGGGTTTTTAGCAATAGAAGATAGGAGAGATAAGTTTCTTAATTTTAAATTGTATTTTATTTGTTTCCAAATTCTGATTGTACTATGTATAATTGGGTTTTTGTTGTAGTTTGTATTATTCACCGTCATTGGTGAAAGAAGGATCGCACCAATATTAAAGGGGGATCAGTCATCTTTCTCCATAATGATCCATTCCGGTTGGTGAAGAGAGTTATCCAACAATTGAATCATATTCCTAATATTTACCGACCAATAATAATACATAAAATTAGGGAGTGCTAATCCCCCTACTACTTTGGGTTTATTCAGGTGTGGTCTTTGTATTCTATGGGTCTTATAATCCCAAATAAAATTTGTAATATCTGAGTCCAATTTAAAAAAAAAACATTTTGGGTAGATATAGTGGGATTGATTGGAACAAGTATAGAATTTGTGGTAGAAAAATCATTTTTATGGCATTTATTCGACCTATTAAGGACATCGGAAGTGTTTTCCAGAATTTAATTAAATAATGTAGTTTCTTAAGTACAGGCTTTAAACGTGTCTTGATATCTTCTAGTAATTTCAATACCCAAGTGGTGTTGAAAATTAGAGAGAAAGCTTGCCCTTAACTTTGTAGAGCCATAATCCACACAGCAAAGGTTTTATTACGTCAGGGTCATTTGGTGGCAGCAATTTGCAAACCATTTATATCAGCAGTATCTACACAGCGATACTTTACTTTTGGTACAGTACCTTTTCTAGGTTTTATAACAGATAAAATAACACAGGTGAAGTATTATGGGGAAAGTTAGATCTGATTAAATTTGTACACTTTGCCAACATATTAGAGATAAAACAATATTAATCACTCACCACCTGCCATAGCCAAGTGTCTGCACTCATTCTGCCTTCACCCTCTCCAGTCCCATACACTATAGTCTGTCAGAACAAAACAATAAGACACTTGGTTAATATTTGTAATTTACAAGTTCACAAGTTATAGGAGTAGAATTAGGCCATTAGGACCATAGCGTCTACGCCGCCATTCAATCATGGCTGATCATTGCCTTAAATCCCATTTTCCTGCCTTCTCCCCATAGCCCCTGACACCCGTTCTAATCAAGAATTTGTCTCTCTGCCTTAAAAAATATTCACTGACTTGGTCTCCACAGCCCTCTGTGGCAATGAGTTTCACAGATTAACTGCCATCTGACTAAAGTTCCTCCGCACCTCCTTTCTAAAAGAGTACCCTTTAATTCTGAGGCTATGACCTCTGGTCCTAGACTCTCCCACCAGTGGAAACATACTTTTCACATCCATTCTATCTATGTCTTTCATTATTCTGTAATTTGCAATGAGGTCCCCCCCTCAACCTAAACCCCAGCTAGTAGAGGCCCAGTGCTGTCAAGCATTCATCATATGCTAACCCACTCATTCCTGGAATCCTGTAATATTTTGCACATTATTATTTAAAGTTATAAAGGTATGCTCCTTCCTCCACACCCTCAAAAAAAAAATCACAATATGTTAATTGCAGTTAAGTTCAATTAAATAATTTCACCTGAGTTTCAAAGTGGTTACCAAACATATCCACGAGCGGCTTCATTTTAATATCCTTACTGTGGCTATGGAGCCAGTCTTTTAAGAAAAAGGGCTTCATAACAGTACTGACAGTATTTATGCAAAATGGAAGTTCTTTCCGTAAATTGTCTGTGAATTAAATGAAACATAAAAGATAGATTAATGCTGTTCGTTCTATTCTCCCACACAACTATTAGCCATCATTCCAATTGAATGTACAGTGTGCAAGAAATTTGAGGGCACAGTGTGAGCTCTTGGCATAACGACTGGAAGCAAAATGTGTAGAGACTTCTGTCTTTGTTTAATAATAATAATATGCCTAGCATAATATTTAACCAAATTTATCGAACAAATGTCAACAGCAGATTGGATTTGAATTATGCATATTTTCTGTACCTGGATTTGGTTTCCCGGTTTTATGTTCTTCAGAGTTTAAATATCTGAAACAAAGATTATTTTTCAGCTGATTTGTTGGTGTGATGACTTATAGACAATAGGCAACAGGTGCAGGAGTAGGCCATTCGGCCCTTCGAGCCAGCACCACCATTCAATGTGATCATGGCTGATCATCCACAATCAGTACCCCGTTCCTGCCTTCTCTCCATATCCCTTAACTCCGCTATCACAAAGAGCTCTATCTAACTCTCTTGAAAGCATCCAGAGAAACTGCCTCCATCGCCTTCTCAGGCAGCGAATTCCACACACTCACAACTCTCTGTGTGAAAAAAGTTTTCCTCATATCCGTCCTAAATGGCTTACCACTTATTCTTAAACTATGGCCCCTGGTTCTGGACTTCCCCAACATTGGGAACATGTTTTCTGCCTCTAGCATGTCCAAACCCTTAATAATCTTATATGTTTCAATAAGATTCCCTCTCATCCTTCTAAATTCCAGAGTATACAAGCCCAGCCGCTCCAATCTATCAACATATGACAGTCCCACCTTCCTGGGAATTAACCTCATGAACCTAAACTGCACTCTCTCAATAGCAAGAATATCCTTCCTCAAGTTTGGAGACCACAACTGCACACAATACTCCAGGTGTGGTCTCACTAGGGCCCTGTACAGACTGGCCAGAGAACTGTTATCATTCTCCAGTGGAGCATAGCATGGAGTGAATAAAGATGGGAGAGGATGTATGGAGCATGCTGCAGCTCAATGGGCACAGTCTGTAGAGCTGCTGCCTCACAGTGCCACAGACCTGGGTTTGATCCTGACATCGGTCAGGTATTACAAAAGGTTGCCAAAGTGAAGCAGAGGAAATAAGTGCACTCCAGGGACAGGTCATTTCCATTTCACACAGAGTGCACAGTGGCACAGCTGGTAGAGCTGCTGCCTCACAACACCAGAGACAGGGGTTCATTCCTGACCTGGGGCGCTGTCTGTGTGGAGTTTGCACCTTCTCCATGTGACCGCATGGATTTTTACCCGCAGCCCAAAGGCGTGTGGGCTCGTAGTTTAATTGGCCTCTGTAAATTGTCCCTTGTTTTTTGTTACATTTTTTTATTAATTAGAAGTAACTACATAATAAAAAGCAATTTGTTCGTTGTCGACATAATAAGAGGCATTTTGTTCTTTATAGACATACATTATCAGTATTATTTATATTAACAATTGCATAATAATTGTACTTCTATATATTTTTTTCCCCATTTTTTATAAAGATAGAAATTAATAGAGAAAAATTAAACAAAAAAAGGAGGAAAAGTTGAGAAAGAATGGAATGTTCTATAGATTATGCATCGTTGGAGATATATCCGCGTTTTATGAAATGTACTTCTTCATCTATTCTTTGATTCAGGTTTCAGTCGGGTTCTCGTGCCGAACCAGTTTGCCCCTTCAAATATTCAATAAATGGGGACCATGTTATTTTAAATAGTTCTTGTTTGTCCATTAAGACAAATCTTAATCTTTCCAAATATAGGGTCTCCGACATTTCTGTAGTCCACATTTTAATTGTGGGGGTTATAGGGCCTTTCCAAAATGTTAATATTAATTTGTTCCCCATTATTAAACTATAATCAATAAAAGTTCTTTGATTCGAAGTAATGAATTGATTTTGTTCTGTTATTCCTAATATTATTAATTTTGAGTCAGGGACCAGTTTGGTATTGACTTCCAAGATTACCTTAAAAATTTCCATCCAAAAATTATTAATTTTTATACAACTTACGAATGTGTGTGTTAGGTTGGCCTCTAAGTGGTGACATTTATCACAAATAGGGGAAACATTTGGAAAAATTCTATTCAATTTGGTTTTTGAATAATGCAATCTATGTAATACTTTAAATTGTATTAAAGAATGTCTAGCATTTAACGAACAGTGATCCACATTAATGATCTGGATGAGGGAATTGAAGGCAATATCTCCAAGTTTGCGGATGACACTAAGCTTGGGGGCAGTGTTAGCTGTGAGGAGGATGCTAGGAGACTGCAAGGTGACTTGGATAGGCTGGGTGAGTGGACGAATGTTTGGCAGATGCAGTATAATGTGGATAAATGTGAGGTTATCCACTTTGGTGGCAAAAATAGGAAAACAGACTATTATCTAAATGGAGGCCGATTAGGAAAAGGGGAGATGCAGCGCGACCTGGGTGTCATGGTACACCAGTCATTGAGAGTAGGCATGCAGGTACAGCAGGCAGTGAAGAAAGCGAATGGTATGTTAGCTTTCATAGCAAAAGGACTTGAGTATAGGAGCAGGGAGGTTCTACTTCAGTTGTATAGGGTCTTGGTGAGGCCACACCTGGAGTATTGCGTACAGCTCTGGTCTCCAAATCTGAGGAAGGACATTATTGCCATAGAGGGAGTGCAGAGAAGGTTCACCAGACTGATTCCTGGGATGTCAGGACTGTCTTATGAACAAAGACTGCATAGACTCGGTTTATACTCTCTAGAATTTAGTAGATTGAAAGGGGATCTTATAGAAACTTACAAAATTCTTAAGGGGTTGGACAGGCTAGATGCAGGAAGATTGTTCCCGATGTTGGGGAGGTCCAGGACAAGGGGTCACAGCTTAAGGATAAGGGGGAAATCCTTTAGGACCGAGATGAGAAGGAATTTTTTCACACAGAGAGTGGTGGGTCTCTGGAACTCTCTGCCACAGAGGGTAGTTGAGGCCAGTTCATTGGCTATATTTAAGAGGGAGTTAGATGTGGCCCTTGTGGCTAAGGGGATCAGAGGGTATGGAGAGAAGGCAGGTACGGGATACTGAGTTGGATGATCAGCCATGATCATATTGAATGGTGGTGCAGGCTCGAAGGGCCGAATGGCCTACTCCTGCACCTAATTTCTATGTTTCTATGTTTCTATGTATATGTTGTAATCTTTCATCCCAAATTCCTGGCCTTATTGTTTGACCTAATTCGTTTTCCTAAATTGTCCCTTGTGTACGGGAATGTGGATGAGAAAGATTCATAACATAGAATTGGTGTGAACACCATACAGAAACTTGGAGCAGACAACACAGAAATGAAGACGAGATACAGCGTGGAAACAGGCCCTTGGACTCACCAAGTCCGCATCGATTAGTCATCACCCCATATCCTAGCACTATCCAACACACTAAGGACAATTTACAGAAGCTAATTAACCTACAAACCTGAACGTCTTTGGAATATTGGAGGAAACCCCGGAGCACCCAGAGAAAACCCACGCACGTCAAAGGGAGAACGTACAAACTCCGTAGAGGCAGCACCTGTGGTCTGGACGAACCTGGGTCTCTTGCGCTGTAAGGCAGCAACTCTACTGCTGCGCCAATGTGCCGCCCCGAATTATAGGGAAAGGTCCTCCTGCCATTAATGACAAAGACTGGAACCTATCTAGAACCATCTTCTCAGAATGCTTATGCAATAAAAAGTGATGTAATGGCAGAAATCTTGCAAAATAATTGAATGATTTGTCTTATACTGTGAATGGGCACATGAGTCTGTACTCTGGCTACTCAGAGGTGAAGGCGGATGGATTGCTTGAGGCCAGGAGTTGTGGGCTTCTGCGGGCTGTGCCAATCGGGTGTCCTCGTTAGGTTGGGAGGAATCCAGAATCACCAGGTTTGTGTGTGTGTCTGTATGGCGGGGGAGGAGGGAGAATAGACAGGGGGGGCTGCACGGTATTTGAACAGAGTAGGGGAAATTAAGAAGCAGAGGACATAGGTTTAAGATAAGAGGGGAAAGATTTAATAGGAATCGAAGGGGCAACTTTTTCCACACAAAGGGTGATGGGTATGTGAAACAAGCTGTCAGAGCAGGTAGCTGAGGCAGGTACTATCACAATGTTTAAAAACATTTGGACGGGTACAAGGATAGGTTTAGAGGGATATAAGCCATTCACAGACAGATGGGACAAGTGTAGATGGGGCATGTTGGTCAGCATGGGCAAGTTAGAATGAAGGGCATGTTTCCATGCTGTATGGCTCTATGACCAAGTTTATGAATGCTGATTGGAAACTCTACCAGAAACTGTCCAAAATAAGATTCTACATCATGATTAGTACCCCAAGGACAGTTCCCTCCATAATGTTTGGGCCACATGTCGCCCACCATTAAAAGCCTACCAATTGAAAATTTGCATTTAAACCAGGGGGCAATGGTTCTATGCCGACTCTGCAAATGTTTCATCTTTAAGAGCAACAGCTATCAAGACCCAGATCCAGAGCACTTCCCTGTACCCCAAGTTATGAAAAACAAAAATGTCATAGAAGAAATCTTACTCCTTTATGATCGGTGCAAGCTGAGTGCCCAAGTCCGAACAGTAGAACCATTTCTCAAACAGCACATCGGTGGAATCCCCTACATAATATCTGTCAAAAGAAATAACATTATTAACCGTCCTTCATTTGTATCTTATTGGAAAAAGTAGTTTAGTTTATTATTGTCACGTGTGTAGAGGTACAGTGAAAAGCTTTTGTAGTGTGCTATTCCATCTGCAAAGAGGATATAGATGATTACAATTAAGCCATCCACAGTGCATAGATACAGGATAAAGGGTATGACGTTTAGTGCAAAGGTCTCCAATATGGAAGACGTGAGGTCAGGGCTACTCTCTAGTTGGCGAGAGGATGATTCATTGCCTGATAATAGCTGGGAAGCAACTGTCTGAAATTAGATTTTACATCATGATTAGTACCCCTCCACAGTACAGTGCCCTCCATAATGTTAGGGCCAAAGACCCATCATTTATTTATTTGCCTCTGTACTCCACCATAATGTTTGAGACACTGCAATGTCATGTAAATGAAAGTAGTCATGTTTAGTATTTTGTTGCATTTCATTTGCATGCAATGACTGCTTGAAGTATGCGATTCATGGACATCACCAGTTACTGGGTGTCTTCTCTGGTGATGCTCTGCCAGGCCTGTATTGCAGCCATCTTTAGGTTATGCTTGTTTTGGGGGCTAGTCCCCTTCAGTTTTCTCTTCAGCATATAAAAGGCATACTCAGTTGGGTTCAGATCGGGTGATTAACTTGGCAACCAAGAATTGACCATTTTTTAGCTTGAAAAACTCCTTTATTGCTTTAGCAGTATGTTTGGGATCATTGTCTTACTGTTGAATGAACCGCCGGCCAATGAGTTTTGAGGCATTTGTTTGAACTTGAGCAGATAGGAAGTGTCTATACACTTCAGAATTCATTATGCTACTACCATTAGCAGTTGTATAATCAATGAAGATAAGTGAGCCAGTACCTTCAGCAGCCATACATGCCCAGGCCATAACACCCCCACCACCGTGTTTCACAGATGAGGTGGTATGCTTTGGATCTTGGGCAGTTCCTTCTCTCCTCCATACTTTGCTCTTGCCATCACTCTTTTTTATTTATTTATTTTTTATTAGAAGTAAATACATAATAAAAAACATTTTGTTTGTAGTAGTCATACGTTATTAATATTGTTTATATTATCAATTGTATAATAATTGTACTTCTATATATTTATTTTTTATTTTTATATAGATAGAAAATAATAGAGAGAGAAAAGAAACCAAAAAAATTAAAAGAGAATGGAATAATCAGCTAATTTTACTTCGGAGTCACGTGAGTGATTACGTGAAGAAGACCCCGCCAGACGCATGTGGGGAAGGCAGGAAATGGAGAAAATGCTCCACACTTGACTTAGTCAAGGGTTCTAAGACCCATGTATGTCTTCCTGTAAGGCAAGCTCCAAAGGAGTTTCCATACGCTGAGTATGGTGCCTATGAAAATGTGATTCTGATTCTCCAGTACCTTGGTTAGGTCTGGATGAGGTCCCTAGAGCAAGATAAAATGCTCCAAACTCTAATCAGTCAAGGGTTCTAAAGACCCATGAGATTCTAAGGCAGGCTCCGTAGGAGTTTCCATACACTGAGTATGGTGCCTATAAAGAATGAGAATCTCATTCACCAGTGCCTTGCATAGGTCTGGATGAAGTCCTTAGAGCAAGATAAAATGCTCAAAACTCTAAACAATCAAGGGTTCTAAGATCCATGAGATTCTAAGGCAGGCTCCGAGGGAGTTTCCGTACACTGAGTATGGGGCCTATAAAAAATGAGTATCTCGTTCACCAGTGCCTTGCATAGGTCTGGATGAAGTCTCCCTAGAGCAAGACTCGGGAGTACCAGGGCAGGATGAAACTGACCCTGAAGCTGGTGTCCCTACTTATGTGTACATACCAGAGCACAATAGAAATGCTCCAGGTGTTCCCGATGTAGCACTAAGTTTTGCTATATCGGAATGGACTGGTGAGGCTATGGATGAACCTGGCGGCCAACATTATTTGGTTTCTCACCTACTCCAAGAAACTGTTATGACTGAAACAGTAAAAAATATATAAATATATATAAAACACCTGTCTATTGTGCCTCGCTCAGGGTGCCAACAGTAACTCAGTAATTGGGCACCCATGAGTGTAATGATGCGAGGACAGGAAATGTGTTCCAGTATGTCCTCTAGCTGATATTCAGTTGGCATCATTTGTATTTGGGGAAGACATACATGGGTCGATAATGTCCAATACGTTTAAGACATGCTTGCGTTACTCTGCAATGCGTATTCAAACCCAATTGTATGATGCAAATTGCCATTTGGCTAACATTATACCCAAAAAATGCAGGATTATGTGGGCAAGCTATAACCAGATTTATGATTGATGAAAAACTGCCCAAACAATTAAGGATATTTTCCTTATAAAACTTCTCACCCCTGCTTTGAGAAAACAAACAGGTTGAATACGAACCCCTATATTAAGAGAAGGGATCTTCTGGTTCATTTACGGAAGTACAGAAACGTCATTCCATCAAACATGGAATCTCTGGGAAACAACCTCTGGTTGGTTGTAAAATTACAATTGTTTTGTAATTCTGCATTAAATCTGATCGGCTTGGTGTTTGAATGTACCAGGAACTCATCAGGTAGAGTTAATATATCCCAGGCACAATTATGGGGGTTGCAGAGTCATTCTGGGACTCACAAACTTAAATTTAGAGTTCAGTATAGGCATTTAAAAAAGTACACTTCAACACTGTAATGAAGTTGTTATCACAAGGCTACTATATGGCTATTGTTAGACCTAAAAAAGATGCCTTATTATTCAGGTACTTCAATTAATTGGATGGGTCAGCTGAAGGAATTACCTAATGGGTTAAATTCAGCCCTCAGATTGCTCACACAATTATTGAAACCAGCACTGGTGTTAATGAGCGCTCAGAATCATATTGTAATGACTTATCTGGAGGATATGTTAATTGTAAATGGGAGACAGCTGAAGAACTGGGTTCAGCAACCATAAGCCTATTGAAAGGCTAAGGTTCTGTACATCCAAACAACATGTAAGTTACAGGCATCCCAAACAATTGATTATTTGGGGTTTGTCTTTAATACAGTTGATATGTCAGTAACTTTACCAACAATTAAGGTTGGGGATGTTACAAATGCCTGTATTTGTCTTGGTAAAAAACATTATCCCACCATCCAAGAAGTAGCTACGGTTACTGGTAAAGTGGCTAGTTTCAGAAGTTAATATTTAAAATGGTTATGCTCATGCCATTAATATCAGCACAATGAGTACAAACATTACAAATGTTGTGGTTAGATTGTATGCAGTTGTCTGTAGATAAAATAACGTTTTATGTCAATGATCTAAGCAAGCAAAGCAAGCCAAGAAAGGCTGGAACCAATGTAATTTTTAAGATATACTCTGTCAATTAAACATTATGTGTGGTGAAGCATCTGAATTAATATTTATTGAATTAAGAGTCTCCGAGATTGTGAGACACCAATGTTCACTACCCACAAGAATCATATAAAAAGTGACAGTACAAACTATTCTAGATGGATAAACAGGTTCTGGACTAACTGGAATAGACACTGATGTGTTAAATCTCACTCCACAAGGGCGGTATTAATGTCCGCGGCGAAGGTGCAGGACGTGCCGCTCGGCCAAATTCTGGAGATCGCAGGATGGTCTAAAGAAGAAACGTTCCTAGATTTATGATAAACCTGTTGTTACAGTGCCAGGGTTGCACATGCTGTGTTGGGTTCTGTTCAAAATTGTTTGCTTTGTTGCATATCATTTGTTGTTATTTCCCTTGGGATAGAGGAGTTATTATTTTTCTTTTTATTATTATTATTATTAAAATATTAAAATATTTATTGCATAATTTCAAGCAATATATATTATTTACTCACTACTGTGTAAATTGAAGCAGTGTGTCGTATGGAATGATCTACGGCATGAACTATCACAGAGCTTTAAAATCTTCACGTAGTCACCCACATGACTCCGAAGTAAAATAGTAAGATTAAACGAGAACTTACCTGTTCGAAGTTTGATCTTTATTTTATGAGGATTTACGATGAGGGATTACGTGCCCTCCACTCCCGATCCTCATAATTTAAAAGATCATCTGGTAGTTCTAGTCTTGTGTGAGCCTTACTATCTTACTTCGGCTATTGGTTCTGTGTTTTTCAAGCCGTTGCTTTGAAGTATGCCGAGCATGCGCCTGGCGGGGTCTTCTTCACGTAATTCCTCATCATAACTCCTCATAAAATAAAGATCAAACTTCAAACAGGTAAGTTCTCGTTTAATCTTACTATTATACATCATTGGAGATATGTCCGTGAATTATAAAATGTAATTCTTCATCTAATCCTTGATTCGGGTTTCAGTCAGGTTCTCGTGCCGAACCGGTTTGCCCCTTCAAATAGTCAATGAATGGAGACCATATTCTAGTAAATAGTTCTTGCTTGTCCATTAAGACAAATCTTAATCTTTCCAAATGTAGGGTCTCCGACATTTCCATAATCTACATTTTAATTGTGGGGGTTATAGGGCCTTTCCAAAATTTTAATATTAATTTTTTGCCAATTATTAAACTATAGTCAATAAAGTTTATTTGGCTTGTTGTAAATATTTGATTTTGTTCTAGTATTCCTAATATTATTAGTTTTGAATCAGGGTCCAATTGGATGTTGACAACTTCCGAAATGATCTTAAAAATTTCCATCCGGAAATTATTAATTTTTATACAACTTACAAATGTGTGCGTTAAGTTAGCCTCTGAGTGCTGACATTTTTCACAAATAGGAGATACGCTTGGGAAAATTCTATTTAATTTTGTTTTTGAATAATGCAATCTATGTAATACTTTAAATTGTATTAAAGAATGTGTAGCATTTAACGAACAGTGATGTATATGTTGTAAGCTTTCGTCCCAAATATCTTGCCTTATTGGTTGGCCTAGTTCATTTTCCCATAATTGCCTATATATTTCCGTCATGAGTGCATCGTTATCTAATAGGATATTATAAATATAAGATATCAATTTTTCTGTGTTAGGTTGTTTGTTCAAACATTCATCAAGAATTTCTGTCTTTCTATTTCTATAGTCCTGTGTATTTGATTTAGCGTAGTCTCTAGTTGTAGGTATCTAAAGTAGTCATTTGAGTGAAGTCCATAGATTTGTTGTAGCTCCTAAAATGAGAGGAATGTACCTTTCCTGTAAAGATGACCCATCTTTGTAATTCCGTGATTTTTCCATTGTAAAAAACCTTTATCCATCATTGAGGGTTTAAATGTAGGGTTGTTTACAATGGGAAGAAGAAGTGGTAAATTATCCAATTTTAGTGTCTTTTTCAATTGTTTCCAAATACGTATTCCACTATATATTATGGGGTTTTCACTATAGGGTTTTTTGCTTAGTTTAGTAATAGCAAATAAAATTGACCCAATTTCAAAAGGTAAACAGTCTTCTTTTTCCATTTTTAACCAATCTGGTTGTTGGTCCAGTTCTTCCAACCAAAAATTCATATTTTTAATGTTAACTGCCCAAAAATAGAGCATAAAATTCAGTAGGGCTAAACCTCCATTTATTTTTGATTTACATAAGTGCTTTTTATTTATTCTGTGGTTCTTATAATCCCAGATAAAATTAGTGACTATAGAGTCAACCTTTAAAAAAAAAGATTTTGGGAGATATATCGGGATTGATTAAGGTACAATAATTGCGGGAGAAAAAAACATTTTTATTGCATTAATTCTACCAAACATTGAGATAGGTAATGTTTTCCAATATAAAATATTCTTATGTAATTTGTTCAATAAAGGTGGGAAGTTAAGTTTAAATAAAGTATATGTCTTTGTTACATATATTCCAAGATATTTAAATTTTTCATTTACTATTTTGAAGTTGTAATATATGTGGATTACTTTCCATTATTGGCATGATTTCACTTTTATTCCAATTAATTCTGTATCCTTAAAACAAACCATATTGAGTTATTAAATTTAATAAGTTTGGGATACAAACTTCAGGTTTTGTAATGTAGATTAATACATCATTGGCATATAAGAAAATGTTATTTTTAGTATCTTTAGTATTATACCCATGTATTTCAGGATGGGACCTAACACTTTCTGCTAGTGGCTCTATTGCGAGTGCGAATAATAACAGGGCTAACGGACATTTTTGTCTACAGGCTCTAGATAAATTAAATTTAGCCAATAACATTTGATTTGTTGATATTCTAGCTGTTGGATTAGTATATAAAAGTTTTACCTATGTACTAAACTTCTCACCCAATTGAAAGTTTTTCATGACCGAAAATAAATAGGGCCATTCCATCTGGTCGAATGTTTTCTCAGCATCTAACGAAATAATTGCTAGATCTTCGTTAGTACTTCTCTTTGAGTATATAATATTGAATAATCGTCTCGGGTTATATGAGGAGTAGCGTTTTGGTATAAATCCTGTTTGGTTCGGGTGTATTAATTTATTAATCACTGTGCTTAATCTTTGTGCTAGGATTCTTTTAATATTTTTTGATCAGTATTTAGGAGAGCTATAGCTTTATATGAACCTGGATCATCCAAGTCCTTATCTATTTTTGGTCTAAGTGTTATTATAGATTCATTTAGCATTTCTGGTAGTTTCTGTTGGGTATAGATATGTTCATACAGTGTCTTTAAACGGGGAGCAATCAGATCATAGAATTTTTTATAGAATTCGGAGCCTATACCATCGGGACCCGGGACTTTACCGTTTTTTAGAGATCTGATAGACTCTCCAATTTCTTTTTTTTGTGTTTATTTTTGTTAGAAGTAAGTACAATAGTGTGGTACTTGAGTACCTAATACATACATACATATTTCCATTCTTGTACAACTTTGTATTTTTGATTTAATAATAAAAGAACAGTGAGAGAAAAAATAAATAAAGAGTGGCGGAATAGATAGACAAGTGAGTAGAAACAGATAGCAAAAGAAATAAAGGACATAGAAGAGACGCTGAAAAGATTGAAATAGGAGGAGAAAGTAAAGAAAAGAGAGATTAGGAGAGATCTACCCATTTCGTATTTTTGCCCATTCGTCACCTGGTTCTAAACCATTTAATTTCTAAGGTTATGTTATGTTGCACCATATGCTTGTAAAAAGTTGATAAAAGGGGACCAAGTCTTTGAGAATTGGTCTACTTTGCCTTGTAGGAGAAATCTCATTTCTTCAAGATTTTTTTCTATTACAAATCTCTAATTGTGGAGTAGAGAGGCAAATAAATAAATGATGGGTCTTTGTCCCAAACATTATGGAGTGCACTGTATACACAAATCATGGACTATACTATAACAGAGGCTGAACGATGTCCATGAATTATCCTGTGGCTTACTCAAAGCTATCTTACTTTTGTAAAATCAAAGCTACCACATTGGTGAATACTGCTCAGCAGCAATTAATGTACTTATCTGTGTCATAAAATGATACAGTGTGGAAACACGCCCTTCAGCCCAACTTGCCCAGATACCCTTGTCCCACCTTTTGGTCCATATCACTCCAAACCTATCCTATCCATGTACCTGACTAACTGCCTCTTTTTTTTTTTTTTTTTTTTTAATTATATTTTTTATTAGAAGTTAATGCATATTGATACATATTAAGACAATTTAAAATGTAAGTAAAAAAAGAGAAACAAAAGAATTTACTATTCATCACATACATTCTTAATATTTATAAAATTTACAGTCATTCTTGTTTATACTTCTACATATTTTTTTTAAAATTATTTTTAATAAAGAAGGAAATTAATAGAAAGAAATAAAAGAAATTAAAATAATAATAAAAATAGAAAATCAATAATATGAGTGGAGTTTTAAACATTCTACTCTACATTGGAGATATATCGGTGATCTATTATATATAATTCTTCATCCATTCCCCATCCAGGTTTCAGTCAGGCCCTCGAACCGAGCCCATTTGTCCCTTTAGCTAATCAATAAATGGAGACCATGTTCCTCTAAACTAATTAATTTTTTACCAATTATTAAACTATAATCGATAAAAATTTGTTGTTTTGTTGTTAGTGATTGATCAGTTTCTAATATACCTAATATAATTAATTTGGAATCTGGATATAGATTTGTATTAACTACCTTCGAAATTATCTTAAAAATTTCTGACCAAAAATTAGTAATTTTAATACATTTGGTAAATGAATGCGTTAGGTTGGCTTCTAGGTGTTGACATTTGTCACATATAGCAGAAACATTTGGAAAAATTCTATTCAGTTTGGACTTTGAGAGATGTAATCTATGTAAAATTTTAAATTGTATCAGAGAGTGTCTGGCATTTAATGAGCAGTAGTGTATATGTTGTAAACTTTCCTCCCATATTTCTAAACTAATTGATTGTCCTAATTCACTTTCCCATGCTTGCCTATATATTTCCGACGGTGGTGCATCATTTTCCAATAAAATATTATAAATATATGATATTAATTTTTCTGTGTTCGGATGTTTATTTAAACATTCATCTAGAATTTCTGTCTTTCTATTTCTAAATTCTTGTGTATTTGATTTAACATAATCTCTAATTTGTAAATATCTAAAATATTCTTTTGAGTGTAGTCCATATTTTTGTTGTAATTCTTGAAATGAAAGAAAAAGGTTTTCCCTATAGAGATCCCGTATCTTATTAATTCCATAATTTTTCCATTGTGAAAAACCTTTATCCATCCTAGAGGGTTTAAAAGTGTTTGCAATATGAAGATCCAGTGGTATACATTCCAATTTTAAAGGGTTTTTTAATTGTTTCCAAATACATATCCCATTTTCTATTATTGGGTTTCCTCTATAAGTTTTTTAATGTAATTTGGTATTAGCAAATATAATCGAGCTAATTTCAAAAGGTAGGCAGTCTTCCTTTTCCAATTTTAACCAATTCGGCTGTATATCTAATTCTTCCAACCAAAAATTCATATTTTTAATATAAACTGCCCAATAGTAAAACATAAAATTAGGCAACGCTAAACCTCCACTTATTTTTGCTTTACATAGATGTTTCTTATTTATTCTATGGCTCTTATAATCCCAAATAAAATTTGTAATTATAGAATCCACCTTCTTAAAAAATTTTTTGGGAAGATATATCGGGATCATTTGAAATAAATACAATAATTGCGGGAGAAAGATCATTTTTATCACATTTATTTTACCTAACATTGAGATAGGTAATGTTTTCCAATATAGAATATTCTTAAGTAATTTATTCAATAAAGGTGGGAAATTAGATTTAAATAAAGAGTCATGTCTTTTTGTTACATAAATTCCAAGATATTTAATTTTTTCATTTGCTATCGTAAAAGGGAATCGTTGTAATATGTGTGAGTTATTTCCCATTATTGACATAAGTTCACTTTTATTCCAATTAATTCTATATCCTGAGAGTAGACCAAATTGAGTTATTAAATCTAACAGGGTAGGTATACTAATTTCAGGCTTGGTAATATAGAGTAATACATCATCAGCATATAAAGAAATTTTATTTTCCGTTTCCTTGGTTTCATACCCATATATTTCAGGGTGTAGTCTCACACGCTGTGCTAATGGTTCTATTGCTAACGCAAAGAGTAGTGGTGATAGCGGACAACCTTGTCTACAGCCTCTGAATAAGTTAAATTTACTTGATAACATTTGATTTGTTTGTATTCTAGCTGTCTGATTGGTGTATAATAATTTGACCCACGTTATAAACTTTTCTCCTAACTGGAAGGATTCCAAAACCGAGAATAAATAAGACCATTCAACCTGATCGAAAGCTTTCTCTGCATCCAATGAGATAATTGCTAGGTCTTTACTGGTATTTCTTTTCGAGTATATAATGTTAAATAATCGTCTCAGGTTATATGAAGAGTATCGCTTTGGTATAAATCCAGTCTGGTCTGGGTGTATTATTTTGTTGATCACCAGATTTAATCTTCGTGCTAATATTTTAGTTAATATTTTTTGATCAGTGTTTAAAAGAGCTATGGCTCTATACGATCCTGGGTCCTCCAAATCTTTATCTATTTTAGGTATTAAAGTAATAATAGATTCATTTAATGTTCCAGGCAATTTCTGTTGTGCATAAATGTGTTCATAAAGTGTCTTTAACCGTGGTATCATTAAATCATCAAATATTTTATAAAATTCCGAACCAATACCATCCGGTCCTGGTGCTTTACCATTTTTTAATGACCTAATAGATTCTTCGATTTCTTTAATTGTTATTTCAGCGTTTAATGATTCTCTGTCTTCCATATCTAATTCCTTTAAATTACAATTTTTTAGAAATGTTTCTATTCCTATATGATTTTCTATCGTTTTGACTGAATATAAATTTTTATAATATTGCAGAAATCTCTCGTTAATGTCTTTGGTTTGTGTTAATAATTCCCCTGTATCTGATTTAACCCTATGGATTATTTTTTCTCCCTCCAATTTTCTTAATTGACGAGCCAATAATTTTTGTGGTTTATCTCCAAATTCAAATTGTATTTGTTTTGTATATTGATAAAGTTTTACAACTTGGTCTGATTGTATTTTATTTAATTTATATTTCAATGCAGAGATTTTATTATGTTTAATCATGGTTGGATTAGCAGCGTTTTCTATATCTAGTTGCTTAATCTCTTTTTCCAATTCCTGCTGTATCCTCCGATTCTCTTTGTTATAGAATGCTTGAGAAGATATCATAATTCCACGTGTATATGCTTTAAAAGTTTCCCATAGTAGTAACGGGGATATGTCTGGTTTGTCATTTGTTTCAAAGAAGATCTTAATCTGTTTTGTAATGTATTCTTGAGTTGCCTCTTAAATGTTGGGATAGTCCCTGCCTCAACTACCTCCTCTGGCAGCTTGTTCCATACATCCACCACCCTTTGTGTGAAAATGTTTCCCCTCAGATTCCTATTAAATATTTTCCCCTTCACCTTAAACCAATATGACATGAACGTTTTCTTTAATCAACAGAACCATTTCTCTAATCGGCAAGCAGCAATGGTGGAATGTTTTCTCGGTGTGCTTGATTGATAAAGAATAATAAAATCAGATTTTTAAGAAAAATGTCAACAAAATTTAGTGTGCGGTTAAGATCATTACACAGCATCCTTTGGGAAGCTATGCAGTTTTCTTTCCTGCAACCTTGATTTTTGTGGGAATAACAGGAATAAAATCGCAGTTAATCAACTCCTCCTTGGCAAGAGGTCGAGCCCGATACTCCGTCCACCCAAATCATTTTGTTAGTCAGCAGCAGAACAGAAATTAAGATACAGAAGCATCACTTTGCCTACCTAACAAGTTCAGAAATGACCAGGAATGCCCGATACGATAAATTATTTATTTTCCTCGTGTACACTATTTTCCTGCTATTTGCAGTTTTATTTTGATATTATCCCTTCCAGCTCCTGATTTCCTTTTCATAGAGGTCTTAGTTTAGTTTAGAGTTTAGAGATGCACCATGGAATTGGGCCCTCTGGCCCACCGAGTCCACACTGACCTTTGATCACTCGTTCTCAATAGTTCTATGTTATCCTGCTTGCTCATCCACTCCCTGCACATTAGGCGCAAATTTGCACACGCCAATTAACCTGAAAACCTGTACTTCTTTGGGATGCGGGAAGAAAATGGAGCACCCAAAGGAAACCCACATTGTCACAGGGAGAACATGCAAACTCCACAAAGACAACTCCCGACGTCAAGATCGAACCCGGGTCTCTGGCACAGTGAGACAGCAGCTCAACCAGGTGCGCCACTGTGCCGCACAATATGATTATTGAAATTATGAGATCCCTCTTATCCATGTCGCTCTGAACCACTAACTCATTCTCTGCAATTTTCAATGGCTGCTGACTAACATGTACTGTTGATGTGCGGCACTGAAGGGTTCTCCTGAGCTGAGGGGAACAGGAAGGGTTTGGCGCGGAACAGTGGCACAGCGGTAGAGTTGCTGCCAAAGACCAGGGTTCCATCCTGACTAAAGATGTTGTCTGTACGGAGTTTGTACGTTCTCCCTGAGAACGTGTGGGTTTTCTCCGCATGCTCCGGTTTCCTCCCACACTCCAATGACGTACAGGTTTCTAGGTTGATTGGCCTCTGTAAATTGTCCCTAGTCTGTAAGATAGTGTTAGTGATATCGGACTCCGTACGACGAGGGGCCGCTTTTCATGCTGTATCTCTAAACTCTAAAGTCATGGTAATGTAACTGTTTTGTTACCTCTGAACCAGTGCAGTAATTGCAGGGAGGAGCAGCTCAAATGTCAACACAGGTGTTAAAGAATTAGAAATTATTTAAAATAAATGGAAATAAAATGTCACCAGTATAAATATATATTTTTGTTTTTAAAAAGGTTCATCATCTAACAAAATATTTGCATTCACTATTACCTTAAATAAAAAAAGTGAAGAAGAAAAACTTGCTGTTCCTTCTTTACCTGAGTGCATCTAGCTCTGTTTCCAGTCTAGTCCTCTCAAAAACCAGCCCAACAGTATTTGCCTGACGCTGTGGAGAATGAGGTACTCGAGCTGGCAACAAGAACATCTGAATTGCGTATGGGAAGGATAGGAAGGGAATAAAATAAATTAATTTGACACTTTGGATTTGAGAACTAATCAAAACATTTTCTTAATTTAACCACCTAAACTCCCTTGGTCTTTCCATTGAGGATTAATGTCAAGTTTCTCCATATCTATTCTCACCCATCTCCCTCAGAACATCAGCCTCAAATACTGCATGTTATGACAAACACATCTAAACTAGTGATGCGTAATTACATTAAATGGACAAGTAAAGAACAACAGTTTCTGCTAATTTAATTATAAAATGTCATTTACAAATGAGGATCATCGGTTTGAAAATAAATTGTTTATCACTGATTGTTGCCACACACTTAAGTAAAGACACAAACCATGCAAATAAGGTACAGTGTGTTGCATCTTCTGTCTTCAGCTGCCCAGACCCCTCAATTTGTCTTTAAGTCCACTATCTACATTAATTACTACACCCAATAACAGTTTTAATGAAATTGAAGTTTAAAAAAAATCTGCAATCACCAGCAGATATATCTTAAAATAATAATTGGATTCTACAATCCAATGTAGCCATCAAAGGTGATGTATGCACTTTTAGGTCTTTTTTACTAATACTTAAAGACAAAAGGGGAATAGGGGAGTAGGGAGCTTTTAATTTGGGCACCTTAACTCATTTGAGGTGGGATTGGCACTTCATTCTACTGGGAGAGGAAATCGTAGGTCACAGGCTGCTCCTGGTACAATTAATACTTGTTGTTAAATGTGGAAGGAGCTACTGCACAAGAATAACATACTGTACACAATAACAAATAAGACAACGTGGCACAGTGGTAGGGCTGCTGCCTCACAGTACCAGAGACCTGGGTTTGATCCTGACAATGGGTGCTGCAGGGTTTATATGTTCTTCCTGCTGGTTTGAAGGTTAATTGGTCTTTGTAAATGGCCTCTAGTGTGTAGGATGTGAAAGTCATCAGGCCGCGCCGGTCGGAGCTCCAACTCTGGCGATCTCAGCCCCGCGGTGTTTTAAATCCAGCGCCGCCCGTGGCTGGACGCCAGCAGCCACAGCTCCTTGGATGTTGGAGTCGGCGATCACAGCACTCCAGAGCTTACTGCACGGTGACCCAGGTAAGGCATCACCCGCTCCGTGATGGTGTCCCAGCGCTGTGCCACTGCAGAAGCTGTAGTCCCGGCCGACCCCAGCAGGAAACGCTGCTCCAATCTCGATGGTAAGCCGCACGGAGAGGGTGAAGATGCGACTCGGAGGAAAACCGTATCTCCGACCAGGTAGGATTGAGAAAATACAGTTTCCCCCTTCCCCCCCCCCCCACATAAAAAGACTAGACCTCCAAAATAAATTAAAAATACACTAAAAAGGGTGAAAAGACAGACTGCAGGCAGAGCAGCCATACACAATGGCGCCCCACTCCTGCACATCTGCCATTTTGAAAAAGTATATAGCCAAATATATATTTAAAAACTGCTGGAAATACTCAATAAATACACTTTCAATTTGTTAAATTCAAAAGCTCCACTAACCTCTCCTTCTCGAATGTGCACATCTTTGTGTTTTCCTTTCTCTACGATCTTCAAGCACATGTCACCTTTCCACTGGTAAAACAACTAGGAAGTAAACAAACAAAAACACACTTGATCATTAAGGCGAGAACTTGAAAAATAATTTTAATTTCTCAAGCCTATTACAATAACGGAGAATTTCAAGATTAAAATGGGCAAGGAGAATAAACTGGCGGAAAAAAAAGGTAATTCTGAGAGGAATTAATGTTGACACAAGGAACTACGAATGCTGGAATCTTGCTTACAACACAAATTGCTGGAGAAAATCAGTGGGTCATATAGCCTCCCTGGACATGGATAGGCAATGTTTCAGGAGAGGACTCTTCTTAAGGCTGGAAATAATGTTCATCGGGCGAAAGTATCAAGAGGATTAACTCAAAGCTTAGAATTGGGCCATAATTTTATTTTAGGTCACCAATATCAAGTGAGAAACTTGGGGGTACACAAACGGCTGGAGAAAATCAGCGGGTGCAGCAGCATCTAAGGAGCGAAGGAGATAGGCAACGTTTCGGGCCGAAACTCTTCTTCAAGTGAGAAACTTACTAGGTTCGGTATCGAAGGAAACTAAAAACTTACAAATTTATACAAATCAGCAGCAGGTTAAATGTATGTCACGGTGTTAAGCACTACACGTGGAAAACATTTCCCCTACGACTGCTAAAATAAATAATGAGAAAAAAACCCACAATATATTAAACCTACCAAACACCTCCAAGAAAAAGCAAACCAGATTGTAGAAGGGGAAAGAAAGTTGGAAAAGGGGCAGGGGTTTCCAGAAGAGGTTCAACTTTCTCCTCACCTACTACACCTAGACATACAGTGCGGAAACGGGCCCTTCGGCCCACCGAGTCAGCACTGACCAGCGATCCTCACCCGCACACTAACACTGTCCAACACACACTAGGGACAATTTACCCATACACAACGTTTTAGGAGCGTGGGAGGAAACCGAATATCTTGGAGAAAACCCACGCGATCACGAGGAGAATGTACAAACTCTGTACAGACAGCACCCATAGTTGGGAATGAACCCGGGTCTCCGGCGCTGCAAGCGCTGTAAGGCATCAAGTCTACCGCTGCGTCACCGTGCCGCTCAACAGGAGAAGCATTGCCTATCCGTGTCCTCCAGAGATGCTGCCTGACCTGCTGAGTTTTGTGGTTACTCAAGATTTTAGCATCTACAGTTCCGTGTGACATGGTGAAATGAACTTTCAAAATTGCAGGAGAAAGATCATGGAATTAAAGAAATGGATGGCATGAGTATTTTTTCCAGACTGAATAAGACAGTCTGCACACATTCTTCTCCTGTGATTGCATTTGCTTTCACAATATGTTGTTGATGACTAACCACATCACTCGTGTCCATGGGTCCGTAAGTACATTAACATGTGTACAGAAGAGAAAGGTTGCAGTTTCACAATCAATTTGTGTAAACATTGATCCAAGCACTGGTTACAAAATTGTTACATTCAGCACTTCTAGAATAGATACACCAACATAGAGAATCACACTTGACTTTTTGATTTTTTTTTAAACTTCAGAGATACAGAATGGAAACAGACCCGTCGGCCCATCGAATCCACGGCAACCACTTTCGCAGTCACTCCCTACGCGAGAGGCAATTTACAAAGGCTAATTAACCTACAAGCCCGCATGTGGGAGGAAACCGGAACACCCACAGGAAACCCACACAGTCACAGGTAGAAAGTGCAAACACCACACAAACAGCGCTCAAGGACAAGACCGAACCTGGGTTCCTGTCGCTGTGAGGCAGCTTATCAGCTACCACTCTACCAGCTACGCCACCCCCTTCTTACGAGAAACGTAAATTACCACAGGACAAGTTTTTCCACTAAAATCCACCAATACGCTCATATGTGAACAAAATAGCAAAAAAGAACTGCAAATGCCACGTTACATATTTAACACTATTGTGACTATTTTTATTTAAATTGATTCATGCCTGTCAGGAAATTGTTCTGGGCATTATTCACCTCAGCTGACGATTTTGAGTATTTTTCCCACACACATCATTTTGTCAAGGAACTGCAGATGCTGGTTTGCAAACAAAAACAAAGTGCTGGAGTAACCCAATGAGCAGCATCCCTAGAGGACATGGATAAGTGATGTTTTTGGTTGGGATGAGACCCTTCATCAACCTGAAACTTTAATTCTTAGTGTTCGTAATTCTCCAACTTACCAACAGAAACTGGACTAACAAGCGGCAAAAAAACGTACTGCTCGAGGAACTGAGTAGATTAAAGAAATGCAAAAATTCAAGGCCATTCCTCACATTATTCAAATCCCAAGAAACGAACAGATAAAAAATGTAAAACTAAATGATCCACACTCACTTGGCTCCATTTCTCCATCATCCCCAAGTCACCTGGTTCCACTCATTACCTACCAACCCCTGACTCACCACTCCATCGCACCTCTTTACATTGGCTATGTTCCAACCTGAAACGTTGGCCATTCTTTTGCCTCTGCAGATGCTGCTAGACCCACTGAGTTTCCCCATTAGTTTGTTTTTTTACTTACATTTCCAATATTTGCAGCGACTTATGTTTCTAAAAATAATCTGCCACCTTACATTTTTAAATGCCTGTCACACGTTAAAAAATATATACACACAATCCTACATCTCACAGTGCTTACTGCAGTGATACATTTCAGAGATACCTGTTGTGTTCTCTACTGCATCACAGTGGAAGACGCACCCACAATGTTGCATTGAATTTTGCTATTACACGGCTGGAGAATAGTACTGGGACTTAGGGGGGGTGGGTAGGGAGTAGACACACTTAAAACACATGCTGGCCCTCCTTCCAAGGTTGTATCACTGAGGGTGCCCTGTAGAAAACTATTCAAGTCCAAAACCTACTTCTCAATAGTCCTCGCAGCAACGCGGCAGCAGGAATCTGTCAACTTAACCCGACAACTTTGCCGTTTTTAACGCAGCAATCTTGGTGAAAACTGCCCTAGATAGACAAAAAATGCTGGAGTAACTCAGCGGGACAGGCAGCATCTCTGGATAGAAGGAATGGGTGATTTTTCAGGTCGAGACCCTTCTCGCGCCCCGAAACGTCACCTATTTCTTCACTGCAAAGATGCTGCCTGTCCCGCTGAGTTATCCCAGTATTTTGTGTCTATCTTTGGTGTAAACCAGCATCTACAGTTCCTTCCTACACATGAAAACTGCCCTAACTATTTTCAAGTAATTAATAATATCCCAATATACTTTGGGTTGTTTTGAAATATATCTCCTGATTTCAGTATTAGCATCAAGTGGCGCACTCATTCAGAGCACCATTTAAGGGCAAATTATCATTTCAAGGTAAAAGACCAAAATAAACATGCAGATGCTGAAAGTTTGAAATAAATTAGCAAATGTTGGAAATACTCCCAAGGCCATAGAGCTATACAGTAGCAATGTTACAAAATTTTGAGATTTTAAAAATCAAGTCTGCAATTTATCCCATCAGATAAAGCATAAAAAGAAGTTTAATTTGACACCTAATTCACTTTCATATCTGCAGTATTAAGAAAGTTATGGCCATTTTCATACTAGCATCAATTAGCATCTTGTTCCCCATTGCCTTTCAATTGACTTAACTCAAAAGCTGTGATCTGGATCAGTTAAAAGCCCATAACTTTCTTAAAAATTAATAGAACTCAATGAAATTTTCACTTATTATAGATTGAAGCATTCTGAAATAAATATGAAACAATCTTACTTGGATGACCTGAAATTAAAGCATATAATTAGTTAGTTATCTAATTGTAGCTAATTACAAAATTCAATGAGTAGATCTAAACATCTATCCATTTCTTAAGAAAAGATAAACTTTTTTAAATTGCCTAAGTGTCCAAATAACATTCACACAATAATCGACAATGTAACATAATTTTTAAATCTCATTTTCATGAATTTCTGGGCCAAATGGAAGGAATTTAGGTTTGATTCCTGTAAATTAATGGCCATTTAAATCAACTAGCGAGTGGGTTTTAGTGGAATGCGGTGGATTGGAACGTTGTGGTTAGCGGTGAAGTCGGGAGGAAAAATACTGTTTGTTCATACATTTTTTTGGACCCCATTTCGCAACATGAAAATGTTATTAAAGCCTCCCGAAAAACCAACTTTTAATATAAAAATAAACTATTTACCTTTTTTTCTCCCCTACGCAAAATCCTTCCGGTTGTCGGTTCTCACGGCTTTTGAAGGTGATTTTTAAATTACTCTAGTTAATAAATAATTTAGAGTAATTTAAAAATACCTTAATTCATGAAATGTCGGAGCGATTTTTCTTCCGCAACGAAATCGCGCGACATTGATCGATTTTTCCTGCCTGTGGAAAAACGGCACTTTAAGCCCGCCCCCCTCTGAAAGGCGCCAAAGTCGAGCACAAGGGGAGCGGCAGAACTGCAGCGCTGCTCAAGGTAAGTTTTGTAACATACCTATATACAGCATGGAAACTGGCCCTTCGACCTACTTTATAAATCAGGCAGCATCGGCAGTTTTTTTAAAAACGAATGTTTGTGGTCGAAGATTGCCTAACCTGAAACATCAACACAGTTTCTCTTTTTGTAAATGCTTTACAATCTGCTGTGTTTCCATCATTTTCTGCTTTTATTCAAGGCATGAGCATTTACTTAATAGTGCAATTGTGAACAAATTAATGAGGTACGGTAAAATGTTAACCCACTGGAATGAACGAGACATTCATAATAAAATAGTGGAACATATAAAAGTTAATTTGGTTTGACTTAATAGGTGTAGTTATGTGGTAATCAACATAGGAAGTATATTCTGCAGGGCAAAAAAAGTTTAAAAGGGATAAAATGAAAAAGGAGGATGGTGAGATGGCACTTCCTGAAAAGCATGGTAACAGTACATCTATTGCAGAAAAATCAGAAGGTTTGATTATCATAAGTTTCCAAAAAAGATAAGTGTTGTGCAGCACACTCCTCCACTCCAGCAGCAGCAAACCTTCTGGAGAGAGAGAGTTAATCAAGAAATAATCATAAACCTTAGCAAAGCCAAGTTAATAATTGCTGCTTTAAAAAAAAAATTTCATAGAATCAAATTGGCAAACCGTACTTTGGAGAGTTCACAGAGTGCAGTCAGAACAGGTTGCAGGAGCTATTAGTCATGGAAACAAACTCTGACACAGTGAACCTGTTATGTGAAGGGACAAGGCACCCACTGGAGAAAAGTGATCACAACATTATAGAAAAATTGTTCAGTCAGAAACTAGAGTGCTGAATTTTAATAAAGATGAGATGAGAGGCAGGTGGACAAGACTGGGAAATTAGATTTAAACAGGACGGGTACTAGAAAATGCTTTTTTAAACAAATCATAGTTTCTCCATTGACAAAGAACCACACCAGAGTTATCCACTTAGAAATTTAAAGACAGTATCAGATTAAATGAATGTTGCCAAGATGAATTGGCAAGTTTCAAAATTGCTACATCTGAGAGAATGGGAATGATGAATAAAGTGACAAATACTCACAACTACATATAGTGCAGCAAAAATAAATGTGAATTATGGAGAATTCCAGGAAGAACGAAAAGGTGACACGTCCCAATGATTTTAATGGGGACCAGGGCATCACAGATGGAGGCAAGAATTTAGTTGAGTTGTTTGGTTTAGTTTATTACCGTCACATGTACCGAGGAACAGTGAAAAAGTTTTGTTTGCGTGCTCTCCAATCAAAGACTATACATGAATACAAACATGCTGTCCACAGACATTTATCTGTGGTTTTACTGTTTACGGAGACTTGCCTGGAATCTTGCGTGGCCATCCAGGACAACTTGTCCCAGTTGGCCGTGCTCCTGCAGATTACTTCACGAGTCTGTCCAAGTCACTCTTTCAGCAGTGCCTTGCCAGAGCACTCACCAACCTACAGATATCTTCAACACACAAACATTAAGCCTCGGTAATCTAAGAGGGTTGCGTGTGTTATGATATGACTCTTTCAAGATGACTGCCACTATCACAGCCTCTGTGCTGGGTGTTTGTAGCCCCTGGGGTCTTGCTGTTGATCAACTGAGACTTCTGCAGTTAGTGCTGCACTGAAAATGACAAAAGGGTGTTGGTGCTGCACTGAAATTTATAAAGGGAGACCCAAGTCTGCCTGGAGGACCTTGAAATTGAAGATTGCAATATTTACAGAAGTTTCAAAAAAAGTGTTATGTTGAAACACAATGCTGTTTTAGACGATGCATTAATTTCCAGGCCCATTTATTTTACCTGCAATTGAACTCCTTCCCTCTGGGATTGAAGTAAACTGTTTTGATGCTTTAGAATGAAAATAGATGACTACTCAAGCAAAGGAGATGCAAGAAGTTACACAGAAACAAAACCCATTAGATGTGGCAAGTGCAAAATGAAAACGGTTTGGAACACAAACACCAATTGGCCCAAATAGGCACATGCATACACCAAGTAATTCAGTTTTACCTCTTCTCCTTCTTCAATATGATAATCTTTTCTTTCATTGGGTCCTCCAACAAACATAACCTTAAGCTGGTCAGCGTGCCTGTAAAGTATTATTTTAGAATTAAATATTAACCAAATGCACAACAATTTTGGAGAGGTGATTCAAAGTTAACAACATTTCAAAACAGCTTTCAGAATCTTCACATTTTAGTCTGAGATGGGAGACAACTATGGTAACAAATGGTAGGTAAGAATGTCATTGTTCCCTTTCGGTACAAATGACAATAAAACACTTGACTTTGCTTGTACCGCACAGATGGAGAGGATTGTAAAGCACACAAAAATAAAATAACAGGCTCCGTGTAATTTACAATAAATTTATGTCATTGATTTCATTACGGCAAGAACAGTTCTACAACCAAGTACATTGGATTAAAAAAACACTATAATAATTCTGATGGAAACATAGAAAATGAAAGCGAGACCGCTAGTGCCCTTTAACTGTAATGAGGCAGAATCCCAACCGGAGAACATTAGTGCTGTTGCATTTTGGAAATCGATACCGAGACAATGGTTCTCGTCGACTGTTCAAAATCCAAGTGGATTCCGCGGTTTTTACAGCGTTTTTGAGAAAGATTTTGGTCTCTGCTCTGCGAATATTTAAGTGCAAGACTTACATCAATTTGTTGCAAACGGGAGGTTTGAAGTTTGATTTGTTTTCTGCAATCCATTTGTCCACGTGCAGCGCCATGCCTTTGCACTAGTCTTAAAGACCACTTTGTGAATGAGAAGCCCGGGTCAGAGTAAACAGTTCACAAATCCACTGCCGCATGACTATTTCAGACCTATTTTAAAGACACCACGGAGTTGGGAAAGACGGAACAAACAGCGATTGGTTATTGTTGGTGGGAGGAGACGTTCGTGGCTGCGATATATTTTCAAGCGCCGGTTGATTCTCCCAAAGATCCTCCGCTATAGGATCTTTGGATTCTCCCAGCTTTCTTAAAACCGTGTTGCACCGTTCGACATGGGCCTTTTTAAAATTTCACTGGAGCTCTTTACGTTGCTTTGGTGGAGATGAAATTTGGAAAGATTAAATAAAACAGGTGACCTGCGTAGATCAAGCATAATTTGGCTGGAGACACAAGGAACTGTAGATTGTTGAATATTGAGCAAAACACAACGTGCTGGGGTAACTCAGCGGGTCAGGCAGTATCTGGGGAGGGACATGAACTGGTTGTGTTTCGGGTTGGGACCCTTCAGTCTGAAGAAGCGTCCTGACCGAAAACGTCGTTTGCCCATAATTTAACCTCGAAAGGATCTGTGTAATATTGGCATCGTTAGCGCATTGTCCATTTTGCTTACTTATAATAGGAATTTCTTGAAAACTTGGGACGTTGAATTTTTTAAAAGGCTCATGTGTACAGTAGCAATGTTTGAGATTTTAAAAATCAAGTCTGCAATTTATCCCATCAGATAAAGCATAAAAATAAGTTTAATTTGATACCTAATTCACTTTCATATCTTCAGTATTAAAAAAGTTTTGGCCATTTTCATACTCGGAAATTAGCATCTTGTTCCCTATTGCTTTTCCATTGACTTAACACAAAAGCTGTGATCAAGGACAGTCAAAAGCCCATATCTTTCTTAAAAATTAAGAGAACTGAAATAATTTTTCAGTTATTATAGATTCAAGCATTCTGAAACAAATATGAAACAATCTTACTTGGATTACCTGAAATTAAAGCATATAATTAGTTAGTTACCTAATTTTAGCTGATTACAAAATTCAATTACTAGATCTAAACATCTATCCATTTCTTAAGAAAAGATCAACATTTTTAAATAGCCTAAGTGTCCAAATAACATTCACACAAGAATTCACAATATAACATGATTTTTAAATCTCATTGTCATGAATTTATAGGCCAAATGGAAGGAATTTAGTGTTTAATTCCTGTAAATTAATGGCCATTTAAATCTTGCGAGTGGGATTTTGTGGAACGCGATCGATTGGAACGTTGCGGTTTGCGGTGAATTTAAACCCCATATCGGCAGGAAAAACACTGCCGGTTCATATGGGGCCTAAATCACCTTTTCACAACGTAAAATTTGGATTAAGGTAATCCTAAGAAGCAAGTATATATGTAAAATAAACGGCTTTCCTTTATTTGTCCCGTACGGGAGATCCGTCCCGTTGTCGGCGTTGACACCGTTAGAAGTGGAGTTTTATTTTACTCCAGCACTGAAATTGTCCCGTGATTAAAAAAGAAAAATTCACAGAACGGCAGTCGGAACAATTCTTCAGCATCAGCTAGCTGCCCGAGAAAATATATCTCGGACAGGCATGAGAAAACGGCATTTTTTCCCAACCCCCCCCCCCCCCCCCCCCCCAAAGGCGCCAAAGTCACGCGCACAGCCTGTGGCAGAACTGCAGCGCTGCTAAAGGTAAGTTTGGTAACATACCTAATTGTAACATATTCTAATTGGTGCAGACGACATCAATTCATTACATTTTGGCGGTCTCAAGAACGACAACTGAACTTTTAAATGAATTTTTAATCAAAAATTCACTCTTTAGTAGACAGGCTCTCTTGACACGTCTGGCCACAACGGTGGTCAGTGCTGAACTGCGTGAAAACTAGCAGCCCCTCCTGAGTCACGTGACCGCGGCTTCCGAACGCCGGGTTCGATAGCTGCGCGCGCCAGCAGGCGCCGCTACAACATCACGGTTCTGCTGTCGGTGTCTTCTATGCAATGGACTATGAAACGCTCAGCCAAAACAATATCCCCAATTGATTTTGCAAAGGAATCAGGCCTGGCCTTAGGAGGTGCGGGGCCCAATTGGGAACAATTTTCATAGAAATATAAATAAGTAATTATAAATCAATCATGTTTGACCCCATTAGGTGTCAAATTATAAATCAGTCACGGCCCGCTCACCTCTGGCAGTGCTCTCCATTTGAACAGTGAGGGGGCCAGCTCAAGAGCAAAGATCATAGAGCCGCGTGGGTCAGCGGGTGATGGATAACATCACATTGGGCTGTGGAGCTTACTCCTGTTTCAGCACGAACAAGGGTCACTCGTCCTGACATATGGAGTGAGCTCCACTGCCCGCTCTCCTGTTATCCATCGCCCGCTGACCCACTCTTGAGCTGGATGATCCCCGACCGCCTCCTTCTCAACGCTCCTGCCCTCGCCGCAACTTTACCCCTGGACAGACTACCCACACGCTGTGAAAGGAACTCTCCCCCCCCCCCCCCCCCCCCAGCAGCGCTGTCCTTTTACAGCTGCTTCCCACTTTACAGCCGCTTCCCATCAGCTGCTAGCAATGAGGGATAGACTTGGCTTTTCCTCAGTACAGCAATATCGTTCTTGATATATCGGGGGATAACAAAGTCTACCTTTCTTGGCTAACAACCTAACCTTCGGCCTCCAAGATGCAGGTACATTTCTAGCAATGTTACAAAATTTTGAGATTAAAAAAATCAAGTCTGCAATTTACCTCATCAGATAAATCATAAAAAGAAGTTTAATTTGACACCCAATTCACATTCATATCTTCAGTATTAAAAAAGTTATGGCCATTTTCATACTCGGAAATTAGAATCTTGTTCCCTATTGCTTTTCCAGCAATAGGGAACAAGATGCTAATTTCCGAGTATGAAAATGATGTGATCGAGGACAGTCAAAAGCCCAAAAGCTCTTAACTGAAAAATTAAGAGAACTGTATGAAATTTTCAGTTATTATAGATTGAAGCATTCTGAAACAAATATACCTTACTTGGATGACCTGAAATCAAAGCATATAATTAGTTAATTACCTAATTGTAGCTAATTACAAAATTGACAGTTGTGACGGAAATAGTAATAAACACCCAGACTGCCTTGAAAATTCAAAAAAGTGATATTCTCAAGATCAGAACTTTAATATTATTGTGTTACATGCTGTAAGTCCATAACAGATAGGTAAATAAATTACAATTTATAGCAATAGACCAGGTCTTTATGGAGAAGATCAGTTGATAGCTGGTACATATGGCACCAGCTGGCTGGCATACCATAATCAGTAGCATCATCATATTCCTCAGATTGTAACCAATAAACAACTCTGTCCACCTTGTTTTTCCTCAACTTTTCAATTTTGGCATTGTAAACTGCAAGTTTTTGTACTTCAAACCACGCATGACATGCCTTTCTTACCACTACTGTCCCTTTAAGAATGTCCTGTAGATTCCATTTCTTAAGAAAAGGATATTTTTTACAAATAGCCTAATGCCCCTGTCCCACTTAGGAAACATGAACGGAAACCTCTGGTGACCTTGCACCCCACCCAAGGTTTCCGTGAGGTTCCCGGAGGTTTTGATCACTCTCTCTAATGGTCGAAAGTGGTTTCCGCGTAGTCGAGGCTTCTTCTATGTTCCTGCGATTATTTCAACAAAATCAAAACCAGACTCGACTAAAAATAGGTTGCCGTTTGGTCGAAGCCAGTGGATTGGGGTCGATATTTATTTACAGGCAGTCGAAGGCAATCTCCTTCACTGACCGGCCATTTTGATTGGCTCATTGGAGTTTGCTGCAAAGATCCTATAGGATCTTTGGTTTTCAGGACCTAGAAGATCCGCCAGAAAGTAAAATGCCCGCTAACTTTATTAAACTTCTTAAAACTGTCTCCACTCCTCCCCCCCCCCCCCCACCTTCTCTCCCCTTCTCTCCCCCTTCTCTATCCCCTTCTCTCTCCCCTTCTCTGTCCTTCTTTCCCCTTCTCTCCCTCCCTCCCGCGCTCTCTAAAGGAGTAACTGTGCTCTCTGGTAGCTGTTTATCTTCCTCTTCATCGTGCAGATAGCGCTCCTCCGCTGTCCCTGGCCCCCACCTTCGCGATGTGTTTGTGTGTGTGTGCGGTCGGTAGCAAAGATCCTGTAGGATCTTTGATCAGTAGATGCAGCTCACGCTTCGGCCGAGGCTTTCCAGGCGAGTGACCAAAACCTCTGGCGACTCTGGCGACTCTTCCCCCCCCCCCCCCAACAGAAAGGAACCGCAGATGCAGCCGTCACTGCAAAACGTCCAAGGAACTGCAGATGCTGGAAAATCGAAGGTAGTCAAAAATGCTGGAGAAACTCAGCAGGTGTGAAGCACTGTCCCACTGTGCGAATTCACCCAAGAGCTCTCCCAAGTTAAAAACAAAATCAAAACTCGTGGTAAGCACGTAGAATGAACGTAGCGGGTACGTCGGAGCTCGGGACGTTTCTTAGCGCTAACGGCAGGTACTCGGGAAATGTGGTAACTCGTGAAGATTTTTCAACATGTAAAATTTTGATACATTTTAACGTAGTCATACCGTAGTAGCTCGCGAGTTTACCGTAGTAGGACCTGGTGTCCTATATCACTATTGTATGTTCATGATGGAAATAAGAATACTCAGTATATGCATAACCTTTGAATTGTCGTTTTATGTAATCCTCCTATAATTTCTGAGTTCCATTTCACAATATCTATCAGACATACAGAATTTTGCAACGTAATATTTTGCCCAAACTCAGTTGTATCTTTCTATCTCAATAAATATCAGAAAATATGCCATTGTTTCAGCCTCATTATGACGAAATATAGAATGTAGGTTGTTTGTAATCAGTCACACCATCCCAGAAACAACAATACTTAAAGAAGAACATTTGTTTTACTCATTTACAATCATGTACCATACATAGTCCATTGATCCATATCCAACAAAATGTTGTGATAATTGCATAAAAGGTATTATTGTCTAAGAAATTTGGTGTGGAATGATAATCCATCTCAGTACTCATTTTGGCAAGTCCCAAGGTATAGATACTTTTCCCCCACCAAAACCCCCTTGCCCGATCTTCATTCAACCGACGATTTGACCAATTTTTTACTCAACTGCTGTAACGTTTCCTTCCTATCAAAGTGTCTGTGTAGCATCTCTGTCCCTATCTTCAAATTCCCACTTTAAAATAAAATACAACTTTTGACTTAAACATTTCGCAACTGGATCGCTATTTAAATGCAAATATATGGTATTTTATCCTAGCTTCCCCCCCTTACCACCACACAAGAAGCATAACTTGGAGCGTTTGCATTTGGAGAAGTTCGATACGGACCAGGAATGAAAATTAATTGCTATGAATCGATTAACAGCGAACTACGAGGTTAGATTGAAACACCTGTCAGAGGGCTAAGAAACAATCCTGAGTTGACGGCGTATTGTTTTAAGTGAGCATTTTGCAGCGACCTCACCTTATATTCTGGTTAAATATTCTTTCCACGGAAATCTCCTATTTTACTTTGAAATTATATTCATTTATAACCGTTTGTAACAGCAGTAACCACCTTAATGTTTGTGCGTTTAGTACCGGGTATGCTTGAAACAATTTATTGTAAGGTACTGTATCTTTAAAAAAAAACATCAACCAGGTGTGAAAATTACGCTGAATCGAACGATGATTGACTAACCGCGATCCTGCTGCGAAATTTTTAAGTCGAAAGTTGTATTTTATTTCAAAGTGGGAATTTGAAGATAGGGACAGAGATGCTACACAGAGATTTTAAACTCGGGAGAGCTCTTGGGTGAACTCGCACAGTGGGACAGGGCTTGAGGCAGCATCTATGGAGCGAAGGAAATAGCCAACGCTTCAGGCCGGGTCTGAAGAAGGGTTTCGATCCGAAACGTTGCATATTTCCTTCGCTCCATAGATGCTGCCTCACCCGTTGAGTTTATCCAGCATTTTTGTCTACCGCAAAACGTCAAATATTCCGGGAAGGCCGAGAGAGCTAGAGAGAGACGAGATGGGGAGCGGGAGAGAGAGAGCGCACGGGAGAGGGAGGGAGAGAGCGAAAGACAGAGAGACACAACGTGGGTTGGTAGCTAAATTGAATGACTACCTGCTGCACACCAAGAAGCTCACCAAGAAGAAGCCCTCAATCATGATGGTGAGTTTTAAGAAATTCTCAATGCGTCATCAATGCATCGATCTACATTCCTAAGTAAATGTAATTGTGTTTTGAACAAGTATAATGACGCCGCGTGAATTGTATTCAAAGGAACGCGGTGTCATTAATACTTGTTCAAAACACAATTACATTTACTGAGGAATGTGGATCGATGCATTGATGCCACAGTGTATAACTACTTGTTAACTACTGGCTGTTAGCAAGTGCTACAGTAGTAGTTAACAAATCGTTTGTGTCTGATGGCCGTGCAGCGGTTGTGATCCATGATCGTTTTGTAAAAAAATCCGTATGACGAATGTTTTTTTTAAAAATCTTTATTTAACAAAGCAAATTTGTATTTCCGTACGAATTAACGCGGGGCCCCTCTTAGGCGCAGGGCCCAATTGAGGGAAATCGGTCCAATCAGCTTAAGGCCGGCCCTGAAAGGAATACAAAGTTCACCCAAGCAAATAGAGAGGAAAGTTTGTGCAGTATCTCAACACATTTTAGGCAATGTATTGTCCTAGATACTCAGAAATATTAGTTTTTGGTATTAAAACATCTTTACATTTGTTCAAAAAAAAAATGTTTTTAACATCTAAGTTTTTAATGCATGTTTCTGAGTATCAATGATATAAAGAAACAGTGTTCTTGGTGGATTTGAAGGTTGGCTTAGGTGGTGTAGTGGAATTGCAGCTTAGCTATCAACTTTTTATTCAGCATTTGTTAGGGGTGTTCTGATCCATATTGGGCTTATATTGTACAAATCCCTACACCGCAAAAATATTGCTATTTTGGTTCAAGACAGTCTCTCAGACAACTTGACAAAGCAATTTTGTAAAACTTTAAGAACCTCTGCAAAGTTTGAATCCATACATCCCACACACTTGACTGCCAACAACAGTTAGTTAGTTATTTGATGCTGGTAACAGGTTTACAAACAGAATCTCATTATTGTTTAGTTTAGTTTAGTTTATTGTCATGTAGGTACAGTGAAAAGATTTTGCTGTGTGCTAACTAGTCAGCAGAACGAATATATATAATAATCAAGTCATCCACAGTGTACATGATAAAAAAAATAATGTTTAGCCCAGGATAAAGTACAGTAAAGATTAAAGATACTTCACGGGTCTCCAATAAGGGGCATAGTAGCTCAGGACTGCTCTCTGGTTGCTGATAGGATGGTGCAGTTGCCTGGAACAGCTTCAGTCACTAGGACCTGGCTGTTGAAGAGCTCCTGAGTAATTACTTTCCCTAAAGGAGACAGGAAAGGCTACAATTGGAGGAACAGCATCCCATATTTCGCTTGGGCAACTTACAGCCCAGTGGTATTAATATTTATTTCTCTGACTTCAAGTAACCCCAGCATTCCTCCTCTCTCTATCCCTCCCACACCCAAGTCACACCAGCTTCTTGTTTTCACCCAACAAAGGGGAGGCCATTTAAAACTGAGGTGAGAAAAAACTTTTTCACCCAGAGAGTTGTGAATTTGTGGAATTCCCTGCCACAGAGGCCAGTGGAGGCCAAATCACTGGATAGATTTAAGAGAGAGTTAGATAGAGCTCTAGGGGCTCGTGGAATCAAGAGATATGGGGAGAAGGCAGGCACGGGTTATTGATTGGGGACGATCAGCCATGATCACAATGAATGGTGGTGCTGGCTCGAAGGACCGAATGGCCTCCTCCTGCACCTATTTTCGTTTCTAAACATCTAACAATGGCCTGTTTCCTTTATCATCGTTACTTGTTTGCATATTCATTCATTCTTCTTTATCTCCCTACATCATCGTCTATATCTCTTGTTTCCCTTTTCCCTAGACTGAAAAAGGGTCTCGACCCAAAACGTTACCCATTCTCTCTCTCCAGAGATGTTGCCTGTCCCCCTGAGTTACTCCAGCATTTTGTGTCTACGATTTAAATCAGCATCTGCAGTTCATTTCTACATGCTGCAATTGAATTTATCCTCGTTCTTGAAGGCAGAATTTTTAAGAGCTCCAGTGGCGCAATCGGTTAGCGCGCGGTACTTATATAGCAGTACACAGTGAGCAATGCCGAGGTTGTGAGTTCGAGCCTCACCTGGAGCACATGTTTTAGGCACAGCAGTACAGCTGCTGAGTTCGAGTGCTGGTTGCTGTCTGTGTGGAGTTTGCATGGTTTCCCTGTGACCACATGGGTTTCCTCCCACATGTAGCTTAATTGACCGGTTTAAATTGCCTCCAGTAGGGAGTGGGCTTTATTGTCATATGTCCCAGATAGGACAATTAAATTATTGTTTGCTGCAGCACAACAGAATATGTAAACATAGAACATAATTGGAGAAAAAAACATTCAGTGTGTGTATATAACATGCACACATACTCAATAAATAAACAATTTGTTGCAATTGGATTTTTTTTTAAGTTTAAAAAATAGGGAGGATGAATAAGGGGAAATTAGCCGCCCCTGCGCAGATGGGGGCTATGGGTGAGTGGTGGAATATTGTGTAGGGGAAAGGGTCTAGTATTTTACTAAAACTCTCATCTTGTTTGTTTGTGAGTCTGAGTGTATGTCTGTCTGCGAGCGTGTCTGTCTGTGAGTAATGCCCTGAATTACGCCAATACGGTACACGATAGCGCTACAATGTTTGGACCACCTTACTCACAATTGTCCTGTGGTGTGTTGTATCAAGTTTTGTTCAGATTTATGGTATATTTTACAAGTTATTCATATTTTAAACTTTACAATTTAACTTTTCACTTAACTTCTCACTGCAAACAATCTAAATCCAATGTACACAAAAGGCTGGAGAAACTCAGCGGGTGCAGCAGCATCTAAGGAGCGAAGGAGATAGGCGACGTTTCGGGTCGAGACCCTTCTTCTGTAGGAACGTCGACCCGAAACGTCGCCTATCTCCTTCGCTCCTTAGATGCTGCTGCACCCGCTGAGTTTCTCCAGCCTTTTGTGTACCCTCGATTCTCCAGCATCTGCAGTTCCTTCTTTAACACTAAATCTAAATCAAATTGCTGGCCCTGCCCGTTACAATGTGGCAAATCACAGGACACTGAATCCTGGCAGTAAGTGCAATTGGATTTTTTTCTTGGCAGCAAGTACAATTAGATGTTTTTTAAAGTTTAATAGGATGGAGGGTGAATAAGGGGAAATGAGCCCCCCCCCCCCCTCCCCGCGCAGTTGGGGACTATGGGTGAGTGTTGGAATATTGCGATGGGGAACGGTTGCGTTGGGGGACCTCGCCTCACGTGGGGTCTATGGGTGAGTGGTGGAATATTGCTTTGGGGTAACGGGTTGTGTTGGGGGACCAGGCCTCTCGTGTGACAGGGACCCAACGGGTCCCACTTGATCTAGTGTATATATATATATATATATATATATATATATATATATATAATTTCATTGTTCCTATATATATGTTATATATATGTAAAGGGTTTTGTTGTTTATTATGGGTTTCAGAGTACTATGTTTACATATCCGTTGTGCTGCTGCAAGGAAGAATTTAATTGTTTATATATATATATATATATCTACACGAACAATGAAATTATATATATATATAAATGGACCAATGGATAATATATATATACACATAGGTGCGGTAGGATTTGACTTTGCATTATCATTGCTTATTTACTTGTCTCTTTATATATACAAATAAAGTAATTATTAAGTAACTATTATTAATAGTAGGTATGTTACAAAACGTACCTTTACCGGCGCTGCACTTCTGCCGCTCCCCGTGCGCGTGACTTTCGCGCCTTGCAGAGGGGGGCGGACTTAAAGTGCCGTTTTTCAACAGGCCGGACAAATCGATCAATGTCGGGCGATTTGGTTGCTGAAGAAAAATCGCTCCGACATTTCATGAATGGTGGTATTTTTAAATTACTCTACATTATTTATTAACTAGAGTAATTTAAAAATCACCTTCAAAAGCCGTGAGCGCAGACAACCGGAAGCATTTTCCGTAGGGGAGAAAAAAAGGTAAATACTTTATTTTTATATTAAAAGTTGGTTTTTCGGGAGGCATTAATAATATTTTTATGTTGCGAAATGGGGTCCCCAAAAAGTGTATGAACAAACAGTATTTTTCCCCCCGACTTCACCGCTAACCGCAACGTTCCAATCCACCGCATTCCACTAAAACCCACTCGCTAGTTGATTTAAATGGCCATTAATTTACAGGCATAAAACACTAAATTCCTTCCATTTGGCCCAGAAATTCATGAAAATGAGATTTAAAAATTATGTTATATTGTGGATTATTGTGTGAATGTTATTTGGACACTTAGGCAATTTTAAAAAAGTTTATCTTTTCTTAAGAAATTGATAGATGTTTAGATCTACTCATTGAATTTTGTAATTAGCTACAATTAGATAACTAACTAATAATATGCTTTAATTTCAGGTAATCCAAGTAAGATTTTTAATATTTGTTTCAGAATGCTTCAATCTATAATAACTGAAAATTTCATTGAGTTCTCTTAATTTTTAAGAATGTTATGGACTTTTAACTTTTCCAGATCACAGCTTTTGAGTTAAGTCAATTGAAAGGCAATGGGAAGCAAGATGCTCATTTCCGAGTATGAAAATGGCCATAACTTTCTTAATACTGAAGATATGAAAGTAAATTAGGTGTCAAATTAAACTTCTTTTTATGCTTTATCTGATGGGATAAATTGCAGACTTGATTTTTAAAATCTCAAAATTTTGTAACATTGCTATTAATAGCGCAGTCAAAATAGTGCCCGATCTTATAGTACAGTATATAATGTCCTATTATTGCTTATTTATTTGTCTCTTTATATATATGTCGTCAAAGTTCGGAGCATGTTTGGAGGTTATTTGCAGATTCTTGTGTTTCCCTCATTCTCAAGTTCCCCGCCTCCCTCCTCTAATGGCTGCACCGGCCTGAAGGGCCTCCTTACTTCTTCCTCCGCTCACCCGCGCTGTGGGCCTAGCAATGCCGACCGAGTCGGTCGCCGAATCTCCCAGTCTGTGGCTGTGGCTGGAGCCGTCGCCGAGTGGGGACGGGGGACAAGGGACCGACGCAACAACAACGGCGGCGGCGACGGCGACGGCGGCCGCGACGGCGGCCACGACAACAGCAGCAACAGCAGCACTGGGCGGCTGTCGGGATATGGGAGGTTTGTTCGCGTTGATGTCAGAGCTCCAGTGGCGCAATCGGTTAGCGCGCGGTACTTATACAGCAGTACGCAGTGAGCAATGCCGAGGTTGTGAGTTCGAGCCTCACCTGGAGCACACGTTTTACGGGCACCCCCGACGGTCCACTTGTTCACACGCACATACTTCTAAATTACCGCCCCGCCCATCATTTTTAAAAACATTTGCAGTATTTTAAACTTCTGATAAAGAGGCCCTTCCAACCTGTTCCCATTTTAAAAAAAACATTGCAATAATGATTTCACCAAAATTATTACAGTGTTCATTATAAAATTTCATTGTAAATACATTTTTATTAAAATTAAACTCCCAGATGGCCTTTACAAATGAGATTAAATTATTCCTAAAGCATTTAACAATTAGAACTATGTTTAAATATGAATAATATTATTTTTGGTCTGGTAAACTTTGAAACAATCCTTCATTATTTTTGTATAGATACAATGCCAAAAATGCAAAATAATGAATTTGAAACTGTAGGATCTACAGGCAAAACATTGTGATAATATGTTAATGTTAATATATAATCACAAAGCAATTCTAAAGCAGATGCATAGCAGATCATAAAGAGAGACAGAGCACTGAAAAGGGATATTTGACCCATTGAGTCGTGCTAACCATCAAACAGCTATTTTAATGCTAATCTGATCCTAACCCATTTTGTTCTCTCTGTCTTCACATCAAATTCTCCCAGATTCTATCATTCACCTGCAAACCAGGGGCAATTAACATTGGTCAATTAACCTATTAACTCACACTTCAGAGATTATGGGGAGAAGACAGGAGAATGGGGTTAGGAGAGAGAGATAGATCAGCCATGGCTGAATGGCAGAGTAGACTTGATGGGCCGAATGGCTTGATTCTTTTCCTATCACTTATAAACATGAATTTATGATTTTTTTGGGGATGTGGGAGGAAATTGTTCACCAAGAGGAAACTGTAGTAGCCATAAGGAGAACACACAAAGTCTATATGGCTGTCACTGAATGCCAGGGAGGAACCTGAGTCGTTGGAATTGTAAGTCAGTAGTTCTACCAGGTGCACCACTTTATCCTATGGCTTTGGGCTCTCTATGATTTATTCACATCTCAACTCATTCTTATCAGTAGTCATTTAGAGACAAAAGGACACCTCCTTAAAATATGGCATATAGCAACCATGATGAACTAATTCATTGAGACTATGAAGTAATAGCACCAAAGTGACTCGTCATTAAGTAAGTCATCAAAGAGTTCACGATTTGCTTATTGTACCTTGATAAACTGGATTCAGATTTGTCAAGGAGCAACCAGTTTCTCCAGAATGGTGGTGGTCTGCTGCCCTTTGTACAATGTAGCAATACCATCGACCTTTAAGGAAGAATCACACCCAACTACTACATGAACCATCACACAGTAGACATACATTATACTACTTCTGCCATTTTTTTTATTTTTTTTAAAAAATATTTTTATTAACAGTAACCAATTATAATGCTTTTAACAACTTTCCAAACGTCAACTTAATTCCATTATTTTACCAACAATGCATCAATAATTCTTCTTATACTCTATTTTTTGATATATAGATAGAAAAAGAATAGAACAGATATAAATCATTAAAGATGTGATTAAATAATAATTTGATTATCTATAAGAAAAAGGAAAAAAAAGAAAGAGAACAGAGTTATCAAGAAAAAAAAACTGATAGAATATTATATATATATATGTAAACAGCAATATACATTATCGATAAAACTATTACAGATAGTAATATCCATGAGAACATGCATGTCAATCCCAATGTGAAAATGAGTCATTCCCGCCGAATCCCGCAGGGTGCCCGTCGAGCCGCGTTGCCAAGAACAGCTACTTCTCTAAATACTGTATGTATGGAGACCACATCTGTTCGAAGGAATTATATTCGTCCAATAGGACAAATCTAATTTCTTCCAGATGTAGCGTCTCCAACATTTCTGCTGCCCACATTTTAGTTGTGGGGATTGATATTCCCTTCCAAAATTTCAAAATAATTTTTTTCCCAATTATCAAACAGTAATCTAAGAAATTTCTTTGATTACCTGTAAGTGGCAAATTTAAGTCAGGGATTCCAATTATTATTAACTTTGGGTCAGGATCCAATTTAACTTTAAGGACTTCAGAAATAACTTTAAAAATTTCTGTCCAGTAATAATTCAATTTAGGACATGTAACAAAACTATGTATTAAGTTTGCTTCTGAATTTCTACATTTATCACAGATAGAAGAAATATTAGGAAAAATACTATTTAATTTAGTTTTGGAATAATGTAATCTATATAATACTTTATATTGAATCAATATGTGCCTGGCGTTTAATGAACACCGATGTATTCGTTGTAGACTTTCTTCCCAATTTTCTTTTGTTATAGCTAATCCAATTTCATTTTCCCATGCTTGACGATACATTTCAGTTGTTGGATTCTCTTTATCCAAAATGATATTGTATATATAAGCTATTAATTTTTCTGTATTTGGGTGCAAATTAAACAAATCATCTAGTAATCCTGATTCTTTATTTTTGTAATCTTGTGTATTAGTTTTAATGTAGTCTCTGATTTGTAAGTACCTAAACAAATGTTGCGGAGACAGTCCATAAATATCTTGTAATTCCTGGAATAAAAGAAATTTTCCTTTTCTATAAAGATGTTCTAACCTTTTGATTCCTAAGTCATTCCAGCGTCTAAACCCTCCATCTAATATTGAAGGTTTAAATAATGGATTATTCATAATTGGAAGTCTGAGTGAGAAATTATCTAAGTGTAGAGTCTTAACTATTTGTTTCCAAATACGTCTAATATTATAAATTATGGGATTGTCCCTATAATTTTTTTTGTGTACCTCCTTTGGTGCAAATATAATCGAACCTACGCTGAAAGGTAAACAGTCTTCCTTTTCTATACTTGACCATATTGGTACATTATCCATATGTACCCACCAAAAATTCATATTCTTAATCTGAACAGCCCAAAAATAATATAAAAAATTTGGGAGTGCTAGTCCTCCATTTATCTTAGATTTACATAGATGTTTTTTACTTATTCTATGATTTTTATAATCCCAAATAAAACTATTAACAATATTATCAATTTTTTTAAAAAAGGTTTTCGGGAGAAAAAAAGGAATAGCCTGAAACAAATATAAAAGTTGTGGTAAAAAAACCATCTTTATGGCGTTTATTCTACCAATCATAGAAATAGGGAGCGTTTTCCAATATAAGATATTTTTTTTAAGTTTGTCTAATAATTGAGGATAATTAGATTTAGTTAAAGAATTATATGATTTAGTTACATTAATCCCTAAGTATTTAAATTTATCTTTTACTACTTTTAATGGGTATTGTTGTAATATATTTAAATTTATTTCAGTTACTGGCATAATTTCACTTTTGTTCCAATTAATCCTATATCCAGAAAATGTGCCAAACTTATTTATGACATTAAACAAATTTGGGATACTAATTTCCAGTTTTGTAATATAAATCAAAACATCATCTGCGTATAAAGATATTTTATTAGTTGTTGTATCGGTATTATATCCATGTATTTCTGGATTGGATCTAATTTTTTCCGCCAGAGGTTCTATCCCCAAAGCAAACAATAAGGGCGATAACGGGCATCCTTGTCTACATCCCCTAGCGAGTTTGAATTTAGCTGATAACATTCGGTTAGTCATGATTCTTGCCGTAGGGTTTGAATATAATATTCTTACCCAACGACAGAATCTATCCCCCAATTTAAACTTTTCCATTATATTAAATAAATATGACCATTCCACCTGGTCAAAAGCTTTTTCCGCATCTAGCGATATAACCGCTAGATCCATGTCTCGTTTTCTTTTTGAATATAAAACATTAAACAAACGTCTAAGATTATGGGATGAGTAACGTTTTGGGATAAAACCTGTTTGATCAAAATGTATTAATTTAGAAATCACCGAACTTAATCTCCGAGATAAGATTTTGGTTAATATTTTTTGGTCTGTATTTAGAAGCGCAATCGCTCTATATGATCCTGGATCTTCCAAATCTTTATCTATCTTTGGAATAAGTATAATTGTAGATTCATTTAATGAATCTGGCAATTTTCCTTGCTTATATGCATCTCTATACACTGTATGTAATCTAAATATGATCAATTCCAAAAATTTTTAATAAAATTCTGCATTAAGGCCATCCGGGCCTGCAGCTTTTCCATTCTTTAACGAACTAATTGATTCTTCAATATCCTTTACTGTTATTTCCGCATTTAAAAACTGTCTATCTTTCTGATCTAAACAATTAATTTTGCAATCTTGTAAAAATGTTTCCATACCATCTATTTGTCCTGTTACTTTCGATGAGTAGAGATTCTGATAATATTGTAGAAACCTGTCATTAATATCTTTTGGTGTAATCAATGAATTTCCATGCTCAGATCTGACCTTATGTATCATCTTCTCGTCTTCAAATTTTCTCAATTGACGTGCTAGCAATTTTTGTGGTTTATCTCCAAATTCAAAATGCACTTGTTTAGTTTGTTGAAAAAGTTTAATAACTTGATTAGAGTATAATTTATTCAGTCTGTATTTTACTAATGCAATTTTATTACTTAATTCTTTGGAAGGCTGTTTTATATTTTCATTATCTAATTGTCTTATCTCATTTTCTAACCTTTGTTCCATCTTTCGATTTTCTTTATTAAGATATGCTTGTGCTGATATTATTACACCGCGCATAAATGCTTTAAATGTATCCCAAAGCAAAGATGGAGAAATTTCAGGGGCGTCGTTAGTTTCAAAAAATAATTTAATCTGTTCCGTCATATATTTACAACAGTCCTTATCTTTTAATATCTGGGGATTCATTCTCCAGGTAGTAGTCTCGTTAATTGTATCTTTTAATTTTATCTTGAATGTTATTGGACCGTGGTCTGAGATAATAATATTATGATATTTTGCATCATATGTAAAAGGAAGTAATTTAGAGTCTATTAAAAAATAATCTATCCTCGAATAAGTTCCATGTACGGGTGAATAAAAAGAATATTCTCGTCCAGATGGATTTTCTAGTCTCCAAATGTCCTTAATATTAGATGTGTTAATAAAAGAATTAATAAGTTTGCTTGAATTAGAGGCAGCTTTTCTTTTTGTAGATGATCTGTCAAGATAATTATCTAAAGTACAATTTAGATCTCCCCCAATTATTAAATTATGTTGAGTGGATACCGGAATATTATTAAATATTTTTTTAAAAAATAATGGGTTGTCAAAATTGGGGGCATATATATTCATTAAAATTACTTTTTTTGAATATAATTCCCCTATGATTATCACATATCTACCCTCTTTATCCTCTATTATAGAACTTTGTGTGAAAGGTATACCTTTACGAATAATTATTGCAACCCCTCTAGATTTATGTATAAATGAAGAGTGATACACCTTTGAAATCCATTTAGCTGTTAATCTATATTGATCATCTTTTTTAAGATGAGTCTCTTGGAGAAAAACAACATCTGTTTTCAATCTATTCAGCTGTGCTAACACCTTTCCCCTTTTAATTGGTTCATTCAATCCTTTTACATTCCAACTGCAGAAGGTAATTCCATCCCCCCCAGCCTTCACATTCATATCATGCATTCTGTTACTAGGGTGGTCTTTTTCGTAGTAGCCTTCTCGACTCCTCCAGCCCCACGCTACACCCGAACATCAATCCGACGAGAATAACCACCCACACTAGGCCACACGCATGTCTTCCTAAATTAATTGTACCATACCGAATACATCTCCATTTCAATAATATAAAATATATAATAATATATAAAAAGATACTAATTAAGAACAGATAAAGGGTGTTAATAGAGTGCTCAGAAAGAAAAGAAACTACACTTGTATAGCGTGTAGTGTGTGTTAGTGACAGCCTGACTTCTGCCATTTAAAAGAAAATAATCAACATGTGCAAGAAGGTGAACACATTCATGTTAATGTATATTAATTCACAAATGGGTACAAGCTTCTTACATAAAAGTTGCAAGCATGGTTACCAGAATTTACAGAGGTTTAGTTCTGATTTTTGGTACTGACTTTGTGGAGTTTGCACGTTCACCCTGTGACCGTGCAGGTTTCCTCGGAGTACTCTAGTGTCCTTCCACATCCCAAATACGTGTGGGCTGGTAGATTAATTTTACTTTGGAGTCACGTGAGTGATTCCGTGAAGAACCCGCCAGTCCGCATGCGCGACATTACGTCTGACGCATGGCGCAATGACGGGCTGGCAGGCGTGTGGATTGCGGTAAGTTTAATCTTGCAGGTAAGTTTAAAACTTATTTCCAGGTTTTGTTTTTTTGTCTTGCAGGAAGCTCTGTTACAGAGTTTGCCTGCTGGATTATATTTCTGGGCGAAGTTCGGATGGGCTGCGGGGAAACCGGTTATGGACCGTGGAGAGATCCCGGTCCGGACCGCGGAAGCGCTGGTAGCCGGGGGCCGTCGGGTTTGCTTCCCAAGTCACTGACGATGTGGTCAGCGACACACAGGAGGGGAGTGCGAGTGGTGGTTCCCCAAGAAAGGGGGTAAGATCACGAGGCAGTTGGTCTCACCACCCGAGTCGCTGGCAATGCGGTAAGCGGCTCCCAGACCGTTATGGTGTCTCAGAAAGGGTGTAAAACCAGGAGTAAGTCGGTCTCGCCACCCGAGTCGCTGACAGTGCGGTCAGCGGCTCCCAGACCCCATAGACCTATGGTGCCCCAGAAAGTCGGTAAAACCAGGAGTAAGTCGCTCAGGCCTTGTGACCCGGACGAGTCAGGCCAGGAGGGTTTCTCTCTTTCAATGGGAAGCATCTACGGACGTCTAAACCCACATGGAGCACCTGATGGGGAGGTTGCTCCACAATGATACTCCAAAGGAGGGAGTTATCAGCGCGGGTCACCTCAGGGGCCCGCGGCAGTGGCACCTGTTTCAGGGCTGCACAAGTCTCCCTCTCTGAGATGGGGGGCATTCGGGGTCAGTTCCTGTCTGACTCAGAGCAAAAAACCTGATATAGGTCCATAGGAGGGGCCATATCAGCGCAGGTATCCTCAGGGGCCTGCGGCAGCACCTGTTTTCAGGGCTGCCTACGAATCTCCCTCTCTGTGGAGGGCAGTGCGAGTGGTCAGTATGTGACTGACTTCAAATTCGAAAGTATGTCTGTGGAACATACTGGAGCAGAAGGGGCAGAGCTCCCCTCATGCTGCAAGTGTCGGCAGTGAACAGCGCTATCAGGGGTGACATTGGTGGCATGAAATCCAGGAAATGAAACCAGCCGCCGAATCTTCTCTTCAGGTAAGACCTATCCAACAGGTATACGTGGATGAGGAAGCAAAAGCTGTTGGCCTAATCAAGGTAACAACAAACAAAGCTTCATCGTTTCGGCGACGACACACCCCACGCCTCATCGGCAGTAAGCAGTTCACTGAAGCTGGTGGCAGCTTGAAAACTGGGCAGTGGTCTTTCAGGTCAAGGTCCAAGCCGGTCTCAGGGAATATGGAATCCACACACCCTACCAGTCCTACTCTCTAATCACGGACAGGAATAGAACCCACATCAGGGGCCTTTAGGCTTATCATAAGACCACCGGTAACCATGGAGGTACATGGGTCTGGTTCTTCCGAAACATGGGGTATGTGGACCATTTACAAGTTGGTGATATTTACACTTGTTTTTTGTACAAATGAAAATGATAACATATGATTGGTTTATTTTGCACAGTATACAAGCGTTCCAAGCATGGCTTGGAATTGGTGCCAGGGTTGTCTTTCGAGGCAGGCTCAGTATTACGGCCAGGATTGTCTTCCGAGACAAGCTCGGAAATATGGCCAGAATTACCTTTTGAGATAGGCTCGGGAATCTGGTCAGAGTTGTTGTTCGAGGCAGGCACGGAATTATGACAGGCATGGCCTGTTCATTGTGAACGATGGAGAATGTCGGTTCCTCCTTGATTAACTTGCATGTGCAACATAGACTTTCAGAATATGGAATGTCGATACTGTTAAACAACTGATTTCCATTCTCAGGGATCATCTGAGACATTTGAAATGTATCTGGATGGGACAATGATAACAGTTAACGGGTTGCAAAATGGGCTAACTTCAGCTCCCACATTACTTACCAAATTAATAAAACGGTGCTTGAACTGCCAAAAGCTCAAAAACACTTGTTCTGGCTTATCTGGATATTCTATTCTTATCTGGATATTAGATATTCTAAACGATGTATTTTACTAAAGTCAACTGTTCCAGCCTCAAACTATAATTGGGAAATTAAGGTTCCTCATCCATCCAGTTAAATTTAAGTTGATACCAACTAGCGTTATTGATGATTGGGATTTACCTTTAATTATTCATTTGTACTGTGACTCCACCCTGGGGCAAGAGATTGGAAACAATAGAAGCCTGTAACAACCTTGTGGTTATGAAACAGCATTCTATTCATTAAGTGTAATTGGCAATATAGCAGCTGTGTTTCAGCTGTGCAAATTGGGTCTTTGCATTATCAGAACTTACAAAGTTCAAAGTAGTAACCTCTCAGGTGCCATATAGGTAATTGTTAATGGACCTATGCCATTACCAGCTGAAATTACCAAGGTCACAATGGTGGACGAACAGTATTTAAACCCCTGTCTCATGGTGCGAGTTGGCCCACGAGTGACCCCGAGTTTTCACTCGTGGTGATCACGTCGTCGGAACATCGGAACTCGCACGAGCAACTTATCGACTCGTGGCGCTAACGGCAGGTACTCGGGGAAACTTGTTAACTCGTGGAAAAAAATCAAACATGTTTGATTTTTTCCACGAGTCAAATTAACTCTTCAAGTTAAAAATGGAAACATTTAAACTCGTTGTAGTAACATAGTGACCACTATGTTACTACAATGAGTTTAAATGCTTCCTTAGTGACTCGTAAGTCTACCGTGGGAACTTTCTTATAATCTGTTCGTTCGCTCGAGTAAAGACTGACCTAAAGATAGAAACTCAGCGGACCAAGCAGCATCTCTGGAGAGAAAGAATGGAGTCGAGACCCTTCTTCAGACTTACCCGAAACGCCACCCATTTCTTCTCTCCAGAGATGCGGCCTGTCCCACTCCAGCATTTTGTGTCTATCTTCGGCCTTTCCGCGATGATCTGCAACTTGTCCTTTATTACTGAGGCACCTGCCCCGTGGCTTCGTATTCGTCTCAATGAACGGCTGTAGGGTTACACAAAAAGCTGGAGAAACTCAGCGGGTGCAGCAGCATCTAAGGAGCGCAGGAGATAGGCGACGCTTCGGGTCGAGACCCTTCTTCAGACCTGCTGACCTTCTTCATGCTGCTGCACCCGCTGAGTTTCTCCAGCTTTTTGTGTAACCCTCGATTCTCCAGCATCTGCAGTTCCTTCTTTAACACGAACGGCTTTAGGATGCGGTTAAAGACCTGCCGGAGGGGCAAGTCTGGGGCGGTGGGTGGGATGTGTCCACGTGTGATGCTCCATCCACCCCCCGGGGCCGAGAGTGTGGGATTGGTAAGGAACTGCAGATGCTGGTTTACACCGAAGATAGACACACACAATGCTGGAGTAACTCCGAGGGACAGGCAGCATCTCTGGAGAGATGGGATGGGTGAGATTTCGGGTCGAGACCCTACTTCAGACTTCTCCAGAGATCCCGTTGAGTTTACTCCAGTAGTTGGTGTCTATCCTGGTGGCGGGGAGCCGGGCTTGGCCGACCCGTCGCCTCTACTTGCCGGTCAGTCGGGTGATCATCGCCCTCCGCCCGGGATGCAGCGGAGTTTTGCACCCGGTGAGTTGTCCAGCACTCACGGTGGACGAGGGAGGACAGCAACAGGCCAGGTAAACGAATAGCAGCGCATAAATGAGTCTAGCATTTCTTGTTTTTATGTTTTAATTTACAAGCCGCTTCACGCGAATCAAGTTTTATTTTCAGTCCGAAGAAGAGTCTCGACCCGAAACGTCACCCATTCAACGGTAGACACAAACAAGCTGGAGTAACTCAGCGGGACAGGCCGCATCTCTGGAGGGAAGGAATGGGTGATGTTTAGATCCAAATGCTGGAGAATTTCAGCAGGTCGAGACCCTTCTGTCACCCATCCCTTCGCTCCATAGATGCTGCTGCACCCGCTAAGTTTCTCCAGAATTTTGTGTACGCTCAATTTTGCTGCATCTGCAGTTCCTTCTTTAACACTGCTGGAGTAATTCAGCGGGTCGAGATCCTTCTTCAGAAGACGAGCCCTTATCCGAAACGTCACCTTCACCTACCCACGTTCTCCAGAGATGTTACCTGGCCCGCGTTGTTACTCCAGCTTGTTGCATCTGCCTTCCGACTGAAGCCTTGGGATAGTCGCCGACATGAAGACGGTGCGAAGCTGGAGTTTAATGCTGACAAGTGGGATCGTAGCCCTTTGTGTTGGCGTGGAGGGGGACGTGGAGGGAGACACAGCGGCTTTTGAGACTGGTGGGCAATCACTACCAAAGTGTCTGCCTGCAGTCAGCACACCTCTCCTCCACATGTCTCCCGCAGAGAATGATCCCAGCACCCAAGAGCCTTGTCTGTCAGCCCCCACCCCCAACCACCTTCCACCTCAACTTACGCCTGGGCACCAAAGCAGCTCAAGAGGCGAACCCTGAGCTCCGTCTCCCAACAATCTGAACAGCGGCTGCGGCCGGCCGGCACCCGCATGGACTTCTCACCCCTCACACACTTACCTTCATTCACGGTTGGCTCAAGAGTAACGGGAGTGGAACTTGTTAACTCGGGAGAGTAAGTTGGAACATCGCAGCAATGACATACCCGTGGGAACTTGGTTAAACACTTGATCATAAACTTGAAACCTCGTACACAACCACGAGTCTGTTTTTTTTCTTTCACTTGGGGTCACTCGTGGGATGACTCGCACCGTGAGACAGGGCCTTGAGCATTGTTCCAGTAGGTTTGCTCACTAAATCTTCAGTTATATTACAAACTGATGCTAGTGTTCAAAGGTGGAAAATTACGAATGCCACCTCTAGTCACGGAGGCAGATGGAATTTGCATGAGTTACCAATTCTCCAGTTATTGGTATCAAATACCTATAGACACGATGTGCATTCTATGGGTTAAAGGGTTATTTGTGCGAATATGCATAATTTGCATGCTCAATTCCAAATTGATACACTGTGGTGCTGGCATATGTTAGTCACGTGGGTGCAATACAGTCAAAGTATCCTGTCATATTTACCTAACCTCATTTGGCGCTGGTGTATCATCACGTAAAATCAATGACAACACAGAATGGATGTTGGATCACAAAATATTTTATGACATTATGGCTCGATGAAACACCGAATATCGATATGTTTGTATCCAGGCTCATTCATCGGTTGCAAAAATATGTGGTTCACAGTGGCGAGAGATACATTCTCACTACACGTGGGAGGAATGTTCTTTTATGTCTTTTCTCCATTTTGCCTCATCAGTCGGGTATTGCAATAAATTCAGCAAGATCCCGCTTCAGGGTTTTCGTACTGTCTGACTAGCCTATGCTGCTATGGTTCCCGTTTATGTTGGGAATATAATAGAACCTTATATGGTTATTCTAAACCTAAAACTTTGCTGGTTCAGCCTGTGACTCAGGAAACCAGCCCCTGCATGATAAAATCAATTCATTGACTTGCAGGCTCTGAGAAGACTGCTCCTGCGGCTCAGATTGTCAGACCGATCCATGTATGTGCTCACTGCAGAGTGCAGGGATAACACCAAAAAATCAGTCCATTTCCTCTTCAGGAGATGGGAAGCGTTTTGTTTAAATACTCGGATTACTGACGTCTTGGAGTTCTTTTCAAATTGGTCCTTGACAATAAATCAAGTTATAAAGCTATTAACTGAGCCCAACATGCCTTCTCATCATATTTGCTGCAGTGAACGGGACCCACTCTGTCGGGCCTCACCCTCGATATCCAGTTTATAAAGGATATCTTTAACACAAGTTCTCCCAGGCCCAAGCACATGGAAGTATAGGATATTGACATTGTGTTAACACTACTTCACCACGGGGCTCCAGCTACATTCTTATGGCCCGGCTCGGTCCTTGACAATAAATCAAGTTAAATAAATCAGCTTCCTGAGGATAACTACCTATAAGGTAGTTATCCTCAGGGTGCTGGTCTCAGCGCAAAGGGTCCAGTCATTACATAAATTGCGACTGGACAGGATGATAACACCTGTAAATAATATAATATTTTACGTTTATGATTTAGTTAAGTAGAGCAGCACAGGGCGCCAGGTCTCAAACTAGCTCTCATGGCATACCCCATGGACCTTCGGTTATGTGTGGTCACACATTTACAACGATACGTCAAGGTCACCTAGAGCCTTAGAGGCTCTGATTCTAGCAATGTTTATTAGTTACGAAAAACCTTATAAGAAAGTATCAGTTCAGACCATCTTCAGGTGGTTAAAATGGAGTTTTGGCTAATCCAGGAGTAGATGCTAATATTTTCTAATCTCACACATTCCACCAGGGTTGCT